>WFAB01001327.1:0-137500 GCA_018977245.1 Lethenteron camtschaticum | reverse complement strand
CCATCACCACCACCACCATCACCACCACCATCACCACCACCACCACCACCACACCATCACCACCACCACCATCACCACCATCACCACCACCATCACCACCACCATCACCACAATCATCACCACCACCACCATCACCACCATCACCACCACCNCCATCACCACCACCACCATCACCACCATCACCACCGTCACCATCACCACCATCACCACCATCATCACTATCACCACCATCACCACCATCCTCATCGTCTGACAACTTCTGTCTGTGTCCCTTTGCAGATTCTCCATCACCACCCCGTGATGGACAACGCCTCTGACGCAGACTGTGAGCTCCATCACAACCACACACAGTGACTAGTGACTACAGCTACTTGTATCTCTGTGTCTCTCTATGGGTCTCTGTGGGTCTCTGTGTGTCTCTGTGTGTCTCCGTGGGTCTCTGTGTATCTCTGTGTCTATGTGGGTCTCTGTGGGTCTCTATAGGTCTCTGTGGGTCTCTGTGTATCTCTGTGTGTTTCTGTGGGTCTCTGTGTGTCTCTGTGTGTCTCTGTGTCTGTGTGTCTCTGTGTGTCTCTGTGTGTCTCTGTGGNTCTGTGTGTCTCTGTGTGTCTCTGTATATCTCTGTGGTCAATATGGGTCTCTGTGGGTCTCTGTGTGTCTCTGTGTGTCTCTGTGGGTCTTTGTGTATCTCTGTGTATCTCTGTGGGTCTCTGTGTGTCTCTATGGGTCTCTGTGGGTCTCTGTGTGTCTCTGTGTGTCTCTGTGGGTCTTTGTGTATCTCTGTGTATCTCTGTGGGTCTCTGTGTGTCTCTGTGGGTCTCTATGGGTCTCTGTGGGTCTATGTGTGTCTCTGTGGGTCTCTGTGGGTCTCTGGGTCTCTGTGTATCTCTGTGTCTCTGTGGGTCTCTGTGTATCTCTGTGTCTCTATGGGTCTCTGTGTATCTCTGTGTCTCTGTGTCTCTGTGTATCTGTGGGTCTCTGTCTGTGTCTCTGTGGGTCTCTGTGGCTCTGTGTGTCTTTGTGTCTCTGTGTGTCTCTGTGTGTCTCTGTGGGTCTCTATGGCTCTGTGTGTCTCNGTGTCTCTGTGTATCTCTGTGGGTCTGTGTATCTCTGTGTGTCTCTGTGGGTTTCTGTGGGTCTCTGTGTATCTCTGTGGGTCTCTGTGTATCTCTGTGCGTCTCTGTGGGTCTCTGTGGGTCTCTGTGTATCTCTGTGGGTCTCTTTGTGTCTCTGTGTGTCTCTGTGGGTCTCTGTGTATCTGTGTGTCTCTGTGGGTCTCTATGGGTCTCTGTGGGTCTCTGTGTATCTCTGTGGGTCTCTGTGGGTCTTTGTGTCTATGTGTGTCTCTGTGGGTCTCTGTGGGTCTCTGTGTATTCTGTGTATCTATGGGTCTCTGTGTATCTCTGTGTATCTCTGTGTTTCTATGGGTCTTTGTGTATCTTTGCGTATCTCTATGGGTCTCAGTGGGTCTCTGTGTATCTCTGTGGGTTTCTGTGTATTTATGTGTGTCTCTGTGGGTTTCTGTGGGTCTCTGTGTATCTCTGTGTGTCTATGTGTGTCTCTGTGTATCTCTGTGTGTCTCTGTGGGTTTCTGTGGGTCTCTGTGTATCTTTGTGTGTCTCTGTGGGTCTCTGTGTGTCTTTGTGGGTCTCTATGGGTCTCTGTGTGTCTCTGTGTGTCTCTGTGTGAGGCAATTCGGGGATCTTTGCCTGTATCTCTGAGACACACACACACTTACCCCATTGGTCTGTCAGAGGCTACCCGGGGCATCTTCGTCTTTGTTTGGGGGCAAATGTGTCTCAGAGGAAAGTCTATCAGAGGCTACGCGGGTAAGCTTTGGCTTTGTTTGAGATCAACTTGCCCCAACAGTCTGTTAAAGGCTACCCGGGGGATCTTTATCTTTACCTTCTGTGACACACACACGCGCGCACTTGCCCCAACAGTCTGTTAAAGGCTACCCGGGGATCTTTATCTTTGCCTTTGTCCTGTGACACACACACACACACGCACTTGCCCCAGCAGTCTGTTAAAGGCTACCCGGGGATCTTTATCATTACCTTTGTCCTTTGACACACACACACACGCACTTGCCCCAACAGTCTGTTAAAGGCTACCCGGGGATCTTTATCTTTACCTTTGTCCTGTGACACACACACACGCGCGCACTTGCCCCAACAGTCTGTTAAAGGCTACCCGGGGATCTTTATCTTTACCTTTGTCCTGTGACACACACACACGCGCGCACTTGCCCAATGGCCGATTAGAGGCTACCTGGGTGACCTTTACCTTTGCCCCCCCCCCACTCTCGCCCCGCCTCCATGCCCCCCCCCGCCACCGCCCCCCCCCATCCCCCTCCCCCCTCAGTGACCTTTGATGAAGACTACTTGAACTTTGACCCCGAGGCATCCTGGCAGGATCTGCTCACGTGTCTCCTGCCCTCTCCTCCCTGCTGGGCCTCCCCTCGTGCCTGGCCCTCTTCTGGACGTCCATGCGAACCCCGCGGGAGCCCGACCCTGCACGGTGACTCCACGTAGGGTCAGCTGACACTGGGAGGTCCCCCTAGGCTTCCCCGGGAGCCCGACCCCGCACGGTGACTCCACGTAGGGTCAGCTGCCAATAGGGGGTCCCCCTAGGCGCACCCCGCGGAGCCCCACCCAACACGGTGACTCTACGTAGGGTCAGCTGCCAATGGCAGGTGGGGTTCCCCTAGGCTTTTCCAGGAGCCTTAGCATGCACGGTGACTCCACGTAGAGACAGCTGACACTGGGGGTCCCCCTAGGCGAACCCCGCGGGAGCCCGACCCCGCACGGTGACTCCACGTAGGGACAGCTGCCAATGGCAGGTGGGGTTCCCCTAGGCTTTTCCAGGAGCCTTAGCATGCACGGTGACTCCACGTAGAGACAGCTGACACTGGGGGTCCCCTAGGCGAACCCCGCGGGAGCCCGACCCCGCACGGTGACTCCACGTAGGGTCAGCTGCCAATGGGGGGTCCCCCTAGGCTTCCACAGGAGCCCGAACCAACACAGTGACTCCACGTAGAGACAGCTGCCAATGGGGGTCCCCTACACTTTGCATTGCAACGTATCGCATTGGCCCGGAGTGACGCATCGCAACGGATCTTTTTCGCAGCGCGCGACACATTGCAACGCAACGCAACGCATCGCTCCCACCAATGACCACCCACCACCCCACCCACCCACCACCCCACCCTCCTACCTCCGGCACGTCCACCCAGACGCCTCCTGCTCCACCTGGGCGCGTGCGACGGCCTCCTCTCCGCCGTGCTCCCCTTCTGGGCCGTCAACATCGTCGCGGGACGTTGGCCCTTCGGCCTGGTCGCCTGCAAGGCCCTCAGCTTCGGCGTCTACGCGGCCGCTACCGGCGGCTCCCTGTGGCTCACGGCGTTGGCCTCCCACCTCCTGGACGCTCCCAGCGGCGGCTCCTCCGGCCCGCCCTGCCGGCACGGCTCGACGGGAGCGGTGGCCGCGTGGGGCCTCACGGCTCTGTCGGCCGTCCCCTGGCTCATCGTGCGGACGGTCAAGGAGGTCCCCGACTTCGCTCCGTACGACGACGACTCGGACTACCTGGACCACGACGCGGTGCCAATAGCACCGGCGTCGTTGGCGATGGAGGGTCGTACACCGTGGTGGCCGTGTGCGTGAGTTGCTACCGGTCGCAGCCGGGGCCCGAGTTGGTGCGGGCGAGCAAGGCGGCGATCGTCGGCGCGTTCCTTGTCGTCTTCTTTGCGGCGCCGTTCCTCGTGTGCGGCTACCGACTCCTCTGCTCGATGTCGCCCCTTCCTCGTTGTCGTCTCCTCCTCATCCTCCTCCGTTGTCGTCTTCTCCTGCTCTATTGTCTCCTCCTCCTCCATTGTCTCCTCCTCCTCCATTGTCTCCTTCTCCATTGTCTCCTCCTCCATTGTGTTCTCCTCCATTGTCTCCTCCTCCATTGTCTCCTCCTCCTCCATTGTCTCCTTCTCCATTGTCTCCTCCTCCATTGTCTCCTCCTCCATTGTCTTCTCCTGCTCCATTGTCTCCTCCTCCATTGTCTCCTCTTGCTCCATTGTCTCCTCCTCCTCCATTGTCTCCTCCATTGTCTTCTCTTGCTCCATTGTCTCCTCCTCCATTGTCTCCTCCTCCATTGTCTTCTCCTCCATTGTCTCCTGCTCCATTGTCTTCTCCTCCTCCATTGTCTCCTGCTCCATTGTCTCCTTCTCCATTGTCTCCTCCTCCATTGTGTTCTCCTCCATTGTCTCCTCCTCCATTGTCTACTCCTCCTCCATTGTCTCCTCCTCCATTGTCTCCTCCTCCTCCCCGGCGATCACAGTGGCCGCCTCCCGCCGCCTCTTCGCCGGCATCGCGTGCGCCGCTCACTTCGCCCTGTGGGCGCCGTTCGCGATCATCAGCGCCGCCTCCCTGGTCGAGACGGAGTCCGAGGGCGACGTGGAATCGTCGCTGGGGGCGGCCCTCCCGCTGGCGCTGGCGCTGGGCTCGCTGGGGCCTGCGCCCGACCGCTGCTCTACGCCGCGCTGGCGGCGGCGCTGCCAGTGGCGCTGCCGGCTGCACTGCACTGCGGGAATGGCGGCACGGGGGCAAGGAGGGCAAGGAGGGCGGGGCAGGAGGGCGGAGATGCGGCTCTAGGGCGGAGAGAGAGAGAGAGAAGCGGGCCGGATTTTCTCAGTTGGTGGCGGCGGTGGCGGTGGTGGTGGTGGAAGTGGTGGTGGTGGTGGTGAGAGAGGTGGTGGTGGCGGCGGTGGTGGTGATGGTGGTAGTGGCGGTGGTGGCAGTGGTGGCGGTGGAAGAGGTGGTGGTGGTAGTGGTGGCGGTGGGAGAGGTGGTGGTGGCGGTGGTGGCGGTGGTGGCGGCGGTGGCGTTGGTGGTGGTGGTGGAGGTAGTCATGGAGTTGGTGGTGGTAGTGGTGGTGGAGGTGGTGGTGGTGGTGGAGGTGGTGGAGGTCGTGGTGGTGGTGGAGGTGGAGGTGGCGATAGTGGTGGTGGCGGTGGGAGAGGTGGTGGTGCTGGCGTCGGTGGCGTCGATGGCATTGGTGGTGGTGGTGGTGGCAAAACAACCCTCACCTCCTTGGTGGTACCGGACGGTAACTCTGTGTTGGATATGCCATGGTAGGAAGGCCAAATCAAATCGCATTTTTCGCTCATGGAGCTCATAGCCACCACAGCGGCCAATGGGGGTCCTGAACCGGTGGAGGGCTGGTAACCCGCTCCATCCTTCAATTCACTACCACTAAACCACAAATTCAATAACAAATAAGCTTGTGCCGGAGGCCCAGGGGACAGGCGTCAATGACGTCTCCTGGCTAAACCCCATTTGGCGGAGCCAGGAGACTGAATGCGTACCTCAGGGTTCCCCAGAAACGGCAAAATGCCACTGCGGGTGGCCACGTGGAATGTCCAAATGCTCACTGCGGAGGAGAGGCTGCCATTCCTCAGTCGGGAGCTGGACCGTACCGCCTGGATCTTTGTGGCATTCAGGAGAACCGGTGGAGTGGCTCTGGCTCCAGTCACCATGAGAGTTGAACAGTTCTCTACTCGGGACAGGAGACTGCCAAACAACAGGGAGTGGCTCTTCACGGGTTGCTGAGGAGATGGAATCTGCCTCAGTAGCCTGCAATCACAAATCACTCTTTAATTCCATCCAAAGAGTAACTTGCAGCGCCGCACTATTACCATCCTTAAGGGAAAGAAAGGTGATCCGATCTCTGACCTCCACGAACAGGGTTACAGGTTTGCTGAGCATTTCTGTGAGATCTTGGGAGGGGAAATCCAGAAAATATCATGGGGGAAAGTGGGGATGACCCTGCTGAGGCTGCGGTGCCTCATCTGTTGATGAAATACGGAAGGCGATCCAGAATCTGAGACCAGGAAAAGTGCCAGACAGAGATGATCTCCCAAGCGAAATGTTGAGGGAGGGTGGCGTTTGTGCACAGACTGCCCTACATGACATCATAACAACAGTCTAGACCACTGTATGGGTTCCGTAGGATTGGAAGGATGCCCTGGTGGTCCTCTCTTTAAGAAGGGGGACCGAACAGACTGTAACAACTGCAGGGGCATCTCACTCCTCAGTGTGCCGGGAAAGGTCCTGGCAAGGATTATTCAACATCACTTGCCAGGCACGCTGAGAGAGGCTTGCGAGCCCCAGTGCGGTTTCAGGCCAGGGCGGTCCAGCACAGAGTCAAGTTCAAGATGAAGTAGACCATAAGAATACACTAAATCGTGGCTATGATTATATCGGACGTTACCATAACATTGATTTACATGTATACAAAAGGAAGTTTTTTATACAGCGATCTAACACACACACAGCAGTCTAATCGACTATATGAACGAATTAATGTAAAACAAATACGTAAAATGTCGGAGATCAATATTGTTGTTTTGTATAATCTCGTACCTGTTAACCCATGCGGTTTACCCGTATTTTTGTACAGGGAAATTGAGTATTTCAGGTCCATACGCCGGACAGCCATTTCAATACGGGCACAACAAAAAAATTTTGTTTGTGTTTTGCCTTGTGATGGGACTTTGTAGGATGAACTTTGAGATTTATAAAGTCATGGGGTGAGCAATAAGGTCTGAGTTGGTCTGTAATAAGGTAGGGCACTGATAAGGGGTTGACAGGTATGGTGTAGTGTAGTGTATAGTAGTGTATAGTATAGTGTATCGTAATGTAAAGGATGAACGTTGAGAATGATAAGGGCACGGGGTGACCAATAAGGTCTGAGTTGGTCTGTAATAAGGTAGGGCACTGATAAGGGGTTGACACCGCAAAATACATTTTAAGATAAAATCGGACATTTTCAAGATGGCTGCCCCCATCAACTTCGAGCCGACCGCCGGATCGGCTGTGTGGAATCGGTAAATAAGTATAACCCGTAAAAACAAAGTTTTTCACTATAAATCCTTTATATGCGTGTCGGCTAGAGTCCTCTCGTCCTCTGGCTTGAGATGGCTGCCACCTATGGGTCAGATGATTGCATTGCAATTAAATATAATATTTTTATCCTAAAAAGTGTAAAATTTAGAAAAAATTTCACGAACATTAATTGTCACGCACAACGAGTCTGTGTGCAAAATGTCAGCTCGATTGGATCACGGGAAGTGGGTTAAAAAACGACCGAAAGATTTGCACGGTCCTAAGCAAGCAAGCGAACTTAATATAAAGGATTTAAAAATAAACCTTCGATTCCCGATCCACAAAGACCAAATATGGGCAAAGACACGCCCCCATCCTTCCGGCCAACAACACGCCTACTTTCTTCCATCTGTTACGGGCAGATATCGTGATCGTGATTTGGAAGGGTTATCCGATTGTATCGTTGTTACAAGTGTAATAAAGGTCGTGGAAGAGACTTCTGAAATCCGGTCTTTATTTGTCTTTCGTTCACAACACTCCCGTCTTACTCCTTCACGCTGCTGACAGACAGCGTGAGAGGGAGAGACACGCGCGGCCACGTGGCAGCCTGGACCACGTGGCAGCCTGGGCCACGTGGCAGCCTGGACCACGTGGCAGCCTGGACCACGTGGCAGCCTGGACCAAGTGGCAGCTTGGACCCCACTCCAGCGTGGCCTCACCCTCCGTTCGTTCCAGATCTGACCACGTGTCGTTCGTCTCCACCCTATTTAATACCCGGGTCACGTGGTACCTTTCCACCAATCCTGGTTAACCCCTATGGAATCTTCTAGACTCCACCGTAGGCTCCCAGGACCACGCCCCTGACTCGTCTCCCCATTGGCTGTGGCTAAAGCCAGCAGAACCAATCCTCTACTTACAGATGTCACCTTCCCATTACATCAGAGCCACGCCGCTAGACTTCCCCCATTGGCTATGGGCCAGGACCGACAGAGCCAATCATCGTAACGAGGTGTAATCCATCAGCAACCCGGATATATCCTCACATTACACTTGGTTGGCCGATGCCACGCTGTCTCCCCGACAGACCTGGTTTTCACCTGAGGACGGCTGCTTGCGTTGTGGCCGAAACGTCGTGAGAATTAGTTTATTATGTTTTATTTTTATTATTTTATTACTTCCTTTCTACGTGACTTTACCGAAAGAACCAAGAAGATGAACCTATTACTATATTTTGCCGCTGGTAAAGGAGATCTCATAGTGTTTGAGTGAGTATTTTCGTTGGTGATTGAATCACTCCACAATCGTAGCAAGACGTCACATTTTTACCTCTTAATTATGAAGCTCGAATATATATTAATCAGACAATTTTAAACGTTATATGTCATTGGATGCCGAGCGTTATGATTAGAAAATGCGAGCACGGTAATGAAGGTGGTGGTGGTGGTAGCGGGGATTCGATTTACAGCGGGATGTAGCGACGTTTCAGGGAACGGCCCTTCTTCAGTGAGTACATCACCTCTGTGCCCTTGGCCAGCGGTGGATCGAACGTAGCTGATGATGGTGGCCGATGATGATGACGTTCCAATCTCTTATCTCCTTAACATCTCAACATCTCATCTCCAGAAACCCCCTCTCTGCGTTTCCAGTCGCCGCCACCACCACCACCTCCTCCTCCTCATCCACCTTCTCCACCACCACCTCCTCCACCTCCTACACCACCTCCACCTCCTACACCACCTGCACCAAAACCTCCTCTATCCACCACCACCACCTCCTCCTCCTCATCGACCTTCTCCACCACCACCTCCTCTACCACCACCTCCTCCACTTCCTACACCACCACCACCTCCTCTACCACCACCACCTCCTCCACCACCACCTCCTCTACCACCACCTCCTCTACCACCACCTCCTACACCACCCGCACCAAAACCTCCTCCACCACCACCACCACCTCCTCCACCACCACCTCCTCTACCACCTCCTCCTCCACCACCACCTCCTCCTTCTCCACCTCCTCCACCTCCTCTACCACCACCACCTCCTCCTTCTCCACCTCCTCCACCACCACCTCCACCTCCTCCTCGACCACCACCTCCTTTTCCACCTCCTTCTTCGAACCCCTTTCTGCACCTACAAAGGATCATCTTCCTCCTCCTCCTCCTCCACCCCTTCATCTCCTCCACCTTCTTCTCCACTCCACCTCTTTCCCATCCTCCACCTCTTCCTTCCCTTCTCCACCTCCATCCCCTCCTCCACCTCCTCCACCACCACCTCCTCCTCCTTCTCCACCTCCACCCCTCCTCCACCTCCTCCGCACGTCTTCACTGGGCCTCCATCACCACCTCTCCGGCCGCCACGACCTCCGCCACCACCACCTCCTCCTGCTCGTCAGCCCCTAGCCACAGCACGACCCCGTCGGAGACTCCGCACCGCTCATCCGACCCTCCATCTCCACCGCCACCACCATAACCACCACCGTAGCCGATGTCCTTCTCCAGACTCCGGCGGGCGTCGGACTTCCAGAACGTGCCGACGAGGGTGGGCGCGTGGGCCGCCACGATGGCTGCGCACAACACCGGCTTGGCGAACAGCACCAGCTCCGCGAGTTCGCTGCCGGGCAAGACGATGTCGTGGCCCGCTTTCAACAGGAACAGCACGTGGGTCGGCAGGTCGCACGCGAGCCGCGCGGCCGCCAGCGCGAGCGACAGTCGCGCGGCCTTCTTCTCCCGCGAGCCGTGGACCCCGGCGGCGAACGCCGACGCCAGCGTCGCCCCGGCGCCGCCCGCCACGGCCAGGGGCACGAGGTAGGCGACGACGAGGAAGAGTAGAAGAACGCCTGCGACGCGGCGGGGTGCTCGGTGAAGCCGCAGAACGTTATGACGTAGAAATCCATCACCTCCCACGTGAGCAGGAAGGGCAGCGCCGCGGCGGACGACGCCAGCCACACGACGGAGGCCGTCGCCGCAAGGCCACGGCGGCTGCCGAAAAGCGCCGACGCCAGGCGACGGGCGACTGCCGGGGGCGTCCACCCCGGCGCCGCCGCCGCCGACGCCGGCCTGGCCCGGACGGCGGCCTCCAGCGTCATGAGGACGACGAAGTAGAGGCCCGAGACCATGTTGAAGGGGGCGAGGCGTAGACCACCTTGCAGAGGGCGTTGCCGAAGTGCCACCAGTAGCCGTGGAAGATCTCGGCGATCCACAGGGGCATGGTGGCGGCGAAGGCCAGGTCTGCGACGCACGCGTTGAGCAGCAGGAAGGCCGTGGGGTGCCACAGGAGGTCGCGGGGCAGCAGGCGCACCAGCGCCCAAATGGCGACAACGTTGGCCGGCAGGGCGACAAGGAAGGAGAGGAGCATGGGCAGGATGCTGAGTGGTATGACGAGGTTGACGGGTAACGTGGAGGGCAGCGTGAAGTTGCTGTGGTCGTGGTGGTGGTGGTTGTCCTGCATCGCGTTCGTAGGCCAGACGCCGCCGACGCTGCCGCTGACGACGCCAGCTGATCCATTCGACGACATGTCTCTGACGCGCCTCCTGGCACGCCTCCTCGCGCACGGAGACACATAGAGGGGGGGCATAAAGACTCTTAGGAGATACATAGAGGGGGTTGCATAGAGACTCTTAGGAGGTACATAGAGGGGGTTGCATAGAGACTCTTAGGAGATACATAGAGGGGTTGCATAGAAGACTCTTAGGAGACACATAGAGGGGGTTGCATAGAGACTCTTAGGAGATACATAGAGGGGGTTAGAGACTCTTAGGAGATACATAGAGGGGGTGCATAGAGACTCTTAGGAGATACATAGAGGGGGNTTGCATAGAGACTCTTAGGAGATACATAGAGGGGGTGCATAGAGACTCTTAGGAGATACATAGAGGGGTTGCATAGAGACTCTTAGGAGATACATAGAGGGGGTTGCATAGAGACGCTTAGGAGATACATAGAGGGGGTTGCATAGAGACTCTTAGGAGACACATAGAGGGGGTTGCATAGAGACTCTTAGGAGATACATAGAGGGGGTGCATAGAGACTCTTAGGAGATACATAGAGGGGGGTGCATAGAGACTCTTACATAGAGACTCTTAGGAGATACATAGAGGGGTTGCATAGAGACTCTTAGGAGATACATAGAGGGGGTGCATAGAGACTCTTAGGAGGTACATAGAGGGGGGGGGGTGCATAGAGACGCTTAGGAGATACATAGAGGGGGTGCATAGAGACTCTTAGGAGATACATAGAGGGGGTGCATAGAGACTCTTAGGAGATACATAGAGGGGGATGGATAGTGTCACGGGAGGCTCGGGTGCAAGAACATTCGGCCTCAAATGAGTAGTCTTAGGTTTTTTTTTCCGGTAAAGTCACGTAGGTAAAAAGTACAATTAATAAAAGTAATAATAGAAATAAAATATTTTCTTTTATTACTTTATTTATATTATTACTTTTATTAATTGTATTTTTTTACCTACGTGACTTTACCTAAAAAAACCTAAGAGTATGAATCCTTGCAGTCACCAAAGCTTGAAAATCTAGACTCAAATGAGCAGTTGTGGTGGTGTGCAGTAAACATCGTCACTGAGGAGACAAAGGCGGCTGAAAATTCCGTCACAGTTCCTATGATCACTGTTTCATTGCTTTCGTGGCTTTATTTTGGTGATTTCGAAAAGTGTATTGGTTTAGCCATGTTTGTTTGTTGTAGTACAGAGTTAGACTGATGGCCTTAATCTAAGTTACTCTTTGGTTCTTTCGTAAAGTCACATGTAAAGATACATTTTGTGTGTGTGAACACACACGCGTGTGTGTGTGAACACGCGTGTGTGTGTACACGCGTGTGTGTGTGTGAACACGCGTGTGTGTGTACACGTGTGTGTGTGTGAACACACACGCGCGTGTGTGTGTGTGAATACACGCGCGTGTGTGTGTGAATACACGTGTGTGTGTGTGAACACACGTGTGTGTGTGTGTGACACACGTGGTGTGTGTGAAACACGTGTGTGTGTGTGAGTACACACGTGTGTGTGTGTGTGTGACACACGTGGTGTGTGTGTGAGCACACACACGTGTGTGTGTGTGTAACATTTTACCTTGCAAGGGGAAGTGATGGAAACTCCCCCGTTACTCAATCCACGACCATTCCGTTGAAACAACAACGACAACGAGTACAACAACAACAACGGCAACGACGATCACAAGTAATCGATTTGTTTCGCTTCAATGTAAAATGTTCAAACGTTCGACGGCTTTGTGGAACGCTGCCACGACCCCAGGAGGTTCACGTAGTCTCGTGCACTGCCGATGTTGAGACTCAGGGCGGTGGTAGTGATGTCGGTGGTGGTGGTGTTGTTGTTGAGGTCTCTTAAATTGCTGACACACATCCTCAAAGCTTCCCACCATCTCCCCCTCGCTCTCCCTCTCTACCCACTCACTCTCTCCTCTCTCCATTCACTCCACTTTCTCCTCTCACTCCACTCTCCCCTCTACCACTATATCCCCTCTCTCCCACTCTCTCCACTCTCTCTCCCACTATCTTCTCCCACCCTCTCTCTCTCTCAACCCATTCATTCACACACCCATCCACTCATTCACCTACCCACCCACCCACTCATTTACCTACCCACCCACCCACTCATTCACACACCCATCCACTCATTTACCTACCCACCCACCCACTCATTCACACACCCATCCACTCATTCACCTACCCACCCACCCATTCACCACCCACCCACTCATTCACCTACCCACCCACCCATTCACCCACCCACCCACCCATTCACCCACCACCCATTCACCCATTCACCCACCACCCATTCACCCATTCACCACCCATTCACCCATTCACCACCCATCCATTCACCCACCACCCATTCACCCATTCACCACCCACCCATTCACTCATTCACCCACCCACCCATTCACCCACCCACCCATCACCCATTCACCCATTCACCCACCCACCCATTCACCCACCCACCCATTCACCCACCACCCATTCACCCATTCACCCACCCACCCATTCACCATTCACCCACCACCATTCACCCATTCACCCACCCACCCATTCACCCATTTATCCACCCACCCATTCACCCACCCACCCATTCACCCATTCACCCACCCACCCATTCACCCACCCACCCATTCACCCATTCACCCACCCACCCACCCATTCACCCACCCACCCATTCACCCATTTATCCACCCACCCATTCACCCACCCACCCATTCACCCATTCACCCACCCATTCACCCACCCACCCACCCATTCACCCATTCATTCACCACCCACCCATTCACCCACCCACCCATTCACCCATTCACCCATTCACCCATTCACCCACCCACCCATTCACCCACCCACCCATTCACCCACCCACCCACTCACCCATTCACCCACCCACCCATTCACCCATTCACCCACCCACCCATTCACCCACCCACCCACCATTCAAATTCACCCACCGACTCATCCATTCACCACCCGCTCATTTACTCACCCACCCATTCACTCACCCACTCACTAAATTATTCACCCACCAAGTTCAAGTTAATTTATTAAGTATAGCCCTGCGAGCCATTCGGCTCTTGAATCGCGACAAACACAAAACAAAACATGAACAAGAAAACATCTTAAAGTGACTACATGACTAAGTGCGAACAGAAAATCCAAGAAAAGACAGCAAAATATTGCAGAAAAAGCACCGTACACCAACGCTGTGTGCAAAAATTCCAGTGGGATGACCACTACACCACCGCTCCCTCTTAACAAAGACTGTTAAAGATCCCCCGTATAGCCTTAACAGACTGTAGGGGCAAGTGCTGTTAGCGAGCACCTATGAAGGCACGGTACACGAGGGGTTGGGTGGCCAACACCACGCCCGACCGCCTTTGTCTCCCAGTGGCGATGTTTACACACCGCACCAGGTACTCATTTCAGGCTGAGTCGACCTAGGGGAGGCCCTGACCGGTTCAGATAATCGTCACCGGTGTTGGCCGTGAGCGGGAATCGAACCCGGGTCGCCAGGTTCATAGCGCAGCGCGCTAACCGCTACACCACCGCTCCCACACACACACACACACAATTCCGTAAACACACACACACACACACACACAGCCGTACACACAAGCGTGTAAACACACACACGCCTGTACACACACACGTGTACACACACACGCGTGCACACACAAACGTGTACACAACACACACACACGTGTATAAACACACGCCTACACACACACACACGTGTGCACACACACACGTGTACACACACAAAACGCCTGTACACACACACACANGTGTACACACACACACGTGTACACACACATGTACACACACACACACCTGTACACACACACGTGTACACACACACGCCTGTACACACACACACACACGTGCACACACACACGTGTACACACACACGCCTGTACACACACACACGCCTGTACACACACGCGCGCATGTACACACACACACANGTGTACACACACACACGCTACACATACACGTGTACACACACACACACACGCCTGTACACACACACACACGTGTACACACACACACACTGTGCACACACACACACGCCTGTACACACACACACANACACGTGTACACACACACGTACACACACACACACATGTACACACACACACACACACACACACACACACACACGTGTACACACACACACGCCTGTACACACACACACACGCCTGTACACACACACACGTGTACACACACACGTTTACACACACACGTGTACACACACACACACGCCTGTACACACACACACACACGCCTGTACACACACACACACGTGTCACCCAGAGGTGTTTGTGTTGTTGTCACATTCGACTGATCGACGGCTTCCGCTCTTCCTGCCCCAACCCACCACGGGCGTCACGCGAACAATGCCTGTGACGTCACTGGGGGGGGGGGGCTCGGATCACATTAGCCCCTCCCCCACCCACCCATTCACCCACCCACCCATTCACCCACCCACCCATTCACCAATTCACCCACCCACCCATTCACCCACCCACCCACCCATTCACCCACCCATTTACCCACCCACCCACCCATTCACCCACCCATTCACCCACCCACCCATTCACCCACTCATTCACCCACCCATTAATTTACCCACCCACCCATTCACCCACCCACCCATTCACTCACCCACCAACCCACCCATTCACCCACCCACCCATTCACCCACCCACCCATTCACTCACCCACTCATTAACCCATTGACCCACCACCCATTAACCCATTCACCCACCCACCCATTCACCCATTCACCCACCCACCCATTCACCCACCCACCCACCATTCACCCACCCACCATTAATTCACTCACCCACTCATTCACCCACCCACCCACCCACCCATTCACCCACCCATTCACCCACTCACCACCCACTCACTCACTTACCCACCCACCCATTCACCCACCCACCCATTCACCCACCCACCCACTCATTCACCCAGCCACCCACCACTCATTCACTCACCCACCCACCCATTCACCCACCCACCCACCCATTAATTCACCCACCCACCCATTCACCCACCCACCCACCCACCCACTAATTCACCCATTCACTCAACCACCCAATCATTCACTCCACCCACTCATTCACCCACCCACTCACTCACCAACCCACTCATTCACCCACCTATCATTCACCCACCCACTCATTCACACCCACTCACCCACTCATTCACCCACCCATCCACTCACCCACCCACCCACTCATTACCCACCCATCCACTCATTCACTCATTCACCCACCTTCACCCATCCATCATTCACCCACTCATTCACCC
This sequence comes from Lethenteron camtschaticum, assembly GCA_018977245.1. Lineage (NCBI taxonomy): Eukaryota > Metazoa > Chordata > Hyperoartia > Petromyzontiformes > Petromyzontidae > Lethenteron > Lethenteron camtschaticum. The sequence goes on along the minus strand of WFAB01001327.1, from coordinate 121,805 downwards.
ACCCACTCATTCACTCACCCACTCATTCACCCACCCATCCATTCACCCACCCACCCACTCATTCACTCACCCATCATTCATCCACTCATTCACCCCCCACTCATTCACCCACCCANTCATTCACCCACCCACTCATTCACCCACCCACCCACTCATTCACCCACTCACCCACCCATCATTCACCCACTCACCCACTCATTCATTCAACCACCCACTCATTCACCCAACCACTCATTCACCACGCACTCATTCACGCAAGCAGCCGTCTTCAGGTGGAGAACAGCCTCTGCCTTCTCGACAGACGCGTTCTCCACCTGAAGACGGCTGCTTGCGTTGTGGCCGAAACGTCGTGAGAATTATTTTATAATGTTTTATTTTCATTATTTTATTATTTTCCTTCTACGTGACTTTACCGAAAGAACCAAGAAGAGTGGGTTTATATTTACACAGCACTGTAACCGTAATAGTTATTTAAAACAAATGTTAACATTTTAATGTTACATATCATGATTGACTAATATTATTGTTGACGGATCACATTATAATGGTAACATATTTATTTTATTATTATTCAATTTCCGAAGGTGGGAATCGATCCTGTGCGCACGCTGGGTTTATATTTACATCTATAGTTATTTAAAACAAATGTAAAAATTAATATTACATATCATAATTGCCTAATATTATGATATTATAATATATATTATAATGTAATAGTCAATAATAATATAATGATAAAAAATGTAATTCAATTTCCAGAGGCGGGAATCGAACGCGGCGGGAGGGTACACGCGGGACCAGTAAATATGCAAATGAGCCAATCAACCAATCACAATGCAGAGAATTAATTAATTGGCTGTTGCTGGGTCGGGGGGGGATATTTATTATTTAAAGGGCGGAAACACTGCAGCGTGGCAGCATTCAAGAACCCGTTCCCGCCACAAAAATACAAATTAATATTATATATCATAATTGACTAATATATATTATAATGTAATATTATAATATAATAGCCAATAATAATTTAATGGTAAAAATGTTATTACATTTCCGGAGGCGGGAATCGAACGCTGACGGGAGGGTACACGTGTAAATATGCAAATGAGCCAATCAACCAATCACAATGCAGATAATTAATTAATTAATTGGCTGTTGCTGGGGGCTTGAGGGAGGGGGGAGCTTTATTTATTTATTTAAAAAGGGCGGGAAACACTGCAGCGTGGCAGCATTCAAGAACCCGTTCCCGCCATAAATAATACAAATTTATAGCATATATCATAATTGATTAATATTATGATATGATATTGTAATATATAATGTAATAGTCAATAATAATTTAATGGTCAAAATGTTATTATATTTCCGGAGGCGGGAATCGAACGCTGACGGGAGGGTACACCTGTAAATATGCAAATGAGCCAATCAACCAATCACAATGCGGAGAATTAATTAATTGGCTGTTGCTGGGGCTTGAGGGAGGGGGGAGGTTTATTTATTTATTTAAAAATGGCGGGAAACACTGCAGCGTGGCAGCATTCAAGAACCCGTTCCCGCCAAAAATTAATATTATATCAAATTGACTAATTTATGATATTATTGTTATATTATAAGTCAATAATAATTTTAAAAGCGGCGGAACGACGGGAAGGGCGAACATTTGCAAATGAAGAAAGAATTAATTAATTGGCTGTTGCTGGGGGCGAATCGCTGTGAGCACAACGTCCGCATTTGTCGCTTATTTATAAGAGGACTTTTGTTATTTACGTTCGTTTTAAAATGTGGNAGTGTCATAAACGTGTTCTAAAGTTTCGATTTAAAGCTTTCGTGACTACAGGGATTCATCTTCTTGGTTCTTTCGGTAAAGTCACGTTGAGAATTATTGTATTACGTTTTATTTTTGTTATTTTATTATTTACATTCTACGTGACTTTACCGGAAGAACCAAGAAGATTATTTTATGTTTTATTTTTAAAAGTTTTATTTGTATTTTATTATTTCCATTCTACGTGACTTTACCAGAAGAACCAAGAAGATTATTTTATGTTTTATTATTTTATTATTTCCTTTCTACGTAACTTTACCGAAAGAACCAAGAAGATTGTTCTAAAGTGTTGTCACGACGTGATTGTTTTTGTTACTGTTATACACCTTTATATATAAACAATTGTTTTTAAAACTTTACAATCGGTCACTCGCCTCTGTGTATAGCGACCAGAGTGGTGAAGTATGATCAATATAGTATTATAATGTTAACTTGTAAAAAAAAATCCTGAGGTGAAAATCGAACACGCGCGGAACCAAAAATATGCAAATTATTCAATCAATCGATCACAATGCGATTAATTAATTGGCTTTATACTCTTAGGTTTTTTCGGTAAAGTCACGTAGGTACAAAATGAAATGAAATGTGACTTTTTAGTATTTATTTCTGTTATTACTTTCATTAATTTTAATTTCATTTTTTTACCTACGTGACTTTACCGAAAAAACCTAAGAGTATGAATCCTTGCAGTCACGAAAGCTTCAAATCTAGAATTAATTAATTGGATGTTGAGGGGAAAGATGTTTTATGTTTAAAAATGTGATTCTTCAGATCCAGTTTCCCGCCAAAAAATAAAATTTTATAATTTACTTTACGTTGAAGTTATTTATCAGAAGACTTTTAGTTCGTCATTTACGTAAATTTTAATACGTAACGACGAGAAGCGGAAGGGGGAGATTTGTAAGTAAAAAATTAATGTTTTTTAAGTTTGGCGACTCCCTGAGGGGAAATGTTGCTGCGATTTTGTCGCGTTCTTTGCAAACAATAAACTCGAATGTGAGCGTCGTAAACTCGATTAAAAGTTCTAGATTTGAAGCTTTCGTGACTGCAAGGATTCATATTCTTAGGTTTTTTTGGTAAAGTCAAGTAGGTAAAAAATTAAAANTAAAAAGTAAAAAAAAACCATGTGTTTTATTTATTTAATTTACTTTTATAATTTTTTAATCCTTTATATTAAATTCGCTTGTTTGCTTACGACCGTGCAAATCTTTCGGTCGTTTTTTAACCCACTTCCGTGATCCAATCGAGCTGACATTTTGCACACAGACTCGTTGTGCGTGACAATTCATGTTCGTGAAAATTTTTTCCTAAATTTTACACTTTTAGGACAAAAATACATTTAATTACCAATTGCTTAATGCTGCCAGGCAATCATCTGACCCATAGGTGGCAGCCATCTCAAGCCAGAGGACGAGACTAGCCGCCACGCATATAAAGGATTTATAGTGAAAAACTTTGTTTTTACGGGTCATACTTGTTTCCTACATGACTTTACCGGAAAAAACCTAAGAATATCGATTAAAAGTGCTGTTATTACGTGGGAGATTTTTTTATGTAATATATAAACACAAATTTAACTTGCAATTAGTCACTCGCCTTTCTGTATAGCGGATACATTCCGATGTTGTGCTGTACTTTCTGTGGTACCCCCCACCCACGATGTTAATCCACACGCTGACCAGAGTGGTGAAGTATGGTCAAAACAAACCCCCCCCCCCTCCACATGACAATGCCCTCGCTCCACTGCTGGATGAGTGATGGCAGATGGGGAGGGTAATTGACCATACTTCACCACTCTGGACAATGATCCATCCGTCTTGTGGTGGTAGTGGTGAAGATGGTGGTGGTGATGGTGGTGGTGCTGCTGATGGTGGTGGTGGTGGTGCTGATGATGATGATGGTGGTGGTGCTGATGATGATGATGATGGTGGTGCTGATGATGGTGGTGCTGGTGGTGGTGGTGGTCCTACTGCTGATAATGGTGGTGGTCCTGCTGATGGTGTGGTGGTCTTGCTGATGCTGCTGCTAATGATGGTGCTAATGATGTTTTCACAGATGGAACTGTGTGTGTTCCACCCAGCCTCCTTGACACAATGTACATGGATCATCATCAGCATCTCCTTGCCACCTCTTGCCTCTGCCTCCCGAATGGTGACTTCTTAAGACTTCCATCAGAGACCCCCGAAACATGGTTCAAGCCCTGGGTCTGGGTGTCTCTCTCGGACGGTTCATAATGGCCGTGTCGGAGACGCTGAGGTATCCTGGGTTTGGGGGATGGGTGAGGGTGTTGGTGGGTGAATGAGTGGTTTGGTGAAGGAATTAGTTGGTGGGTTGGTGAGTGAGTAAATTGGTAGGTGGGTGACACCCCAGGCGCACACGGCACTGACAGATCGAAGGCACCAACCCCAAAACACGTCTGCAACGTTATTTCACGTCCTGGTGACTTTATAATAACAATAACACTCCTATAATAACTACTTTAATAACAATACTCTTATGACAACAATACTTATAAATACGAAGAATTTACAATAATATACAAAATTACGACATTACGTACAACGCTACATGATTAAATTATATATATTTTTTTAACGCACACANCACGTGGTGGGCCTAGGCAGGCTTCTAGCCCAGTGCCTGCACCAGGCCTCCCTCTCCCCACTCCCCATGTCCTGGGAACCGTGTGGCGAGGTCACTCCCTCTCATCCTCCTCTTTGGGCACTGCCACGGATGAAAACCAGCATGGGTTGGAGTCTGGGATAAGGGTGGCCGCCCTGCAGGCTACTGGCTGAGGGTGAGCGTGTGGCGAGTGCAGTCAGTGTGGCTGTGTCCAGTCCATGTCTGGTGTCCGCTCTTCAGTCTTCTGCCACAGCTGCTGCCCACGTGAGTGTGTGTGTGATATGGGGTGGGTGGTGCTGCTCGGTGATGGTGATGGTGGTTGGCACAGACTCCACTACCACCCCGCAACTGTGCCGTGGGCCGGCCACCACATAGATGTAGTTGTGGGTTTCTTTGGGTCTCTGGGTTTCTGTGGGGTGTCTGTCTCTGTACTTCTCACAGGGATGTAGTTCTCGCTGTCGTCGTATCTGCGGTTCCCGATGCCCCTGGCGACGTTCCCTCCTTGCCCTCGTCCAGAGTGAAGAACTAAATCGTCCATCGTGGCCAGCTCAAGCTTCTGGCGCTCGATGAGGTGAGGTTCAAACAAACGCAGGGATGGCTGCACACGTGACAACAACCGCAACATCAAGACCACAACACAACAATATTAAAGAATTACACTGGTCAACACACTTTTTCTGGCATAAGGTATTCCAACGGTTATAAGGTAATTTTGGGGTGCTGATTCCAAATCTGGCATCGGTTTTTGTCTATCACATCATTTTTCAATAAAAACTGCGGAAGAAAAATATTAAATAAATGTGGATATCTACATAAAATATATTATAACACACTATCCTAAAAATACAGCACCATATTTTAACACTAAAGCAGTCACTGACTCGCAACAATGAAAATGAGGTATGCCGATAGCATAAAATGAGATGTGATGGAGCAAATCTGAGATCAGATTTGGAATCGGCACCCTGAAATTAGTCTAACAGCTGCAAAAGTCCAGGCCAGAAAAAAAAANCATTTTGTTGACCAGTGTAATCATTCGTACACACACACACGGTTAAGGCACAACCCCCACTGAAGTGGCCAGTATCATCGGCACGTGGAGATCCATACCAACATAGAGACCCATACAGTAGAACCTCTGGTCACAAATGCTTCTGACCACGACCAAATCGGGTTCCGACCAAAAAATTCACAAATTTTTGAATCTGGTCACGAACACAAACTCGGGTGGCGATCAAACACGGCCGCGGCCGATTTCCCCTTCCGCGCCATTTTTTTGTAAGCGCCAAATTTCCTGTTTACAAACAACAGCGACCCACGTGTGGCCGCTTGCTCAGTCAGTCTCGCTTAATAATCGGTCTCGGTCAGACGTGCGCTCATTTGCTGTGAACTCTGTGCAGTATTTTGTGTATTTTTGCATTAATTTTGCAATTAGCCATGGCCTCTAATCAAGTGAAGAGTGGTAATGTTGTCTTCTTGGTTCTTTCGGTAAAGTCACGTAGAAGGGAAGTAATAAAATAATCTTCTCGACAGACCTGGGTGTCTCAGGGGGTTCATAATGGCCTTGTTGGAGACGCTTAGATCCTGGGTTTGAGCCCTGGGTCTGGTTTCTCTCTCTCTGGCCGTGTTTGGTGCTGATACAACTCGCGATATTGTTTGCTGATGATAATTCTGTCAGGGATTTCAACGATGTGGATTCTAATGATGCTCGAGTCCTAATGATGATGCTGCCACTAATGGCTTTGCTGTTAGCAATGGTTTATGATGATGATGCTGGTGGTGGTGGTAGTCCTGCTGCTGTTGATTATGATGGTGGTGGTCCTGCTGCTGTTGATTATGATGGTGGTGGTCCTGCTGATGGTGGTGCTGGTGCTACTGCTGCTGGAGCCACACCGATTGACCCCAGGTTAACCCTCTCCAGGTTGCGATCCCAACCCTGTGACCGAAGCTTCCCTGCATCGCCCAGGGGTCAAGGTTCACCTGCGTGTACCCCGTCGATTCCTCAAACGTGAAATGCACAGGTGGGTGAGGGTGTCGGTGGGTGAGGGTGCCGGTGGGTTGGTGTGGNAGAGAGTTGGTGGGTGGACGAGTGGGTGGTTGGGTTAGTGGGTGAATAAGTGGGTGGGTGACACGGCCATTATGAACCCAGGCCCATATGGCACCGACAATCGAAGGCACCAACCCAAAACACGTCTGCAACGTTATTTCACGTCCTGGTGACTATTTATAATAACAACTACGGGAAATACCTGGGTTCCTTGGGGAAAATTGTATTTCAAAACTTCTCCTTAAAAACATAACATATAATAACTATTTTTTTTTATATGTTAAAAGTATTTGTATATTTTGTGTTTAAAACAATATAAACTAATACTAAATAACCAATGCAACTGTGAACCCAAATCAGTCCCTCAGAAAAACGCGGAGTTTTTGGTGATTGTTGCGGGCAAAAATCGTTGATTATGCGGCACGTTTTCTTAAAAAATGCGATGGAATATGCGGGATATTTATGCAATTTTATGCGATTAAATTGCGGGAACTTGCAAAAACTGTGGTTTGATGAAAAAGAGAAAAAAAAGGATTCCCCAACACCCTATTCACTAGGCTACTACTTTAATGTAAAGTCATTTCTTATTACTTCCATGATAAGCAAGCATACTACATCACAGAAAGTGCTGGGAATATTTAAGTTCTCATCTTGTTTTATTTCAGACCTTAACAAACAGATGGCTCAAACTTACAAAACATTGAGTCGAACAAGTTCTGTAGCTTTACAAAATGAATATGCTACAACTTCTGTAAAAATGAATAAATAAAATATTAAAAAATAAAATGTGTGCTTCCTGTTTTACAGAGGTAGCTATACAAAACAGACATCTGTTAAAATAAGTGTTTTCAGTGCACAGTAACGTAAGCAATACAGTAACAGTACAGTCTTACAGTAATGTAAATTTACATACTACTAACAAAAAAGTGCAATCTTACAACTGTAAAGTTGCATAAACTCCTGAATAAAACTAACTACGTAGCCTCTAACACTGGCCAATCATTCACCATCCCNTCTCCCTCAGTGTCCATCTCCTCCCCTCCACCATCTCCTCCCTCTCAAATGCTCCACTGCGGACTCGTTGGTTATGGTAAAGGAAGACCAAGGCTTTGAGGTTTTGGTTGGTAGTTGATATTCGGTTAGACAACACTATTTGTAGATGCTGTTGCTGCGTTCAGCATCAGCTGAGTTTGAGACAGCATCTTTGTACCGCTTGGCCAAGGAACTCAGCACAGGAAGTCTCTCCTGTAGGCCATCCCAAAACACATCCAAATCCACCACGCCGAATGGTGCAGCTCTGAGTGCTGCTGGTCCAAGAGTCTTGAAGTAAGAATCAAATTCATCACCCTGCACTTCAGTGAAACCTGGAATGGCCTTGTAGCTTGCTACGGAGTCATCTAGGAATGCAATGTGGCGAGGGTCAAACACCCTAACCTCCTGGAGAAACTCAATGGCCGGCTGCCCATGTGACATGTACTTGGTGAGCTTTTCTTCAGCGTTTTCATATGCCTGACCAACTGTGCAGAGGATCTGTGTCTTTGTGGTGTAAGGTAAGTTAAACCCTTCAAAGTATTCGGCACACACCTCATACTGCAGCTCTTTGTTGGCAGCAAAGACCACCTGCAGATCCTCCAGATAAGTGAAGATCTTTGTGGTCACAGGACGTCTGCTCTGGAAGATATCGAGAAGACTTAGGAAGCGTTTGCACTTGTCAGCCATGATGTTGATCTGGACATTCAGGGACTGAGCTAGGTCTTGGTCTTGAAGCATCTCGTGGAGTCTCTCCACAGACTGTGGAGCACTCTGCTACACACCTATAAAAACACAAATAGAAAGAAAGGAATTAGGTCAAACATACAATATGTTCAATGCAATTAATTTTTTTACTTTGATCTTACTAAACTATTCATGTTTGTATGTGCAAAGGGGGTTAACTGATGAAGAAAAGGAAGTGTTAATTGTATTGAGGAATTATGTGAAGGAAGTTTTTACCTCGATTTCCATCTCTATGAACTCCTTGTACAGTCCAAAGTGCTGTGCGTGGTACTGCACGGCAGAGAACCAGGAGTTCCAGCGTGTTGCACAGGGGTTTGGAGGCATGACCGCCTTTTTTCTAGGCAGCTTGTTTGACAAGAAGCAGAGGTATCTTCTCTTGCGTGATCCAGCATTGAAGAACATCTGGGAGAAACTTAGCATGAAGCTGTTCAACTGAACAAAAGGTTTGCGGAAGGCATTGCCAATGAGATTCACAATGTGTGCCATGCATGTGATGTGTATCGAGTTGGGGAACAACGACTGCAGAGCTGCTGTGAATGCCTTCTTCATGTAGGCTGCATTATCAGTGTCGAACACAATCACATCCTCGTTGTTAATGCTGTATTCTTGAAGGCACCTTACGACAGACATGGATACAGTGGAATGATTGCATTGCTCAAGGAAAACAGTATCTGCAAGGTAGGCCAAGATCCTCCCAGAATGATCCTTCTCAAGTGGTGCAAGGAGGATATTCAGGACACATCTCCCTCGACATCTGGAGTCTCATCAAATATCACAGCAAGAGGTTTTCTGGCAAGAAGTGTCTTCAGCTCCTCTTTTTCCTTCTCATATACTGCTCCCAAGTACATATCTTGAAGCTGGTGAAACCCTGGAATGGCGCCGCCATTGACTTTCTCATTCAGAAATTTCCTCAGTGCAGGGTGGTCAGTCTTAGACAGTGGGATGTTGATGGCAGTGCAGGTGGCAACCCAGGTTTCACAAATCTACAAACAGAAAAATACTTTTGTATCATTGGGCTGTATTACACACACAAAGTCCAGTGTAACCTACAGAAAACTGCTGTATAAAACTGAATCATTTACAGTAAGCCTTTCACAGAACAGTAGTGTTTCTGCAAATAAACAATTCTTTCATGCCAAAATCAATCATCTTGCATGGGAAATTACACTACTGTTAGTCTATCTAACCCTAACGTTAACTTACATCCACACACAACATACTTGGAAATCTCATTCACACACACCTCTCTCTGTTTCAATTTAACTATCAGCCTTTTCATAATTTTACAAGCTTTAATCTAATAGGCTACTGACCTTGATTCTTTCAGCCCTAGCAACTGTTTTGGAAGTTGACGCCTCGGTGTAGGTGAGCTGCTTCATCTTGGCTGATTCCGCTGCTGCTTTAACCATCCTCGAATGTTTGTCGGTTGCAAAGTGACTGTCCAGCGTCGACTTCCACCTGTGGTCCAACACGCAGTTGCACGGAGTGCAAAATAATTTGCCCCCACTGTCATGTAACACACTGGGAAACTGCTTTGCGCGGTCTTTTGCGCTTATGTTGGCAAATGAGAGATTTGCGGGCTTCATCATGGTTTCATTGGCATCGCGGGGTTTGCAGCTTTTCAATGATGTCGCGTAATGAGTGACGTCACTTCATAACGTTCCCATGGCAACAGGGAAATGGCTGCGCTTGTGTGAAGTAAATGCAACATTTTTCAACTTTCTGCTAAGATATGTGACTTTTTGCAACGAAAATGCGGGGATTATGAAATCATGCAAGCCCGCATATTTTGCGCGCGGAAATTTGCAATTTATGCGGCGAAAGTGCGGCGTATTTGAAAAAACGCGCCCCCGCATAAATATGCGGACTTTGGCTGATTTTGCATGGAATCATGCGATCGCATAATCGCATTTTTCTGGAGGGACTGTCTAATACTAAATAACCAATGCAACTGTGAACCCAAATGATGGACCACATAATAAACCATTGTGGTCTGTCTCTTCAATGGAGGAATAACAGGACTGCCAAGCACGGTGCTTAGGGCGTGCTGCCCGGCGAGATTTTTTCGACGTCAGTCCCACCGTTCGAGAGCTAATCCCTCCCAAGCGCGCGTGCACATACAGAGGGACAGACAGACGGACAAAGAATGACGTTTAATAGGTAAGACTAACGGGAAGTACCCGGCGTTGCCCGGGTGACAATATATACAGGTAGTCCTGTACTTATGATGGAGATGCGTTACGACGCCCCATCATATGTCGAAAATATCGTGAGTCGAAGATGGACCAGCCTACCCAGGAGTCTTAAAGAATGGTGATAATTTAGCAAAACAGAGTAATTTACAGTACCAACTGTAAACTATATACTGTATGTATTTATTAATTACAATACCATATTGCACAATAAAATATTAAATAAACAACAAGGTAAATTCTTAGCATACCTATTTGAACTGCAATTTGATGGAAAGTTTTTTCAGGAAACAATCCTATCTGCTATATAAACTTTTAACATGCATTGAATGTATGTATCGTATCGTAACCGTAGAATGAACGTTTCCCCGTTAGCTCCTACTACACTCCTCTAACCCAGACCATCCTAGTAGAGGCTAACTGACCTGGCCCAGCTTCGGCTCAGGTCCGACCCTCGCCACACGAGCCTGGCCCTCACAAGGACACAGACCTCGCTGCTCTGAGGTCGCCCCTGGCTTGCCTTCCTCGGCTCTTATAAGAGCAGCGAGTCAGGGTAGTCCCAGGGCTAGCTAGCTGGTCTTCAGTCTTCACTGGTTCTTCTGTTCCAACGACTGCTTCGAGCTCTCGCGCGCACCGCCTTATATACCCAACTGCCCCCCCCCCCCCCGAGGGGCGGGGCTGTATGCGGACGTTGATGTAGACACCCCACGCACGGACGTTGATGTAGACACCCCAACGTAACGGCTTGCTACACCCCTCTACGTAATACCGCTACACATGCTTTGAACGTATCGTAATATCATATTGACTGTCCGTACTCTCTATATCCAGCTCCTATACTGTATTCTCCTTGTCCACTGCTACCTTATACTATACACTCTTATCCACTGCTACCTTATACTATACACTCTTATCCACTGCTACCTTATACTATACACTCTTGTCCACTGCTACCTTATACTATACACTCTTGTCCACTGCTGCCCTATACTATACACTCTTGTCCCAGGCACCAACTCCAACACTAACAATGACTCCCGTATCTCCATACGCTCACTGCCTTTATCCCCGAACCAATCAGCCCCAATTAATTATGTCATCCCCCGCTTCGCTACTCGCCCCAGCCTCACGTGATCCTGTTATCGTCGCCACCCCCGACGCCAGTCATCAACCACTCACCCTCTCGACCAATCACCGGCCTGCGTCCTCAGTTACCCTTAACACCTGTGGCGTCTCTTAATGACCTCACTCCTTAATTGGCGCAACAACAACTATATCTTCAGTTGCCCCCACTGTCCACTGCACGCTCGCATCGCAGCCAAACGCGTGGCGCGTGTCATGTAAAGTCCTACATATACATACACAATTGTTTTTTGCCCTTTTTATCTGGCAACAAAACTGACACCTTTTTTACAAGGAGTCATGTTTGCATTGACCACAATACCTGCGGTCGGAATGCAAACAAAAAACACAACTCTGATAATGTATGCACTGTCCTTGAAATTCATTGGTCCACACCCGAGTCAGCTTTTCTTAGAGCCTAGTCTCCATTGGTGTTGGACCGGATGACGCCAAAAGGCGCACAACTCAAAGACAATGCACCATCAGAGTATGAGAGCTCGGGGTAAGCATTTACAAAGGAGGTTCCAATGGTATAATTGTAATAAAAGGACTCAGACGCTTCTCTCTGACTTCGTGTCCTTTATTGGGTTCTTGTCTTCTCCCACACGGCACTCTCTTATAGACACTGTATTTGTAGCCCCGGCTGCTGTCGCTATTGTAACCTCCGTCCTCTCCCTGCAGACTCGCTGCTGACTCCCTATGCAGATCCCGCTGCTTACTCTATATGCAGACCCTCTTGGCTGCTACTCCGTGTGCAGACCCGCTGCTGACTCTATATGCAGCCCCGCTGCTGACTGCAGCCTCCTCGCTGCTTGGGTCGGTCACCGCTGGCCGACGGTGCCGATCCTCGCTCCCTCGTGCGCGTGGCGATCTCGCCACCCTCCGCTTTCGCCCTTCGTGGCCTCTCTCGTTCCTGGTCCCCGTCACTCCCCATCCTCTTCCGGTTCCCCTCCCTCTATAGCTTAACCCCTCTCCCCCCACGTGACCTAACTCCTCCCCTCATGACGTCACCTCCGGAGGGCCGTTTACGCCCGCATTACATCACCCTCCCCATAAAGAAAATCCAGCCGACCTCGGCTGAAATGCAACTTGACAAGCAATGCGGGTGTAAAGGACCAACACGTAAAAAAGACACGAAGCATGCAACAACAATATAACAAGAACACAACACAATTTAACGAAACGTGAGGGATTTCGAGCGAGTACGGGTAGCCGGGCCGTCCCGGACGGTCGGCAGCCCACCCGCCGAGCGGAACGTGGCAGGGTTTTAAGGGCGACGGGAGCAAGTTCATCCGTCGCCATTGGAGGCCCGCCACTGTCCCGGTCGCGTTCAGAGACGTCCCGTAATCGCGTCCGCGGAGGGATAGGAAGAGCTGCAGGTCCCGTAGGTTCTGTGGCTCCGGTCGGCATCCCACGAGCGGAACGTCCTCCGTCGTGCNGCGTCACGGCCGGCTTGTCTGTAAAGGGTACGACAGGCGCTCTTGCAAGGTCAGCAGGCACAGGCAAGGCGAGTCGGCAGCAACAGACCCGGCAAGGCAACCTTGGGAGATGACGCATCCGGTCGCGGGGCAATGTACGGCTTCAACCGGGATGTATGCACGAACCAGCGCCGCGAACCAACCCGAACACGCGCCGACTGTGGGTTGGGAACCTCAATGAGGCGGACCGGTCCTTGCCATGGTTTATGTAATTTAGGAGAGGTACCTGGCCGCACCTGTGGGCAATGAAGCCAGGCCAGGTCCCCCGTTTTCCAGGGCACTCCCCTTTGAACGTCGGGCACACCGCTCATTCCTGGCCTGGGCTTTGGCCGTAGCCATGCGGGCTCTTTCCCTCGCCTCAGTGACACGGCGAACGTTGTCCTGAATATACTCAGGAAGAGGCTTAACAGGTCCCTCGCACCGGTTCCCAACTGCTCATTGATCGGCGGCACATTTTCACGGCCGTACATAAGAAAGAACGGCGAGTATCCAGTAGCCGCGTGCGGCGTCATGCGATACGCCGAAAGCACCCCAGGGATATGCAAATCCCAATCAGATTGATTTTCCCCGACTGTATGGCACAGCATGGCGGACAGAGTCCGATTCAACCGTTCCACCATACCATCCGTTTGTGGGTGGTAGGGGATGTCCGTATTTTTTAGTTCCAAGAGCCGCACACACCTCCTCCAACAATTTGGACGAAAAGTTACGCCCTTGATCTGTAAGGAGCCTCTCCGGCGCCCCTTGTCCATCACATACCCAAATAGAAAGGCGTCAGTGATAGACGCCGCTGACTGGTCAGGCAAAGGCCAGGCCATCGGCCAGCGGNAGAGGTACTCCACCCCCACCAGTAAATACTTATTTCCCTTAGCGGATGGCGGAAAGGGTCCCAAAATATCTAACGCCACCAGCTCATTAACCCGAGATACTTGAATCGATTGTATCGGCGGAACATATGGATGTTTAGGCGGCTTACGGCGGGCACAATCGGGACACGCGCGAACGTGACCGACGACATCTGTCGTCATGCCGTGCCAATAATAGTCTCGCTGCAGCGTCAATAGGGTTTTCTGCACCCCCAGATGTAAAAGTGTGTCACAATGCAGAGATCTAATCAATTTGTACCGCAATGACGCAGGTACAACGAGACGCCAGTGTTCCTGTATCCCTTCCCTCCACATCAGCAACCCATCTCGGAGAGCAGTTTCCGGTACACCACCCGCACCGAGTCCCTTACTTGCCTTCTCCGTTTGTTTTCGTAAGTCACCAAGGAATCGTCCAACATTTGCTCCCGAATCCACACAGACCGCTGGAGACGCAAAATCCCATCAGCCGGTCCCCATCAACCGGTCCCGGTGTAAGCGGAGTTTCAAGAACATCCACCGCCAGCGCGACAGGCTGAGGGGGAGCTGAATCGGTCCACACCTATGCGTCCCCGACGCACACGCACAAGGGGATTGTTGCGGCAACCTGGAAAGTGCGTCCGCATTAGCGTGACCACACCCTTCCGATGGTGAATTTGGAAGGAAAATTCTTGCAGCGTGTCCAGCCACCTCGCCAATTGTCCGGATGGCTGGTCCATCTTAAGAGCATACTGCAAGGCCGCATGGTCCGTGCGGACAATAAACGACCGACCGTACAGATACGGTCGAAATTGGCGGAGAAAAAAAACAATGGCCAAAAGTTCCCTGCGAGTGACGCAGTAGCGGGTTTCCGCGGGAGACAAAACCCGACTCCCATACGCCACCACGCGCTCAACTCCACCTTTCGACTGGGACAACACCGCCCCAATACCAGTGTCACTTGCATCAGTATCCAGAATGAAAGGATGTTCAAAATCCGGATAATCCAACGTCGGTGCAGTAGCCAGTAAATCGCGCAGGCTCCGAAACGCCGCCTCCTCCGGCGGTCCCAAGCAAATTTGTGTCCCTTCCCAGTAAGGAGATGCAAAGGCCTCGCGATAGTAGCAAAATTCGGAACAAACCTCCGATAATACGAGGCGAACCCCAAAAACCGACGCACATCACCACCGTGGCCGGGGTTGCCCAATCACGGACACACGCAGTTTTCTCCGGATCCGTGGCCACCCCGTCCGCACTAACAATATGTCCCAAGTATCGAACGGAGTGTTGCAGTAGGTGACATTTCTTTGGCTTGAATTTCAAATTAGCAGAACGCATTCTGGTGAATACAGCCTCCAACCGCAGTAAATGCTCATCAAATGTGCGGCTGAAGACAATAATATCATCTAAATAAATCAGACATGTCTCCCACTTCAACCCCGTTAATACCAACTCCATCAACCTCTGAAAAGTGGCAGGGGCCGCATTCAACCCCATCGGAAGACAGTTAAATTGGAATAACCCCTGCGGCGTACGGAAAGCAGTCTTTTCTCGCGAGGGCTCGTCAAGGGGGAGCTGCCAGAAGCCCGAAGAGAGATCTAGCGTTGAAAAAAACTTAGCCCCTGACAAGGCGTCGAGAGAATCGTCCATACGCGGCAGGGGATACGCATCTGCCACCGACACTTTATTCAACTTCCGAAAATCCACACAAAATCGCAATTTACCATCCTTCTTTTTAACCAACACAACAGGCGCGCCCCACGGGCTATTAGACGGAGATATAATATCCGCTTTCAACATGTCATCCACTGCCCCTCGAACATGCTCATGCTCAGCCGGACTCATCCGACGCGAGTTCAAGCGGATAGGGGCAGCGTCCCCTGTGTCGATATGATGATAAAGCAGCGAGGTGCGTCCCAAGTCCAAATCGTCGGAGCTAAACACATCCGAATGACTCGATAATAATTTATGAATCGCACAACGCTGCTCGGCGGAAAGGGCCGAATTTTCCCCACATAATTCAGCGATCCAACGATCATCCACCCCTCCATCGTGTGAAACACCACCCACCAGCCCTCCGTCCGGCAGATCACTCTGAGCCGTAAACGCCGTAGTGGCATGTGCCACAACGGTACCAGCCGGCACACACACGTTTTCAGTACTCTCATTTAGCACCTGCAAAAACGGCCGCTGATCTGGACGGACAATAGTTTGCGCCCCACTAGCGCCAATCCGCCCGTAACAGTGGCGGATGGCGACAGCAAAATCCCAAAAGCACCCTGCCGACCCGGAACCGGCTTCCGATATCGTAAGGGAATGAGCATCTGCGAGCCAGGTGGAATATCAACCGAAACTTCCGATAACGCCTGCACCTGGGCGACAGGAGCCGGTCGCCCCCAGGCGGACTGTAAAAATGCCAATTTCCGGCCCCCGGTAGTTCAATGCAATTTTCATTGATTCGAATTAGAATGGGCATCTTAGCCAAAAATCAGTACCCAACAGGCAAGGAACCGCCAGGGACCTCGAAATTAACACAACGCCCGAGGCCGAGACTCCCCCGATAGAAATGTTAGCGTCCACCTGGCCCACGATGCCCATACTACCCCGTTTGCAGCGATGCAGAAAGCGTAAGCCGGCCTCACGGCCCCCGGTGGGATGTTCAAAAGATGGAATATCACATCCGAAATAATGGTCGCGGACGCACCGGAATCCACCAAAATGCGTACGTCCACCCCTTGGATCGACCCAGGTACAGTGGACGAACCGGTAGCGGCCGTGACAACCCGCCGAGCCAGCTTACGCCACTGCGTTATCGAGCGACAAGGCGCAGATACTGGCCTCCCGTATTTAACAACATCCGCGTCGCACAACAACGGCGATGAGTGCGGTGTCGGGCCTTGCCGGGTGTCTGGTGCGCACCGACTTGCCTGTGCTGGAGGATCTTTCTTTGGAGCGTCCGCTGCCGAGGCCTCCTGCTGGGGCGGACCCGGAACACGGGCCCAGCAGTCCCTGGCATAATGGCCCCGACGGCCGCAGCGGAAGCACTCGACGTCGGAGCGGCGCGCAGCGGGCACCCCGTCCCGACGCGGCCGCACCGGCGGCGCAGCCCGCGGCCCCGGCCCGCTTCGGGCCGGCCACGGAGCAGAGGCAGCCGACAGCTCCTTCTGGCCGCTCCCATCCGGCACGTACACGGCCTTTGTAGGGTCCCACCCTACGGCACCCCCATCGACGACAGGACCGCCCGTCCACGCCGTGACCTGTTTCCAGCGGCGGAGATTAAACTGGGCGTCCAGACACTTGGCCGCGGCCCGGGACGTGAGCTTTTCATGACCGCACGCCGGCATAGGAATGCCAAGATCTCGGGACAACTCCAACATCTTCCCCAGGATGAGAGGTTCCAGCAGGTCAGGCTCCGTCTCCGGGTAAGCGGCCATAGCAAGTTCCAACACGGCGCCCCTATACGCCACTGGTGACTCCTCAGGTGCACGTTGCCGTTGCACGAATCGGCGATGGGCGTCATCCGGTGGCTCGTACGCGTCCGCCATTTCATCGAACACCCCTCGCAGAGTCTTCTTCTTCGCAGCTTTTATAGAGCGAAAAAACGAACGGACTCATCATCAAGAAGAGTCGGAAGCACCTCCAGTGCCTCAGCGTCCGTCCACCTCGCTGTACGTACCGCCGCCAAAATCTACAGGCGAACGCACTCAATCGCCCCGATGGAGAATTCTTTGACGGTTGTTAGGTGACGACTGCGACTCCTTGGCTTGCTTCCTTCCGCCGCTGACTCCTCCGGTGATAAATTCAACAACGCGGTGTCGACAAGATGGCGGACGACCGTCGCGGCGGTCCCAAAATGGCGGCTTCCCGCTTTCCGTGGTGCGCCACGCCCAAGATGGCGTTTTCGCGCCGCGTGGCCGATGGCGGCGCCATCGAAGACGACCCGGGCTCCTGCCGATCACCACCATCACCTTCCAACGCCGCCCTTGGCGTGACAAGGTCACACAACTGTGTGATGACGTTTTTGAGAGTTACCAGTTGCTCCGCCATCTGGGTCCATCTTAAATCAGCGTCCTTTGGAGCAGATGGGTCCGACGACGCGGCAACCTCCTCGACACCCGGACCCTCACGGATCTCTTCCTCTGCCGAAGTCAAGCCGACTGCAGGAGGAAGATCGTCGTCGTCGGAAGATGAAGCCGACGCCGGAGATGGAATATTCTTTTTCCTCAATTGTTTCGCCATGCCGTTTCACTTCTGACTCCAGTGTAATAAAAGGACTCAGACGCTTCTCTCTGACTTCGTGTCCTTTATTGGGTTCTTGTCTTCTCCCACACGGCACTCTCTTATAGACACTGTATTTGTAGCCCCCGGCTGCTGTCGCTATTGTAGCCTCCTTCCTCTCCCCGCAGACTCTCTCCTTTCTCTATTGTAACCTCCGTCCTCTCCCTGCAGACTCGCTGCTGACTCCCTATGCAGATCCCGCTGCTTACTCTATATGCAGACCCTCTTGGCTGCTACTCCGTGTGCAGACCCGCTGCTGACTCTATATGCAGCCCCGCTGCTGACTGCAGCCTCCTCGCTGCTTCGGGTCGGTCACCGCTGGCCGACGGTGCCGATCCTCGCTCCCTCGTGCCCGTGGCGATCTCGCCACCTCCGCTTTCGCCCTTCGTGGCCTCTCTCGTTCCTGGTCCCCCGTCACTCCCCATCCTCTTCCGGTTCCCCTCCCTCTATAGCTTAACCCCTCTCCCCCACGTGACCTAACTCCTCCCCTCATGACGTCACCTCCGGAGGGCCGTTTACGCCCGCATTACACATACACAAATACAAAAAGTTTAATGCATGTAAAAAGTACAGTGATCCCTCGTTTATTGCGGTTAATGGGGACCGGAACCCCTCGCGATAGGTGAAAATCCGCGAAGTAGGATTGGCCCCCTAGGAATTTTCCACACTGTCCATCGAGTCCACTGTCCCTGTTTGGCAAGAGAGACTGCCTTGGCCCACCTTGCAGCCTCCTCCTGATAGCGTACTTCCTGCACTACCATCTTCCGCCGCTCTGGTGCAGTGGCCTTACTCCAAGCAGCTGAATGAAACAGTACACGTGCTTGGAGCATATATATAAGCTGGGTTGGAAGGGGGGGAAAGGGCGCCTTGACAAAAGAATTTGCATATCAAGAGGAATTTAGCATATTTATGGGAAATGAAGGTATGTGATTAGTACTACTTATTGCCCGTGCATTATGCATGATTAGCAGCATCAAAGGGAGGGATATGGGAAATGCAGGTATGTGATTAGTAGGGGCGACTCCTTTGCACCCCGCTGGCGATCATAAAAGAGCTGCCTGCAGTCCGACGGTGGTCCGTAGACTGCAGCCAGCATCCCCAGTGCCATCTGTAGCGTGGAGCGTTTGCTCTTCGGCGCCGATGTAAGAGTGGCGAGGGCGTCGCCGTCGAGGAGCGCCGGCAGCACGCGGAGAGCCTCGGCATCTGTCCACTGCGCCATTTCCTGGTGTGCGAGGAAGCGCCGCTGGAAGCCGCCCAGTCGCCATCCTCGCCCACAAACTCTTTTGAGTGGAGGTAGCCGTTGATGCAACGCAGCGGCCGCCGTGGAAGGTCGCTCTCCGTCGTCCCCCTCACCCGGCTCTGCTTCGGCGCGAACGACGGATGGCATCGCCGGTCGCACCCGTGGTGACGCTCTGTCCGCTGGTGATGACGCGGCAGCCACCGTATGCCCGCCGTCGGACGCGAGGCTCAGGCCGGCCACGCCCTCAGCAGCTGCTGCGGCGATGGCGGGAAATTCAAAGTCGGGCTCCGTCGAAATGGCGGGAAGGCGCTGTGGTCGTCGGCTGCCGTCGCCCCGTGGCGGTCCACCAGCCCCCAGCCGTGTGATCTGGTCTAGCGTGGCGGCAGCAGCGTACAGCAGCTCCGCCAGTTTCGCGTGCGCCTGCCTCGGGCCATCCGTCGACGGCTCCCCATCATCCCGATGCTGCGGTGTGGATGCATCGGCCCGGCTGCTCGATGCCTTCTTCAGCCGTCTCGGGCTCCACAACTGCAGCGGTGTCCTCCGCCTCCGGTACCCTGGCTCGAGCTGTCCGGCGCGTGTCCATGTTCATGGTTGTTTACTTCTGACACCAGATGTAATGTAGTTGAAGACTCTTGGACGCCGGAGTTGGAGGCACACGTATTTATTCAGCACAGCACAATCGTGGGCATACAACACTGGAGGGGGTATCGGCCCCCTCACCCGTCTATCTGGGGATACACGCGCTAGCTACGTCTAGCCTACCTCCTAGTCCTCCACTAACGGACTAGGGAGGCTATCTAGCCCGACACTGGTAAGTCGGGCTTACGGTACCCTGAGTCCCAGACCAGCTCTGATAAGAGCACCGGCTCTGGTTCTCGGGACCACGCCGCTGGCTCGGTCCTGTTCGGCCCTGATAAGGGCGGCGATCCAGGGGAGTCCAGGGCCCTATCTAGACGATCTTCGGTCTTCACTGGTTAGCTTAACATTATCACCCCGAGCCCTCTGGCTCATCCCCCTTTATACCAAACCCCGGCTGAGGGGTGGGGCCCCGGGGGATCACAACTCGGGGCAGCCCCCCAGGCTCCCCGGTGCGGACGTCGTTGAGATCACCTCCCCGTGCACTCACGTAGCCACGCCCACTGGGTTTGTTTCCCGTGTGATCCCATGTATAACAGCCCCTCCGTAACACCCCTACACTACTTATGCCCGTGCATTATGCAGGATTAGCAGCATCAAAGGGAGGGAATATGGGAAATGCAGGTATGTGATTAGTACTACTTATACCCGTTCATTATGCAGGATTAGCAGCATCAAAGGGAGGGAATATGGGAAATGCAGGTATGTGATTAGTACTACTTATGCCCGTGCATTATGCAGGATTAGCAGCATCAAAGGGAGGGGATATGGGAAATGCAGGTGTGATTAGTACTACTTGTGCCCGTGCATTATGCAGGATTAGCAGCATCAAAGGGAGGGAATATGGGAAATGCAGGTATGTGATTAGTACTACTTATACCCGTTCATTATGCAGGATTAGCAGCATCAAAGGGAGGGAATATGGGAAATGCAGGTATGTGATTAGTACTACTTATGCCCGTGCATTATGCAGGATTAGCAGCATCAAAGGGAGGGAATATGGGAAATGCAGGTATGTGATTAGTACTACTTATACCCGTTCATTATGCAGGATTAGCAGCATCAAAGAAAATAAAAGAAATGGTAAAGTTCAAGACCCTTCACAGCCTCCACGAGTTCCTCACGGCAGGTGGGATGGCTCTGTCGGACTTTGACGACCTCCCGCAGCTTTCCGAGTACCCACACTTGGTCTTGGACTCGCTGCTTGAGAACAACCATATCCGCCGCGAATTGGACACGAAGGAATTCCCATTTAGACTTCGGCGCAAACAGTTCCCCATTGTCCCAGCCTTCGCGATGACCATCAACAAGGCGCAAGGGCAAACTGTTAACAACCTGGGATTATATCTACCAACGCCATGCTTCTCGCACAGCCAACTGTACGAGTCACGGCAAGATCCAACATCAAGGCGCTTATTGAGGGACCTGACGACGAGGAGGAAGACAGAGTGTACACGAAGAATATCGTGTATCGCCGGATATTTCAATAAGTTGCATTCTATATTTGAATAAGTTGGATTCTTTAATATTGTCGATTGAGCGTCTCATAAAAATTCATATAACCTCACAAAAACATGCCTATTGTGTCCAGCCACTTTCAACTCCCCACCAACCAAGTATATACACACGCCCGCGAAGCGGGCGGCAACTGCTAGTGTATTTAATTTAGTGTCTTTTTATTCAGCCCTTGACTCAGGTGCAACCGCAACAAACAAACATGAACAAAGAACATCTTAAAGTCACGACGCGCAACAGAAACATCCAGGAAAAAACAGCAAAATCTTTTAGAAAAAAACACCGTATATCAACGCTGTGTGCAAAAATCCCAGTGGGATGCAAGTCAAACAATAACAACCATAAAAATTTTAGATTAAAGTTATCAGGCTAACTTTGTACTACTACATAACATGTACGACCAAACTTTGCAGCCATAGTTGGTGGCATGAGTCGCTCCATAACAACAGGAGTATCAACATTTTTCAATGCACTTTTAAAGATCAACACACTGTAATCAAAACTCAAGGTCATACTTTACTTGTGTAGTAAGCATTAAGTAGCGCAGGAGACGTCAATGGAGGCAACTCTTATTTATTAACAAGAGCTATGATACAGCACGTGGCAAACCCTAACACTTGAAGGGGTAACAGCCCCTTCACCCGATTCTACGAGAGGATGCGTTCCTCGTTAGCTCCTACTACACCCCTCTATCTCGGACCATCCTAAAGGAGGCTAACTGACATGGCCCAGCTTCGGCTCAGGTCCGACCCTCAGCCACTCGAGTCTGGCCCTCACAGGGACCCAGACCTCGCTCTCTGAGGTCGCCCCTGGCTTGCCCTGCTCGGCTCTTATAAGAACTGCGAGACAGGGGAGTCCCCAGGGCTAGGCTAGTCAGTCTTCAATCTTCACTGGCTCTTCATTCTCTTCTGACTCCGACTGCTTGAGCTCTCTCTCTCACCGCCTTATATACCCCCCCCCCNGAGGGGCGGGGCTGTGTGGGATCCCAGCCACAGCCTCCACACAGCCCCCAGGGTGGTGACCGTTTGCGGACGTTGATGTAGACACCCCAATGTAACAGCTCGCCACACCCGTTACGTAATACCTCTACACTTGTATGATATGACTTTGTCTTTTATTGAATCCAATGAGTCATAAGTATATGGTCAATGGTAGAAAACAAATTTATTTTGACTATAGTAAGGCACTCCACAAAACAGACGGTATACAATTTCATAATATAGGTTTTTGTGTCAGATCGCGTTATTTATAAATGTGTCATAATCCTCCACCACCCGACACGGCCAAACAGTAAAAAATGTGTCACGTTTTTCAAAGGACAAAATAATTCACTTCTTTAGCCCACCGGTGTGCTGAAGAGCGGATCAACAGCATTTTTAATTTGAGTAGTACGACGTTTCGCTGATAATTACAATCAGCTTCATCGGGCAAGAATGGTGAAGCTCTCCTGTTGCTTCCGTTCTTAAATAGAGCAGCCTCCGGGTGACGTCATCATTTGGAGGGTTACGACACATTTATAAATAACGCGATCTGACCCAAAAACCTACATTATGAATAATATTGGTCGCGAAAGCCTACGTAGTATACAATTTGTAATGGGGAAAAGGGGGAAATGGGAGAAGGGAGGTAGGGCAGCTAAGATTCGAGGCGAAAGAACAGCGCACGGGTGGTGCCGCAAACAACTGCTGGCAGCCAGATCGCCGACAGGTGAAACGGCCACTTTTTGCTGACCTATACTCCCCTATCAAAGAGCCTCTTTGTAAACAAAGTTTTCTGGTCTTGCCTGGTGGTCCAAAGTAATGTAAATATTTTTCATTGCCTACACAAAGCATCCAACAAAGTTGGCCATGAGAAAAGCACCGATTTGCCAAATTCAGTCCCACCACTTTTAAAGATTGTCCCTGGCGCCTTGTTAATGGACATAGCAAAGCTGAGCTGGATGGGGAATTGAAGCCTCTTAAATTCAAAGACTGTCATTTGGGATTATAGGTATGCGAGGGATAAAGACGTCCTCCCCTTTAGAATTGCCTGTAATGATTGTAGCTTTGATAACATTTGAATGTAATTCTTTCACAATTAACCTTGTGCCATTGCATAGTTTTTAGGTGGGTCCAAATTAAGCCTCTTAAATTCAAAGACTGTCATTTGGGATTATAGGTATGCGAGGGATAAAGACGTCCTCACTTTTAGAATTGCCTGTAATGATTGTAGCTTTGCTAACATTTGAATGTAATTCTTTCACAATTAACCTTGTGCCATTGCATTGTTTAGGTGGGTCCAAATTTCTCAATAACAAGACAGGTGCCCCAATTTTTAATAGCAAGTTGTGTGGTGGAACACCCGGGAGCTGTAGAGAATTTAAGAATTCAACCGGATAGTGAACAATTTGATCATGGCCCAACACTGAGTCAATAGATTTGTAGGACTTGCTCTCTCCAGATAATTTCTGCAACAGCATGGAATTTATTCTGTGAACAGCATCATCTTTTGGAGATAAAATAGCCCTCTCACGTAGCCAGATAACATCTTGAAAGTGTTGTTGCATGTGTGGTAAGGTTCCCGGAGACTTGACAACGTAGTTGGAGGCACACGCTTCTTTATTAACACCAGCAAGTAACAGGCAAACTTACAGTACTCGAAGGGTTATCGTCCCCTTCACCCGTCTACGCTACGGAACACAACAGCCTGACTCACAGCTAGCTTACAGCTAGGTTACGGCACCCTGAATACCCAGTCCGGCTCTTAGAAGAGCGTCGGTTGTGGGTTCTTGGGGCCACGCTGCTGGCTTGCCTGGTCGGCCCTTAAAAGGGCAGCGATCCCAGGGAGTTCCAGGGCCTGTCTAGCTAGTCTTCTTTCTTCAGTGGTTACAGCTTAACACTAGACCCTGAGCCGTCCGGCTCGCCGCCTTAAATAGCCATTTCCCCTTGAGGGGTAGGGCTGTGGGGGATCCCAGCTTTGCAATAGACCCCCAGGATAACAACGTGGACGTCGCAGTAAACACCTTCTTCGCGTACCGATGTAGCCACGCCCATTGTGTTTGTTTGCCATCCGCGGCAATTCTAAATCCGGCTGTCTACAACGGCTCTACACATGTGTAGAAGAGTTGTCGACGACTCGCTCAGAGGCGGAGGTAAGGTTAATCAGAATCAGAAAGGGTTTTATTCGCCATGAAAGTTTGCACAGACAAGGAATTTACTCTGGCAGGAAGGTGCATACATTCAACATATAGGAATATTAAATAAGTGGTGTACAAGTCTAACTTTACTAAAGCTACAAAGTCTAACTAATACTAAGGAGCTAAAGTATGTAATATAAAAGCATTTTTTAATATACAATAGCTATAATATGCAATATAAAATTTAAAAATGCAAATAGGGTAACAAAGTGTAAATATGGCAGGGTGTCATTGTACAGATATATTGTTAAAG
The DNA here is from genome assembly GCA_018977245.1 of Lethenteron camtschaticum. Taxonomy (NCBI): domain Eukaryota; kingdom Metazoa; phylum Chordata; class Hyperoartia; order Petromyzontiformes; family Petromyzontidae; genus Lethenteron; species Lethenteron camtschaticum. The sequence goes on along the minus strand of WFAB01001327.1, from coordinate 96,807 downwards.
TCAGTTTGAGCCCCTGGCCTTGTTGAAGAGGCCAGCAGCAGATGGGAAGAAACTGTTTTTGTGGCGTGAGGTTTTGGTCCTGATGGACCGCAGCCTTCTGCCGGAGGGGAGAAGCTGGAACAGGGAGTGTCCAGGGTGGGAGGAGTCGGCCGCAATCTTCCTCGCTCGCATCAGGGTCCTCCCGGTGTAAGTTTATTAAGGGCTACACAACACACGGGGGGTGAACCACTTCCCACGGGTTAGGGGTCCCGCCCGGGCTATGTCCCACTCGTCCCGACACAGCCAGCTGCCCTGTGCCGTCTCCTCTGCGCCGGTCGTGGGATCATCCAACATGGCCGACCGAGGAGCACAGCCACGTCCAGCCCTGGCGCTGTGCTATATCTCCTATCCCTACCGTCTTGCCTCTGTCTCCCCGTTTCACCCTCTCTCGACCCTTGACTCCAGCTACGACCCCGCTTACGTCACGGGGTACCCCCTTTATCCTCGAGCTGTGTCGTCATATGCGCCGTCCAGCGCGCATGACCCCACGTCCCGTGACGCCATCGCAATATCAAAAAGAGCTTCAGCAAAGTTTCCTACCTCTCTTGGTCTCCATGGAGATATACACGCATGTTTTGTAGTTGGTCTCAGTTTCATTACGTGCCTCCAGAGGAATGAAGACTTGATGCAGGGATTTAACTCATCAGCTTTGGTTCCTCGAAGTACTACGGGTATTGAGTATTTCCTGACGTACGTACTCGGAGACGGAGGTAAGTTAGGGGCTTTCGCCAGGGTTTATTAACACTTATCAATACTACACAGGGTACACAACTCCCAGGGGCTAGGGGTCCTATTCTGAGTCCGGGTCCCTGCCGGCTAGCTCCGGTCTCTCTCTCGTGTCGGATCGTGGAGTCTGCCGACTCCACCGACCGGAGAGAGAAGCACCTCTACGGCTACCACCGGCTTCTCTCCAGACTCCCTATTCGATCCCTCTCTCTACCCCTGGTTCCCTCTTCACCCTGTTTACTTTACCGTTACCACAGTGACCCCGTTTACGTCACGGGGTATCCCTTAAATACCCTAGGAGACGTGACGTCACGTGCACTGCCCAGCGCGTGCGACCCCACGTCCCGTGATGTCAACGCACCGGACAGCGCACACGACGCCACCACTTCCTCTACTCCTCCACAGGTAAGGTTTGTTGGAAGTCACCAGCCATGAGAAAAGTTACACCACCCGTAGTCCTTGAATTGTTGCGGAGGTCCTGCAAAGTTGTGTTGACAGCCTCAAATGCTCCCTTGTGGGACATGGTGCATTCATCCTACACTATTAGTTCACAATTAACCAGGACTCGTGCAAGGGCAGTCTCCTTTGAAATATTGCAAACAGGGTTTTCTTCATTATCGACGTTTTTGGGTTAGATCGGGTTATTTATAAATGTGTCGTAACCCTCCACCATCCGACACGGCCAATCGGCAAAAAAGTGTCACGTTGACAAAAGACAAATAGTTAACTACTTTAGCCCACCGGTGTGTTGAAGCGTAAAACCACAACATTAAAATTTTGAGTACGCTGGTAATTGCATCCAGCATCATTGGCCAATTTGCCAGAATGGTGAGGCTCTGCTCTTGCTCCCGGTCTTAAATAGAGCAGCAGCAGCAGGGTGACGTCATCATTTAACTCATCAGGTGCAACGATTTGAAACGGAGGGGGGAGGTGAACCACTTCCCAGGGGTTGGGGGTCCTGGGCTCGGTCCCACTCGGTCCCGACACAGCCGGCTGCCCCGTGCCGTCTCGTCTGCGCCGGCCGTGGGATCCGCCAACACGGCCGACCGAGGAGCACATCAAAGAGCCCGATCCGCCCGCCAATCGGAGCGCTCACCTGTACCCTAGCCCCACTCGGACCGTTGATTTCAGCGACGTCCGCATCTGAGTTTGCCGCTAAGCGCCCGACTAATTAGAGGGACGACCCTGTTTTCCCCACCGTTCGTGGCTCCGTCCCCCCTCACTCACTACCTGCCCACCGATCCGTGTGTGCGGGGTATGTTTCTATCCGCGGTGGCCGCGTAGCCTCGTCGTGAGCGTGCATTTACACGTTAATTCACGGCGCCACAGGGTAATTCAGCCCGGGGAAAGCCTTAGTCAATTCCCTGGTCCCAGAGAAAACCATGGAGGATGTTCCCCTACGAGGGGGCTCCTGGGTGAAAACCTGTGGACCAGGTGGCTTCCCCGCGAGGCTCTACATGGGGGTCGGTGTGTGTGTTTGTGCGGGGGGGTTGGTGGAGGGGGAAGCCGCGTCGTCCCCATCGCTTGGCAGTGGTCGAGTCGTAGGTGGGACGCCCGCAGAGCGGCTTCGTGGCTGCGGCATCACAACATCAATACAATGCATGAACACTACAGCATCACAACATTGTCCTAGATAACATGTTTCTCAACAATAGATCCTGGATAGGGACCAGGCACCCATAACAGCACTGAACAGCTATACAAGAGAACAAGCTACTGTGTTAAACAAAGGCACATCGTGCAATCATCACATTGCACCCCAGATGTACAGCACTGCGTATAACACTGCACTATGAATGAGACATTTCGTCATCCTTGCTCTCAAGATCGCAATATAGTTACTTGGGTACAAGTTTGACTCTACTTATTCAATTACAAGTGACATTCACAATAAGGCAAGTTGCAGGCTTCGTTGTTAACTAGGCCTCGTATTTATAACAATTTAACAGCATTATAACGGTCATTCTAATATAACAGCATTCCCAGTATTATAAGAACATAAACGAACTTACAGACAATGCTTCTTAAAGTCCGACAATGTACAGTTACAGCTGGCTTCACTGGGACGCGATTTGTGCCGCCATCTTGAATTCTTTGTAATGGCGGACCCCCAGCCTCGTGGCTGAAAGGCTGTCAAATTGGAACTTCCTGGTCACGTGACCAAACTCAACCTCAAAACAGGAAATTTCCCTTGTGCAAGGGCAGTCCCCTTTGAAATATTGCAAACAGGGTTTTCTTGTCGGGATAGGTCTAATGGTAGCTTGAATGTGGAATAGGCAGTTCTTCCTCCCGTAAGCAAGAGTTGTTGCAATCCCTGATGATGCCACAGCCAGAGCAATTTTCTGCCTCTGGGCGAACCTTAGTGAGGAGCAGGTTGAGAACAAAGGTCTTCCCAGTACCACCAGGTGCATCAAGGAAAAATATGCCTCCATTTTTAGACTCTTCCAAGTTTTTCGTGTAGGCTTCTCTTTGTGCATTGCTGCGGCGTCGGCATCTCCTCCTCCTCCCCTCCCGAAGCTTGCTGTCCCGGTATGTCGTGGTTGTCTTCCCGGTCTCGCTCGTGGGTACGATTAGTCTTCCTAGTATCTATATTCTGAAGACAGTTTCACTTTGATGCCAGTTGTAATATAGCAATTATGGCGGGAGACCACTTGACGGGGCAGCACACTTTTATTAACACTTAATAACACAGTAACACAGCCGAACTACAGCCTACGCTACGCGTTCTAACCCGGCTACACACACTCGGGCCCTCCGGCCCCCGTAGCTCCTAGGGGGAACTCTGAGCCACACAGGGTCCCGGCCCTTACAAGGGCAGCGGGGCTAGGGGTCTCGGGGCCCTATCTCTTCCTCCGTCTTCTGTCTTCACTGGTTGACAACTCCCCGAGTGCTGCTGCGCATCGCCTTACATAGCCCTCCTTTCCAGGGGGCGGGGCCTATGCGGACCACGATGTGGACACCTTCCTGCGGACCGCGATGTAGCCACCCACCACGCGCTGTCACACGATCCCCCCTGCCAGCACGTACCGCCTCTACACATCCATCAGCCTTGGTTCATTTTCCTCCACATTTAAGAAGCTCTAAACCATCATAGGATATTTCACGTAGGATCTCTTGGGTAAGGGCATGCAGGTTGTCCTTGGAGGGTGTTGGTAGTCCGATAGACTTGAGGTCTTTTCCACCAATGGAGTGAAGTTTGTCTTCAAGGAGGATGAGGGCCTGGTTAAAGATGACGTCAGAAAAGTTCACCTCGAGGTTGGGATTTTCTTGAGCTCTGTGGAGGATGTCCTCACTCATGACTTCAAACTCGAAGAATTATGCAGAGAGCAATCTCAGTTGAGAAGGGGACTGACTAACAGAAGCTTCTGTCCATAGCTTTATCAAGATGATGATCATCCTCAAGAATTCTACGAAGATTGCAAGCTTCCCTTTGTTTCACAAACATCTCCTTCCACTGTTTTGCGGTCTTGAAAAGATTTTGGCCCTTTAACAACATGGAGAAGCATTCGCAGAAAGTAGCACTCCTGATTGTTGGGATGAACTTTGTAGACTCTTCCGAAGGCATCGGATTCACCGTCACCAGCATGTCGCTTCTATTTTTCTTAGCAGTCCATGTGTAATAAACCCACTCCGGACGATATCGTATTCTCTTGTCTTTATTCGTTCTTTTCCCCGTTCACAGCTCTCTCTCTCTCACACTGGGTTCCTTTTCCCGTTACTCCCTTCCGAGCGTGGCGTTCGCTCGCTTTCCTCGCCTCCTCACACCGCTGGCTAACGGCGTTCGGGAGACGGCCTCCATCCTGCCACGTGGCCGCTGACGTGCCGGAGGCACAAGACGTAGTCTCTCCTCCAAGCTCTTCACACTGACCTCGAACTGTCTCTCTCAGCCCCTTATATCACCTAGCTCACGTGATGCCACGCAGCCAATCGTAAGCCTCTCCCCTGGAACTTGCTCGATGTTGCTATACAGCCCCAGGGCTACGCCCCTGGCTCGACGTCCCATTGGCTGCGGGCTGAGGCCTGCAGAGCCTATCACCATCGCCCAGTTACCCCCGGGTGCATCCTCATATTACACATGTGAAGTATGGGAATTGACGGCAGGAACTTCTTGACGGGTAACACACTTTTATTAAATCTTTACGTGTCACAATACAACGTGTGGTCTTCCTTCTTCCGACGACACACTCCACTAATCTCGTGTAAACTCTAGGCCTCTGGCTACACCCGATACACTTGACTCGTGTAGACCCTATGCCTCTGGCCACACACTACACTCGACTCGTGTAAGCCCTATGCCTCTGGCTACACAATACACTCGACTCGTGTAGACCCTATGCCCTGGCTACACACAATACATTCGGCTCGTGTAGACCTATGGCTACACACACTACACTCGCCTCTGGGCTACACAGAGTCCCGGTCCCCTTAGGACAGCGGGGCTAGGTACCGCAGGGCTCTAGGTCTTCATCCCCGTCTTCATTCTTCGCTGGTTACACCCTGCCCTTACGCCTGTGTGCATCCCCTTTTATAGCCCCTGCTCACGAGAGACGGAGCTGATGCGGCGTCGACGTGAGCGTCGTTCCTTAATGAACCAATCACGACGCACTCTCTCTACGATCCGCTTTCCCCAGCGCATGTTAACATTACTCCACCAATCACACTGCGCTGCCACCTGATCACTCCCTCTCAGCGCGTCACCGGCCCACAGCCAATCGGTACCCCGTAACCCACGACCCCGCGCTGACCCCTGATCCTCCACCGTCAGCGCGCGTCACCACCTACACAGCCAATCATCACGCACTGTGCATACGATCCCTAATCCCAGCGCGTATCACCTCTACACATGTATAGTAAGAGGGAACTTTATGATAGAGGAGGTTGGCAGCAAATGGGTCACTTTGGCACAAAACAAAAAACGCCATCAAGGTTGTATCTTGTGGAGCCCAGGGCCTGTTCTTGGGCATTTCTTTTGGTGAAGTAGATGCGTTGACCATTGTCGTGGGGGAATGTCATGGATGGGGAAGCCAAGAATTATCCAAATGGCCTCATTGGTGCTGATGTATCTTCCTTTGACAAAAAGCTGAACTTTATCCACACTTTGCCCCTCTTTTTGTAAGGCAAACACGGCCATGTCAGACTCTTTGTTGATGTATTTCCAAACATTTGATGGCTTTCACAGAATTGCAGAATTCCACATTAATGTGGGCCTCTAAGATCTTGCACAGAAGATGGCAGTAGGGAACGATCCACCGGTCGTCAACCTTCATTTCAGAGTTAGTGCCAGGTCTGAGCGTTGCTTCAAATCCACCGTCTTCTGTATGTCTGCGACGATGTAGAGGATAGCCATCATGCCCTGCCTGAGTTTCTTTCAAGAAGTTCCTTGGATACTTCTTGGTACACTTGCAGTTTTGCATATGTAATGCGAGCGTAAATGGGCTCGCTGGATGTGACCTAACAGGTGGGAGGAGTTAGGGTCACGTGGGGAGAGAGAGAGCTTTTAAGGACAGGAACCGGAAGGGCTCGAGGAGAGAGTGAGAGTAGAGAGAGAAGGAGGCCACGCGGGGCAGGAGAAGGAAAGTGGCGCGATCGCCACAGGTCGGGGACTCGACACCGTCGGCCATCGGTTTCCGGGCACAGAGGCGACAGAGAGCCAGCAGCGGGGCTGCATAGTGAGCAGCAGTGGGGCTGCAGATCGGGCACTCCCCGCCTCCGACTCCTCCCGCTCCGGCCCGCTCGTCTCCATGGGGACCGTCACCAGGGTCCCGGGCCCCGGGGTCGCTGCTGGAGCCTCCTCTCCGACTTCGGCACCCTCCAAGTGATGTGCCGGAGGGTTCTTATGCCGTGCGCCCGCTTTAGACATTGTGGCGACGGTGTAAACTACTGACACCAGTTGTTGAGTAGTTCCGACGGACGTTCTCGGAGACGGAGGTAAGTTAGGGGCTTCCGCCAGGGTTTATTAACACTTATCAATACTACACAGGGTACACAACTCCCAGGGGCTAGGGGTCCTACTCTGAGTCCGGGTCCCTGCCGGCTAGCTCCGGTCTCTCTCTCTCGTGTCGGATCGTGGAGTGTGCCGACTCCACCGACCGGAGAGAGAAGCACCTCTACGGCTACCACCGGCTTCTCCCCAGACTCCCTATTCGATCCCTCTCACTATCCCTGGTTCCCTCTTCACCCTGTTTACTATCCCCCGTTCCTATAGTGACCCCGCTTACGTCATGGGGTATCCCTTAAATACCCTAAGAGACGTGACGTCATCGCACTGAACGGCACACCTGACGTCATGTCCCCATTTTACTCTACACATGTGTAATAAAAACTCGGACGCTTCTCTCTGTCCTGTGTCCTTTATTTGGGTTCGATCTCTTTTCTCACGGCACTCCCCCTTACTCTTCGCTCTGCAGCCCCAGGTGCTATCGCTCACGTAGCCCACTTCACAGCACTCCCTATATACTCTTCGCTCTGCAGCCCCAGGCTGCTGTCGCTCACGTAGCCCACTCCCTCCTTGCTGACCCGCTGCTGTCTCGTCGTGCAGACTCCCCGCTGCTCGACTCCACCTTGCAGACCCGCTGCTCTCTCTGCAGCCTCCTCGCTGCTCCTCTAGCCCCGGGGTCGGTCACCGCTGGCCGACGGTGCCGATCCTCGAGGTCTGTGTGTGTGGCGATCTCGCCACACTCTCTCTTCCCCACTCCGCCCTGCGTGGCCTTACACTCTCCCCAGTCTCCGATCACTCCCTACTGCTTCCGGTTTCTCCCCTTATAACCCTGAACCCTGTCCCCACGTGACGTAACTCCTCCCCCCATGACGTCACTTCCGGAAGGTCTTTACGCCCGCATTACACATGCATAGTAAGAGGGAACTTTATGATAGAGGAGGTTGCAGCGATGGGTCACTTTGGCACAAAAAAACGCCATCAGGGTTGTATCTTGTGGAGCCCAGGGCCTGTTCTTGGGCATTTCCTTCGGTGAAGTAGATGCGTTGACCATTGTCGTGGGGAATGCTCATGGATGGGGAAGCCAAGAATTATCCAAATGGCCTCATTGGTGCTGATGTATCTTCCTTTGACAAAAAGCTGAACTTCATCCACACTTTGCCCCTCTTTTTGTAAGGCAAACACGGCCATGTCAGACTCTTTGTTGATGTATTTCCAAACATATTATGGCTTTCACAGAATTGCAGAATTCCACATTAATGTGGGCCTCAAAGATCTTGCACAGAAGATGGCAGTAGGGAACGAGTTAGTGCCAGGTCTGAGCGTTGCTTCAAATCCACTGTCTTCTGTATGACTGCGACAATGTAGAGGATAGCCATCATGCCCTGCCGGAGTTTCTTTCAAGAAGTTCCTTGGATACTTCTTGGTACACTTGCAGTTTTGCATACATGGCAGATTTGGATTGAACTCCCCACATTGGCCATGGACCATTTGCTTCCAGACCACATCAAATAGGGCAGGTCTTGATTCGGGTCAGGTAGCTCGGCACTGATAAATGTGTCAATGTCATTTGCATGAATTTTTTCCATTGCCCATAGCAATATGTGAGCATGAGGAAGACCACGTTTATGCCACTCAATGGTGCGCAAGTTACATCTTGTCTTCCCGACGACACTGCCTTTTTGTAGTAATAACCCTCATGAGTTCATCAACTTTGAGTTTAAACACCCTTGCAATTGTAATAAAGCTCGTTGAGACGACTTCTGGAATCCGTCTTTTATTCAACTTATGTTACAGTTACTTCACGCTGCTGATAGGCAGCGTGAGAGGGACAGAGACAGAGAGACGCCCTGCCACGTGGCAACTCGGAGCCCCGTCCCGCGTGGCCCCCTTCGTTCGTTCCCGTTCTGACCACGTGTCGTTCGTCTCCACCCCTATTTAACACCCGGGTCACGTGGTACGTTTCCGCCAATCCTCGTTAGCCTGCATCGAATCTTCCAGGCTCCCTCGTCAGCTCCCGGGACCACGCTCCTGGCTCATCTCCCCATTGGCTGAGGCCAAAGCCAGCAGACCCAATCCTTATAGCTGTCGCCTTTCCATCACGTCAGGGCCATGCCCCAGGCTTCCCCCCCATTGGCTGTAAACCAGAACCGGCAGAGCCAATCACCATGACAAGTTGTGATACGTCAGTGAGCCGGATATATCCTCATGTTACACAATGATGTAATGTCTCTGTTAGCTTTTGGTTTTGATAAAGCTCAATCTGGATCTCCTTCCATTTTGGATTGCAAGTGAAGGTGATAAAGAGATGGGGCCTGCCATATTGCCTGATATAGGTCATGGCATCTTGAGTCCTCTCATGCATGTATCTTGGTCCACCTGTGAAGGATAAAGGCAACGTAACTAATCTCCCCATATTCTGAGCGTTTGCAGCTCCGTCAGCATTGATAGCATCCCTGAGATGAACATACTGTTCTACACGCAGGCGTTTTTGATTGAGTTGAATGTAAAGAAAGCATGCTCTCAACATACTGGTGAAAGAGGTTGGCGTACCTCAATATGTGGTTTCTGCCTTTTCTGTCCATGATCCTGAAGGAATAGAAGTTCTTAGAGGAGACAGTATTGTGAGGATGATTCTTTGGTTCTTTCGGTAAAGTCACGTATAAAGATAAAATAATAAATTAAATAATAACATACTACAACGTTTCGATTGCAACACAATCATCATCAGCTCCAAAATTAAGATTGTGAGGATGACTTTGTCCAGTTGCTTTTATAATTTGAGGAATCTGGACGTGGTACCCATCTTGCCATTGCCACAGTATAATGGGGTTTGTAAATAATAGCATACTACAACGTTTCGATTGCAACACAATCATCATCAGCTCCAAAATTAAGATTGTGAGGATGACTTTGTCAGTTGCTTTTATAATTTGAGGAATCTGGACGTGGTACCCATCTTGCCATTGCCACAGTATAATGGGGTATTGTAAATAATAGCATACTACAACGTTTCGATTGCAACACAAGCAATCGTCATCAGCTCCAAAATTAAGATTGTGAGGATGACTTTGTCCAGTTGCTTTTATAATTTGAGGAATCTGGACGTGGTACCCATCTTGCCATTGCCACGGTATAATGGGGTATTGTAAATAATAGCATACTACAACGTTTCGATTGCAACACAAGCAATCATCATCGGCTCCAAAATTAAGATTGTGAGGATGACTTTGTCCAGTTGCTTTTATAATTTGAGGAATCTGGACGTGGTACCCATATTGCCATTGCCACAGTATAATGGGGTATTGTAGGGGCATCATATTATGTTTGTCTCAGGAATTTGTTTGATTGTGTTGTCTTGGTATCGAAGCACAATGTCTCTCTTACCATGTTCCTCACCACCATAAGAACAGCAACCTCACCACAAGCTGGGACATTGAACGTCCGTGCATGTGTAATGTTCTTGGAGGGAGACTGAGTCTTCGTAGAGGCAACATGCTTTATTTCACCAAACAGTTTACACTAATCCCTAACACTAAGGGGTAATGGCCCCTTTCACCCACAACCTGGGGAGGTACAGCCTCCGGGCTATCGTACCTACGACTCTCCCTACTTCAGCCCTCCGGCTAGCTAAACCTAGGGAGGCTGACCCACCGCTGGCCCGGTGGGTCCCTGACCACTGGCCTGTCCAGACCTGGCCCTCACAAGGGCATCAGGCCGAGGGTACCTCAGGGTCCTAACCCCACGACTACTGGCACCGCACTGAGCCCCGGCCCTTAGAAGGACATCGGCGGCTTGGGGTCCAGGGTCTTCTTCTTCAGGCGGCTTCTGGCTTCGGCTTGAGACGGACTGCCTCGCGCTCTCAGGGACCCGCCTTATATACTCTTTCTCCCTGAGGGGCAGGGTTCTGGGGGATCGTAGCTCCTGCCAGACCCCTCCCCTCAGAGGGGTTCCAACCGCCGTTGGCCCGACCGGTCTGGACGGTTTCTACCCCTCCCCTGGTTGTAGCGCTTGTGTGTCAATCATGACCACCACACATGCTCCCCCCGCTTGGGACCTTCGATGAACTGATTACAACCTGATAATCATTGGAGGTGACTTGTTGACAGAGCCGGCCCTAGACCTTTGGGGGCCCTAAGCAAAATTTGGTTGGAGGCCCCTTTGACCGTGTTGACCATCTGTACGGAGCTTTGTTGATTTTTGAAAACAATTTACAACAAAAACAGTAGACGGCATTACTTTTCTGTGAATATGTTAACCAGCTTCTCTTTACCTTTTCACCATTTGTGAGAGATCGAAACATGAAATGATAGTGAAATCTCCTATTTTCTTTTTGGAAATGTGAAGTGGTCAACATGTGCTGGTCCTCTGCTAACTAGGATCAATGCGTACTTTTGTCATTAATGACTGTTGTTGGCCAGTTAGCTGGATCCAATGGAGGAGTAGAAAGAGAGCCAGGTGTGGTGGAAGGCATGGGGGTACTGCTCTCCACTTCAACAGGAGAAAGACCTATGGGGAAGTTTAACACACAAAAAATTCTTAATTTTAGTAAGTTGACATATGTTGGATGTTGGTTTTATAATTGTTAATTTATTGTCGATGTAGGAGTAAACTCACCAGCATTGTCAGCTTCTTGGGTGACACCAGAGCTGGAGGTAGAGGTTGATGGGGCCTGCTAATGAAAAAAATAAAATAAAATAATGAAATAAATTGACTGAATTGAAATTACCTGTGTTCTTAGCATCAAACCTAGAGAATCTTAAAATGCAAAACAATCTGCAAGAGTTTGATGCCATCTTCTTTTAAAAAGTTACTTTAGATAAAATGTCTTTTCAACATTAGCAGTTTTGGAGGACACTCCATAATGTTGCTCAATAATCAGTCCTTAAAAACAGCTACTACACGTATTCTTAGGTTTTTAGGTAAAGTCACGTAGGTAAAAACATAAAAAAGTAAAATAAAAATAAAAATCACGACGTTTCGGAGGCAACACAAGCTTCCGTCTTCAGGTGGTACCGTCACAGCCACGACAGCTGTATCAAGTAAATGAGAGATTGCAGGAGCTACTACTCCGTTTATATAATGGTTGGAGAAGATGTATCTATCTCTATAGGTTAAACTAAAACACAGACGGTTCCACCTGAAGACAGAAGCTTGTGTTGCCTCCGAAACGTCGTGATTTTTATTTTATTTTACTTTATTAATTTTAATGTTTTACCTACGTGACTTTACCGAAAAAACCTAAGAATATGAATCATTGCAGTCACGAAAGCTTCAAATCTAGAATTAACACACAGAACTTACCAGCATTGTCAGCTTCTTGGGTGACATGACTGTTTTGTGAACCAGGAAAATAAGTGGTTGATGGAGCTGCAATGAAATAAAGAAAATAATTATACGTGAAGTTAGACTTAATTTTTTAAATGCAGAAGGTTATCATTTTACAGCCCCTTTATACTCGCCAACAGCTGGAGCCTTGCTTACTGGCAGCATATACTTTAATAGTGCCCTGGAAAGGGGACGTAAGAAGTAAATTAAAGTTAGCCCTTTAGTGTAGAAGCCAAACTGGGTTTATATTGTTCTGTTAAATGCTTTAACATCACAGCAAATGGTATAATACTGAACCAATTTTATGCAGCATGTTATTAGCATTTATTACATGGCTTGGTTGAATTCCAATGTAGAATGCCGTCTGTTATTTCTTGATAACAGACCGCTGCGTAGTAGGCTATAACACATCGTTGCCATAAAAACAGCGTTGCTATGGACGCGGAACAGACTATTTTTCTTTAGCGGAAGCAATACAATCGTTTTTAAATCGATAAATTCCTTTTTAAAAAATATTTTGTGCCAAATTATTTGTTTTGTAGGTAGCCATGTAATAAACGGGATAATCTATAGCGAGCTGTGAGGCGGTTTTTATTCGCTATAACAACCGCCTCGCTATACACTATCCCTTACGTAAACAACTGTAATTCTAGAATTGAAGTTTTCGTGACTGCAAGGATTCATATTCTTAGGTTTTTTCGGTAAAGTCACGTAGGTAAAAACATTAAAATTAATAAAAGTAAAATAAAATAAAAATCACGACGTTTCGGAGGCAACACAAGCTTCCGTCTTATTACAGGTTTACCATGTTCACCATGTTTAGTTGTCACAAACCATAACAAAGGCTCGCCCTCTTAAGCCTCACCTTACCATATGAATAAAAAGTGTGCTGTACTTGGCCCTTCCCTCCTCTCCAACCATTATGAAGTATTCGGAATGACGGCAGGAAACCACTTGACGGTAGCACACTTTTATTAAACCTTGTCTTTTCACGATATCCCGTGTAGTCACTATTTCTCGCACTACACACTCCACTTGACACGTGTGGTCACTACTTCTCTCACTACACACTCCACTTGACACATGTGGTTACTACGGCTCACACTACACACTCACGCTGCACGCTCACAACCACTCCAGCCCCGTAGTGTCCGTGAGCCTACAGGCCCACCCCAGCTTGGGCGTGGGTCACAACCTCTGGGTCCCGCGGGCCGGCCCTCCTCGGACGTTCAGCCCCGGGTCCCAGGGTCCCGCCTCTGAGCCACACAGGGCCCCGGTCCTTACAAGGACAGCGGGACTAGGTGCCTCAGGGCCCTATCTCTTCCTCCTCCGTCTTCAGTCTTCGCTGGTCACCAACTCCCCGTGCGCCTGTGCGCACCGCCTTATATAGCCTCCGCTCCCGGGAGACGGAGCGTATGCGGACCTCGACGTGAGCACCCCCCTTAGTTGACCAATCCCCACGCGCTGCCTCGGGATCCCCTCGCTGTCAGCGCGCGTCACCGATACCCAGCCAATCACCGCCTCATAACCCCTGACCCCGCGCTGACCCCTGATCCTTCACCGTCAGCGCGCGTCACCACACACAGCCAATCACTACGCGCTGGCACACGATCCTTACCCCAGCGCGTATCACCACTACAATTATATAAACGGAGTGGTAGCTCCTGCAATCTCTCATTTACTTGATACAGCTGTCGTGGCTGTGACGGTTCCACCTGAAGACGGAAGTTTGTGTTGCCTCCGAAACGTCGTGATTTTTATTTTATTTTACTTTTATTAATTTTAATGTTTTTACCTACGTGATTTTACCGAAAAAACCTCAGAATATAAATAACTGTAGCATAACAAAAGTTAATACAAGCACAATTTAGGCTAATGTTAATATAAGACTTTTAGACTGCAGATTATCCATACAGGTATCGGAAAATGAAGCCTACAGGTTTACGTACCTTTATCTTCTTGCTTCTTTTCTTCTTCCAGCCTCTTCTTTTGTCGTTTTTCATGGCCAGAATGATATTTTCGTTTCTTGTCAGACATCGTCGACGTCGGAGTCACCGACTGACAGTCTGACTGTGACCGACACTGACCAGGTGACGAGTGACATCATAGGGTCAGTCAGGGTCAAGATAAGCAGGGAACTCGCCATAATAAAGAACTAAATAAATAACAACTGTGCTTATCGTGATGCCTGAGAAAGAGCGCTGTAGGGCCATTTCTTTTTATTTATTTATTTTATGTTACTTTTGATGTATGATTTCTTTCACCCACGAGCTAGCAGTGACTCTAGGGGCCCTCTGCTGGCCACGGGGCCCTTTGCAATTGCAAGGGTCGCTTAGTGGCTGGGCCGACTGTTTGCCGCGAAGGAAAACGTCACTCCCGTCACCACTCGGCAAGCGTGTTAACGTAATTGGCCTGGCCTATCTCTCTCCTCCTGTGATTTTTACTTCCAAGTGTTCTTCAGTGGAGAATTCGTGCATCTGTAAATATGAGCAGATGCGCACCAATGAAAGCCAATTCACATCACCGCACTTCTCAACCACTGGATGGGATAGAGTGCAACTATTCTAGAACCATGACGTTGTAGACAATGTTGCCATTGTACCCGAACAGCTCGGGATTGTCCTCCTGGTAGAGCAGTGACTGCAACGAGACGGGAACGTCGCGCTTCAGGCACTTGACGACCCGTGGCGACGGCGACGTGTACAGCGCTTGCAGCATTTACGGCCCGATGGCGATCGCTTGTCGGCATGCACGTGGATTCCGTGAGCCAGGCCGGATCGGCGGCGATCTCGGTCTTGGTAATCGATTTATGTCGTCTGCGATGGGGCGAAAGGCGCAGTCGGCATCCGCCTGCATCCTCTGGAGGCGCCGGCAATGATCCGGACAGCCAGCGGCCCGGAGCTGCTCGGTCATCTCGAATACATAGAATCGCTCGAACAGGGAATAGACTATCGTGTGTGTGTGTGTCCATATGTGTGTGTGTCACTCCATCTCGGTCAGTCGACCCGTGGCACCTGATGGGTCTGCCCCGTGACCTCCTCCTGCCAGCGGGCGTTCGACACTTCACGTGGTGGCCTCAAGGTGCACGTGGCCTGGCACAAGCGTCGTGGTGACGTCACCGCCACTTAGTGGCGAATGGCGGTTGTGTGTGTGTGCGTACAACGAGCGGAGCGCCGGGTGGCTAAAGCACAGCAAGTTGGCACAGTAGGGGGCACAGGTGGTGCATCAGCCAGTCGTCTCGGTCAGTCGACCCGTGGCACCTGCTGGGTCTGCCCCGTGACCTCTGCACCTAGCCTGGCACAGTAGGGGGCACAGGTGGTGCATCAGCCAGTCGTCTCGGTCATGTCGAAGTGTGCGGTGCAGGGCTCTGTCTGGGACAAGTGTCTGCGGACACGCCTGTCTTGAAGCGATTGCATTCAGAGCCTTGACCCTCCAGCGAGGTAGCTGAACGCCGGTTGCGAGTGCACACATCGCCGAGCCACTACGGTTCAGCTGTCGTGTGCATCGGGGCATTCCGGCAAAGCGACTGAACCCTCGACAGAGCGCGACGTGCAGAGCAGATTGTCAGCATCACCACCGACGATGATGTCAATGATTCATCGCGGACAGATCGCAGAGTGAAGTGCGCTTCTCATAAAGACGTCAATAACGCAGCTTAAAGTTTGCACAAATGTCTTTTATTACAAAGTAGTACAAGGTTATAAAAAGTAAAAAAAACACTCTCAAAACAAACCAAAAGTCGTGCGTGCAAAACAAAAAAGTCTACGTGACAAAGTGGAAAGAAGTGAAGACGAGAGACCGAGAGTGTGAAGTGACTCCGTCCTAGCGGCTGGCGCCGCCGCCGCCGGCCCAGGCGATGCCTCGCCGGCGCCGCACCAGCCGCACGGTGCGCGTCAGGACGGCCGTCTGCTCGGCGCTCGCCAGGCCGGCGGCCGCCAGCGCCGTGTGTTGCTCACGCGCCAGTCGGGAGCAGCGCCATCACCAGCCTGCCGGAGAGGGGGGGGGGCGGTCACGTCAGAGTCGTCACGCACGGAGCGCTCCACACGCACGGCACTGGCACACGCGCACCGACTCACACGCAAACACAAGCGCACGCACGCAAACACACACGCAAACACACACACGCAAACACACACACACGCAAACCACGCAAACACAAGCGCACACACACGCAAACACGCAAACACACGCACACACAGCACAACAAGCACACACAGCACACACGCAAACACAAGCACACACACGCAAACACACACACGCAAACACACACACACGCAAACACACACGGCACTGACACACGCACCGACTCACACGCAAACACAAGCGCACACCCGCACACACACACACCCACAAAGATCCCCCGTGTAGCCTTAACAGACTGTTGGGGCGAGTGCTGTTAGCGAGCGACACGCGAGGGGGTGGGTCTCTGTGTGGTGATTCTGTGTGGTGAGTCTGTAGATCTGTGTGGTGAGTCTGTGTGGTGAGTTGTGGTGAGTCTGTGTGGTGAGTCTGTGTGGTGAGTCTCACCTCTCCGTGTCCCGGCGCTCCGCCTGGTGCAGCACGGCAAACTGCTCGGCTTGCCGAACTCGCCGACGCAGCTCCGTCTCCTCCCCTCCCGCTCGCCGCCGGGCGCCACCACCGCCGGCTGTCGGGCGGGACCCACGGCCGCGATGGTGCCGTCTAAGGGCGGCGCCCGGAGCCGGTCGGCGTTGTTGTTGTCGGCGGCTTCCGTGGCGCGCTGCTGCTGTTGCTGCTGCTGCTGTTGCTGCTGCTGCTGTTGCTGCTGCTGCTGCAGCTGCTGATGCTGCAGCTGCTGCCGCTGCTGCTGCCGCTGCTGCTGCTGCCGTAACTGCTCCACCACCGCCAGCATCTCCGGCCTGGTCAAGGTGAGGCACTGGCGCCGGTGATGACGAAGGCGCTGAGGGGGGGGGNCGCCGTGTCGCGGGCGCCCACCAGGGCCGCCGCTCGCGTCGCGGTCGAAGCGTCGCGGTCGAAACGTCGCGCTTCTGTGATTATCTCCGAACCCGCCGCCGCCGACGCGACTTCTTCACCCAAAGACCCAAGAACGTCAATTCTTGCCGCGTCCACGAAACCTTCGGGTCGAGATCCCCCCCCCCCCCCCGCGGTGCGTCTCTCTCACCGAGCGGCGACGCCGTCCGGGTCGGCTGCCGTGGCCGCCGCCGGCGCCACCCGGTGCGGCCCTCCGGGTCGCGCCGGTGCTCCTCCTGCGGCTGCTGGCGCCGCGGTTGCGGCAAGACGACGCAGCGCGGCACCGCGAGGCAGCGGCGCCGCAGTCGCCGCGGCGTGGGGAGGCCGCGGTGGTGGCCCTGGAGGTGGGGCCCGGGTAGCGGCGGGCGCCGTCGCTCGTGTCCGTGGGCTGACGGCGAAGCCGAGGGGAGGGGGAGGCACAACAACAACAAGAGGCTGTCACTCTCTAAACTAGGGCTGGGCGATTTGGGGGAAATACCTAATTGCGATTTTTCTCACAGATATTGCGATTGCGATTTGATTTGTGATAAAAAAAATTTGTTCAAGTCAAGCTTGAGTTCAATATTCACTGTGTAATAGATTTAAACGTGTGATGCGGCATTACCACATGATACCGTCAACATATGAACCGCTACATATATTCTAATGGAAGGATGAGAACTTAAAAATATATTAATTGCTTCCAACATGTATTTATTAAAAAAAATTGAAATACAACAATCAAACATAGAACAATTCTGAAGTGAAATCAATAAAGTTATAATAATAAGTAATAAAACAATTCCAATAAGTAATCGGACTTTTACAAATCGCAAAAAAAATAGATTTCCTAATCGCATTGCTTCAAATTGCAATTTCGATTTAAAATCGATTAATCGTTGTCCTACTCTAAACCAGTGGTTCTTAACCTCAGAAGTGGGGCATCTCGCACAGCCCCAGGTTAAGAACCACTGCACTAAACGCTTTGTTCCCAAATATGTTAGTAGGGAAAACCTCAAGGACCCAGAGATCCGTCTCTCTCCTCACTCTACATGAGACACACGGGGGAGGAGGGGGAGGGGGTAGAGACGTGATGCTCACCTGATCGGCATCCACCTGGCCGGGCACGTCTGCCATGATGTCCTCTGCGGCTTCTTGCGAACTCATCTTGGTGTTCTCTACACAGACAGTACATACAATGGGCGTGAGATACCGATATAGGTAGATGGTGTCGAGACACGCAGCAGACAAGATGAACATCTCCACTTGAGGAGAGACAAAGGCGGCCGGGCGTGGTGCTGGCCACCCACCCCTCCTGCTAGCAGCACTTGCCCCTACAGCCTGCTACTACAGGCTACACGGGGCATCTTTGTCTTTGCCTTCATAGCTGCTGCTGCTACTCGCTAACAGCACTTGCCCCTACAGCCTGCTACTACAGGCTACACGGGGCATCTTTGTCTTTGCCTTCATAGCTGCTGCTGCTACTCGCTAACAGCACTTGCCCCTACAGTCTGTGCGAGGAGCGGCTTTGTCTGTGTACCGTACAATGATTAGCGTCTGATAACCGCTATTAAAACATAAATAACAATTTCGATTTAAAGCTTTCGTGACTGCAGAGATTCATCTTCTTGGTTCTTTCGGTAAAGTCACGTAGAATGGAAATAATAAAATAATAAAAATAACAGGGAGTGCGCCTTCAGGCCTTTCCGACGACACGGCGCCGTACATGACGCGATATAAATCGTGTCATGTACGGCGTCATTCGCGCACGCTTTGCCGCCGGGGTGTGTTAATAGAGATCGTTTAAAGGGCCGTTGGACAGGTGTTTGCGGTGGGTGTGAGCCCTCGCGCAGCACTGGTATCCACAGCCACGGAACGGAGCGTGCACCCGCGGAAGCACCGACCACCCACGTTACGAGCGCGCACACACAGCACCACGCGCTTTCCACACGCTCGCGAATCCACACGGCCCCCCCCCCCCGGCTCCGTTGGCCTCCCTGGCTCCGTTGGCCCGCCCCCCCCTCCCCACTCCAAGCAACAGCTCCGAGCCTTGGCTCGGGGTCCTCTTTCATCCTCCCAGCGTGGCCTTGCTCTGCCCCAGCCCTGTCGAACCTACTTGCGGGTTCCCGGGCTTACCTTGCGTGTCCCCTTATCACCTTTCCCCTACATGCCTCTCTCTGGTTTCTCACGTGACCTGCTGACAGACAGGGCTGCTGCAACTGCACATCCCCTTCTCTGCCAGCTTACTAGCGCTATGCTACGAAGTGACTACATGTACATAAGTGCTGGTGGTGTTCGCAAGTCGAGTGAAGGAGGCCCATGCGTATCACCATGGCGTTGATTCTCAGAGTAGCGTTGTTGTGATGCATATGTCTCACGGCGTCTCTCGCGCGGTAGTCTCTGGTTTCTTTGTAGAGTGGTGGGGGTGGTGGAGAGAATCGCATCATCAATCCAGACTCGCTTCATTAACATGAACCCACAACACCGGCTCTCCTCATCACCACACACTCGCATCACCACCACCACGAACCCACAAGCTTCGTTTGATATCTATTTTTGTGGTTTGGTGGTAATTTATTTGAAGGTGGAGGAGTTACCAGCCCTTCGCACCTGTCTAGAGCCCCTTTGGCCTACAAATGCCATGAGGGGAATGGCCAATTGACATTACCCCTCCTCCAGCGTTGATGCGGTGCCACAGCAACGGAGCAATTCCGCCGGCGCCGCCATCCCCTCGCACCCCTCCACCACACGAACGCACACAACAACAACAACGCCATTCGCCACTAAGTGGCGGTGACGTCACCACGACGCTTGTGCCAGGCCATGTGCACCTTGAGGCCACGTGAAGTGTCCAACGCCCGCTGGCAGGTCACGGGGCAGACCCAGGTGCCACGGGTCGACTGACCGAGATGACTGGCTGATGCACCACCTGTGCCCCCTACTGTACCAACTTTCTGTGCTTTAGCCACCCGGCGCTCCGTTGTTGTGAGCGTCGCTCCTCTGCCCTCCGTTGTTGTTGGAGGGCGACTGCCTCCAACTGCCCAGTAGCAGCGTCCTTCACGAGCCTCCTCCACAGAGGCCGATCTCTTGACACCGCTGGTACCAGTCATCGGCAAGTCCGCTCAGCTCCACGTCCTCCTGTACCACATCACTCCATCACACACTCCCACTAAACACACACGCACCTGTGATGCCGCCGCCACGAAGCCGTTCAGCAGGCTCCCCATCTACGACCTCGCCACTACCGAGGGACGGAGCCAACCCTGCATCCCCCTCACCTTACCTCACATAAACACACCCGCACGCATTTCCCCCCCCCCCCTCCCCCATAGAGCTCCGAGGGGAGGTCACCTGGCCGACCAGTTTTTATCCGAGAAGCCCTTATCGGGATTAACTTTCACGGTTTCCGGCGACCAGGGAATTGGACGACCTCCCCCGGCGCTACTTCGCACCGCGGCGCTGCGACCGGCCTTAAGATTGTATGGTGGCGGCGAGGGACATTCGGCCACCGCGGTTGAAACGCATCCCCCACACACACCCCATGTGTCGACGAGACAGGCAGAGGAGGGACGGGGCGGCATAGTTTAATGGCACCTACGCTCGAGTGCGTAGGTGCCATTGTTGGGGAAAGTAAAGGGTAAAGCTGGAATTGCAAATAATCAGAGGCGACTCGGGCGCATAGTGCGCAATTGATGGTGCAAGTGGCGGAGACATGCGGAGGCTCCGCGCTTAACTTCCACAGCAGGCCTTTGTGATGGACGCCGCCGCATAATTTGCATAACCAAGGCACCCTGCATAAGAAAGCGATTGATTAGCATATGCCGCACACATGGCAGGGGAGGGAGCGAAGAGTACGTGGGAAGGGGGGGGGCCTGAGTCCGGGAATTAGGATAAAAGGGAGCGTAACAAGGGAGTGAGATCGCTCTACAAGAAGCCAGCGATCAAGGCGGCTCCCAGCTCTGCCCTCCGGGCGTCCGTGCGACGTGCCCAGACGAGCATTGAGGAGAATCCACGGGACACCGGATACTTCGAACCGCGAGTACGAAGGTGAATTAGTATCATAAGCCGATAAATTAAATAGGGGTAGTGGAATAGGTCCAGGGGTAGTAGAATAGGCCAGCCTCGTCAATTCAGACCGATTTAACATCAATTCCCAGGTAGCCGAAAATAAACCATTAATAACCCAGCGCAGCCTCGGGTGGTCTTACGAGTAGGTGAAAGCACGTGGTGCTGTGTGTGAGGCAAGGCACGTAGAGGGTATTTGAATGGACAAAGTGGCTAAGGAGCCAGCCGAGAATGATGTTTCACAGAGAGGAGTCGGGGGGCAGTAGCCCCAACACACCCACATAGGGTCTCGGAGGGGGGTGCCTGGCACCATGGGTTTTCATCTGAAGGGCCCCTAGCAGGAATGTCCCTCGATTTCCCGTTACCAGGAGATTGACCGGCCCCCCCCCCGGTCACCTCACAAACAGGCCCTGGAAGCCGCTGCTGTGAGCGCGCCCTCAGGCGGCCATCTTTTTTCTCATCACTGTCCCCCCGGCTCCGTCGTCGGCCCCCCCCCNTGGCTCCGTCGGCCGGCTTCCCCCTCGGCTCCATCAGCTCCCTTCCCCTCGGCTCCATCGGCTCCCTTCCCCTCGGCTCCATCGGCTCCCTTCCCCTCGGCTCCATCGGCTCCCTTCCCCTCGGCTCCATCGGCTCCCTTTCCCTCGGCTCCATCGGCTCCCTCCACCTCGGCTCCATCGGCTCCCTTTCCCTTGGCTCCCATCGGCTCCCACGGCCCCCTGGCCACTGCTGAGAGCGCGCGGCGCCTCGAGCAGCATGACACTCCCAGTGTATGATGCGTGAGTGAGTTCAGTGTCGGCTCGCTCAGCTCACGCCTATTGCCCCCACCACAAGCGGCGCCGCCAGCCGCCGGGAGCGTGCGCCTCAGGCGGAATCTTTCTTTTTCATCACCGCCCCCCCCGGCTCCGTCAAACCCCCCCCCCGGCTCTGTTGGCCCCCCCCCGGCTTCGTCGGCCACCCATCGGCTCCCTCTGCCCCCTCACAAACGGCCCCGCCAGCCGCTGCTGTGAGCTCACCCCTCAGGCGGCCATCTTAGAAGTGTCGAAATTAGCATGTCAATGAAAGACCAAACAAGACTGGTACATCATAGAGAGAGTTGTGTAATATGAATCTAGGATCGAAGCTTTCTTGACTGCAGAAACTATACTCATGGTTTTTTTCCCGGTAAAGTCACGTATGTAGAAATAAAATACAATTTAAATAAATTAAATTACATTTAAATAAATCACAACGTTTCGAACTCAACACAAGCGCTCATCAGGTGGAAATGGGGTGAAACATACAGCGAGGGGACACACCACGTACATAGCACATGGAGAACGGCAAACTGCGCCTAAGCAAATGCAACAAGAAGATATTGTAGCTAATGCACCAGAAAATGTGACGATCAGTCACTATAAAAACACGAGTAGTAATAGGATTTTACCCTTTTATCTGGTATAAAAATGACACCTTTATACAAGGGATCATGTTTGCAATAACCACAACACAAGCAGTCAAAATGCAAACAAAAAGGAACAACTCTGATAATGATATGCACTGTCCTTCAAGTTGATTGGTTCAACACTCGAGACAGCTTTCTTAGAGCCTAGTCTTCATTGGTGTTGGACCGGATGACGCCAAAAGGCGTACATATCAAAAACAGCGCACTATCAGAGTACTTGGAGCTCGGGTAAGCATTTACACTGAGACCTCCTTTACCAGTAGCCAAATATAGTAATAGGTTTTTACCCTTTTTTCTGGTACAGAAACTTACACCTTTATACAAGGGATCGTGTTTGCAATAACCACAACACAAGCAGTCAAAATGCAAACAAAAGAAACAACTCTGATAATGATAATGATATGCACTGTCCTTTACGTTGATTGGTTCAACACTCGAGACAGCTTTTCTTAGAGCCTAGTCTCCATTGGTGTTGGACCGGATGACGCCAAAAGGCGTACAACTCAAAAACAGCGCACTATCAGAGTATTGAGAGCTCGGGTACGCATTTACACTGAGACCTCTTTTACCAGTAGCAAAATATAGTAGTAGGTTTTACCCTTTTACCTGGTACAGAAACTGACACCTTTATACAAGGGAACATGTTTGCAATAACCACAACACAAGCAGTCAAAATGCAAACAAAAAGAAACAACTCTGATAATGATAACGAAAAGTGCGTGCTTGCAGCACGTGCAGACGAAACCACGTGATTCGAAGCGTCATTGTATAATTGGGTAATAATGACAGCTCTAAACGGAGCGCATTAGAAGGTTCAAAGTAAATTGGCATAGAGTTTTAGTCTTGTAGGTGTAATAAACCTTCTTGAGACGGCTTCCGGAAGCAGTCCTTTTTATTTTCAACTTCCACAGTTACACTTCACACACTCCCCGTTGCTGACAGATAACGGAGAGAGGGCAGACTTCCCGCCAAGTCCCCACCGCTCTTCTCGTTCCCAAGTCTCCTCTCGACTGCCCTCTCTCTCTTAATCCCTTCGTCACGTGGTACCCCCAGCCAATCCTTCATAGACAGCGTTGACCGTTCCCGATGGTTCCCTGTCAATCCCGGGACAACGCCTCTGATCCGGCTCCCCATTAGCTGAGGCCCCGATTGGCCAGGCCAATCACCCCTGCTAACATGCCGTGATCACGCCGAGACCATGCTCCCTGGCTCATCCCTTATTGGCTACAAAGCGGGACCGGCAAGCCAATCCCCACGTGAACCCTCTATGGCTGTTATTACATAGGTATATTGATAGAGCACATGTAAGCTGGGCTTACGAAAAAAAATTCTTATAACTAACTACAGGGCTATTTTTTATGGAAAGAAATTCTGCTGAAACGCTGCACAAAAATGTTATAATCTAGATTTGAAGTTTTCGTGACAGCAGGAATCCATACTCTTTGGTTCTTTCGTTAAAGTCACGGTAGAAAATAAATTAAATCACGACGCTTCGGTCGCAACACAAGTGCTCGTCATCCGGTGGAAACAACCACAGCAATAAACATTTGCTGAAGTGGGCAAAAGGAGGCTTCTTGTGACACGAGGCTATATATACGTAAGAGGGGGTGGGGGAGGAGCCAGGGAGGAGAGATAGAGAGGGTGGGGGGTGTGGGGTAGGGAGAGTGGCAAAGTGCAAGCTCCAACCCGAGTCCGAGTACAACGAAATGTCGGGTCTGACACGCGCAGAGACACCAACAACAACCGCTATTCGCCACTAAGTGGCGGTGATGTCACCACAACGCTTGTGCCAGGCCATGTGCACCTTGAGGCCACGTGAGGTGTCCAACGCCCGCTGGCAGGAGGTCACGGGGCAGACCCAGGTGCCAAAACAACCCCCTACCTCCTCGCGGTGCCGGACGGGCAACACTGTCGTGGACATTGCTATGTGCGGAGGACCAATGCCCATTGGCCTCTCCCCTCATGGCGTCTGCGAGGGGCTGGTAACCCTCCACCTTCAATGAATTACCACGAGACTACGATATAAACATAAACAAACATAAACCCGCAGAGACACCCGCAGAGACGACACCTGGGCCATCACAAATGGTAGCAGCTCCACCAAGTGGCTGCTGATAATCATCATCACCGCCACCACCATCATCATCGCCACCACCATCACCACCACCATCACCGCCACCACCATCATCGCCACCACCATCATCATCGCCACCACCATCATCATCGCCACCACCATCATCACCGTCGTCGTCACGTGGACATTCATAGCAGCAGCCAAATACTCTAAAATGCGTATTTCTACTGGCTTGGTGATTGGGTGGGTGGGTGGCTGGCTGGTGGGTGGTGGGTGACTGGCTGGGTGGGTGGGTTGGGTGGATGGGTGAGTGACTGACTGGGTGGGTGGGTGACTGACTGGCTGGGTGGCTGGCTGGCTGGGTGGGTGGGTGACTGGCTGGTTGGGTGGGTGACTGGCTGGTTGGGTGGGTAGCTGGCTGGGTGGTGGGTGGCTGGCTGGGTGGGTGGGTGACTGACTGGCTGGGTGGGTGGGTGACTGACTGGCTGGGTGGGTGGTGGGTGACTGACTGGCTGGGTGGGTGGGTGGGTGGGTGACTGACTGACTGGGTGGGTGACTGACTGGGTGGGTGGGTGACTGACTGACTGGCTGGTGACTGACTGGCTGGTGGGTGACTGACTGACTGGCTGGGTGGGTGACTACCTGGCTGGGTGGGTGGGTGACTGACTGGTGGGTGGGTGACTTGGGTGGGTGGTGACTGTCTGGGTGGGTGGGTGACTGACGGCTGGGTGGGTGGGGACTGACTGGGGGTGGGTGACTGGCTGGCTGGGTGGGTGGTGGCTGGGTGGGTGAGTGGTGGCTGGGTGGGTGGCCGGCTGGGTGGGTGGGTGGTGGCCGGCTGGGTGGGTGGGTGGGCCGGCTGGGTGGGTGGTGGTGGCCGGCTGGTGGGTGGCTGGGTGAAGCCGGCTGGGTGGGTGGGTGGTGGCCGGCTGGGTGGGTGGCTGGTGAGTGCCGGCTGGGTGGGTGGGTGGTGGCCGGCTGGTGGGTGGCTGGTGGCCGGCTGGGTGGGTGGCTGGCTGGCCGGTGGGTGGCTGGCAGGCCGGCTGGCTGGGTGGGTGGGTGGTGGGTGGCGGGTGGCTGGGTGGCTGGGTGGGTGGCCTGCTGGCTGGGTGGGTGGCTG
This sequence comes from Lethenteron camtschaticum, assembly GCA_018977245.1. Taxonomy (NCBI): domain Eukaryota; kingdom Metazoa; phylum Chordata; class Hyperoartia; order Petromyzontiformes; family Petromyzontidae; genus Lethenteron; species Lethenteron camtschaticum. Next base: position 71,111 of record WFAB01001327.1, on the reverse strand, counting down.
GGCCAAGTCGCCTTGTGGTGCCTCCCGAGGACGCCCCGGTCACCTCGACGCGGCAGGGCCCAGGTGGTCATCGTCCCCGTCAGAGACGAAGAGGGCCACGTGGCCACGGCGCAGGTGGGCGGGTCGCCCAGAAGGACCGAGGGGGTGGAGGACCGTGTCTGGGAGGGTGCCTCCTATGAGCAGCGCGGCTGTGCGGACAACAACGACAACAACAGCAGCGATGCTGATGAAGGTAAACGTAATGAACCAGTCTGTGCGTTAATTGTGTGTTGGCCGACTTTCTGTGTTGCATTACATTACATTTCGAAATGTTGCTAGGTTATTTAATTCAGTGTGCCTCTCTCCCTGTCTCCTCATTTTTAAATCCTTTATATTAAGTTCGCTTGCGTGCTTGCGTACTTACGACCGTGCAAATCTTTCGGTCGTTTTTTAACCCACTTCCGTGATCCAATCGAGCTGACATTTTGCACACAGACTCGTTGTGCGTGACAATTTATTTTCGTGAAAAAAATTCCAAAATTTTACACTTTTTAGGAATTTTTAAAAATATTTAATTACCAATTGCTTAATGGTGGCAGGCAATCATCTGACCCATAGGTGGCAGCCATATCAAGCCAGAGGACGAGAGGACTCTAGCCGCCACGCATATAAAGGATTTATAGTGAAAAACTTTGTTTTTACGGGTTAATTTTTACAACCTTTTTCAGCGTGCCACTCATTGACATGCTAATTTCTCTAACCCCTCCTCTCTCTCCGCCCCTCTCTCTATTTAAGGCCTCGACACAGAGGCGTGGTTTCTCTGTGTGCTTATGTACGTCTCTCTGTATCTCTGTATCTGTCTCCACTTATATGTCTGTCTATATGTCTCTAGTTCTGTTTTATCTCTCAAATTTAGAACGTAATCAACCAGGTAGTGTGTTGACTGTTATGGTATCCGACTGTTGTATTACATTACATTTCTAAGTACACTAAATTTGTGTTTCTATTTCATTTGTACCTGATGATGATTGCTTGTGTTGCAATCAAAACATCGTATGCTAGTATTTAATTTATTACTTTCTCTTTCTACGTGACTTTACCGAAAAAACCAAAGTGTAATTCCTGCAGTCACGAAAGCTCCTAATTAAGTTTGTGTGGGCTGGGTGGGTGGGTGTGCGTGTGTCTGGATGTGGGTGGAGTTGAGTGGGAGCGGTGGTGTAGCAGTCAGCGCTGCGCTCCGAACCTGGTGACCCGAGTTCGATTCCCGTTCACGGCCAACACGGACGACGATGAATCTGAACCGGTCCTGGGCCTCCCCTAGGTCGACTCGGCCTGAAATGAGTAGCTGTGTAGTAAACATCGCTATTGGGGAGACAAAGGCGGCCGGGCGTGGTGCTGGCCACCCACCCCCTCGTGTGTCGTGCCGGCCTTCGTAGGTGCTGCTCGCTAACAGCACTTGCCCCAACAGTCTTGCTACAGGCTACACGGGGGATCTTTGTCTTTGTGGATGGGTGGGTAGGTGGGTGGGTTTGGGAGTGACTGAATGAGTGGGTGGGTGGGTCGGTGAGTGAATGACCGAGTGAGCGGGTGGGTGGCAGTGAGTTGTAGGTCACTACAAGGTCAGGTAAAAAAGGTTCGGTTTCGTTTATTAGGTATAGCCCTGTGAGCCATTCGGCTCTTGAATCGGATGCAACAAACAAAAAACAAAAACATGAACAAGAAAACATCTTAACAACGAGCCTACCTTTACCCTACCTTTTAGCTTACCACAATATAATCACTCTACCATTACCTTTTACCCTTGCGCCATACAAATTACCCGATTTTACAGGATAATTACTGGGGTACCACTACACATGAACAATGTTTGTAGCGGGTCAATGCTAGGTAGAGCGCTTTATTCGTATAGAATACTCTCGATGATTCCAATTTAAAATAGAGGCCCACGGACTGCGCCACGGAGCTTTTAGCGAGCGGTAAACACAATTCTTCCGTGCTAGATTTACCCTACCCTTTACCGTACCCCTTGGCATGTCGACACCTCTTTACCCTTTTACCCGGTAAAAAGGGTAAATTACCTTACCTTACCGTGAGGCCTAGTGAGTTGGTGGGTGGGTGGTAAAGTGATGAGGTGAGTTTCGATTTAAAGCTTTCGTGACTGCAGGGATTCATCTTCTTGGTTCTTTCGGTAAAGTCATCACGTAGAATGGAAATAATAAAATAAAATATTGATAAAATATTTTATTATATTTTATGATGTTTTTATTATTATTTCCATTCTACGTGACTTTACCGAAAGAACCAAGAAGATGATGAGGTGAGTGTTGATGAGATGAGTGATGTGAGTCCGTGTTGTGACCTGTAGCTCTATGCGAGTATGGGTCTTTACGTGCTCATGATATCGGCCACTTCGGGGGGGGGGGGCCTTAACCCGCTGTGTGTGTGTGTGTGTACGAATGATTTGTTGATGGTGTTTCTTGTCACGTGTGCAGCCATCCCTGCGTTTGTTTTGCACCTCGCCTCACCGAGCGTCACAAGCTTGAGCTGGCCACGATGGACGAGATTTGGTTCTTCACTCTGGACGTGGGCGAGGAGGGAACGTCGCGAGGGGGCATTGGGAACCGCGGATACGACGACAGTGAGAAAAACGACACCCACAGGGACACTCGGAGACACCCACGGAGAGACGCGCACAGAGAGACGCGCACAGAGAGACACCCACAGGGACACTCGGAGACACCCACGGAGAGACACCCACAGAGAGACACCTACAGAGAGACATCTACGGAGACACCCACAGAAACTCAGAGACACCCACAGAGAGACACCCACAGGGACACAAACAACTACATCCGTGAGGTTCACTGAGACCCACAGAGACCGAGACCCACAGACACCCACAGACATCATCCTGTGAGGCTCACGGAGACCCACAGGGACACCCACAGAGACACACACAGAGACACACACAGACACACACAGAGACACACACACACACACAGACACACACACACACAGAGNCACACACACACAGAGACACACACAGAGAGACACACAGGGAGACACCCACAGGGAGACACCCACAACTACATCCGTGAGGCTCGCAGAGACCCACAGAGACCGAGACCCATAGACCCAGAGACACCCAGAGACATCATCCCTGTGAGGCTCACGGAGACCCACGGGGACACCCACGGGGACGCCACGGGGACGCCCACGGGACTCCCACGGGGACATCCACAGAGACACAGACACACACACACAGAGACACACACAGAGATGCCCATAGTCTCTCTCTGTCTCTCTTTGCCACCTTCTCTCTCTGTCTCTCTCCTGCAGACTCTTTCGGAAAGCCTGGTTGGCCGTCCAAGACGCGTATCCCGGTCACCGCCCCCCCTCCCCCGCGTCACGTGCTGCGGGGATGTCGGGCACAGCTTGTGAGCTTCATCAAATACTGCCTGCCGTGAGAACAAACTCCCACACCGCAAGTACGCACCACACACACCACACCGCACGCACCACACACCACACCGCACGCACCACACACACCGCACGCACCACACACACCACTCCGCACGGACGTACGCACCGCACGCACCACACACACACCGCACGCACCACACACACCACACCGCACGGACATACGCACCACACCACACACACGCGCACCACACGCGCACCACACACGCACCACACACACCACGCCGCACACACAGACTAAAAGCTCTTTCCTCCTGACGATCGCTTGTGTTGTGATCTAAACGTTGTTGTTTTTGTTTAATTTTGTATCGTTTTATTAAAATTTTTGTTACTGAAAGAACCAAAAATAAGTTCACATTTATAGACTGCCAGTACACTCACTTCGATTAAGAACCAGGCTACAGTTTACATTATAGACTGCCAGTACACTCACTTAGATTAATAACCAGGCTACAGTCTACATTATAGACTGCCAGTACACTCACCCAGCTCAATAACCAGGCTACAATCTCCATTAATGTTTTTTAGTTTTTTATTATTAAATTTGTATTTAATTTTTATCATTTTGATTCACTTATATTATTTTCATATCTACGTGACTTTACCCAAAGAACCAAAGAATATCTCCCCAGTGTAGCCTGTAACAGACTGCAGGGGCAAGTGCTGTTAGCGAGCACCTATTAAGGCTACCGGCACTGTGGCACACAAGGGGGTGGGTGGCCAACGTCACGCCCGGCCGCCTTTGTCTCCCCATTGGCGGTGTCTACCCTACACCACCGCTACACCAGGACACACATTTTGAGGCCGAGTCGACCTAGAGGAGAGGAGGCCCAGGTACCTGGGTCGGATAATTATCGGAACTCGCCGGCGGAGTTTGTGGCCGTGAGCGGGAATCGAACTCGGGTCTCTGCCGGTTTCGTAGTGGCTCAGCGGAGCGCTAACCGCTGCACCACCGCTCCCCTCTCCCGTGTTCCCACCCCAGATGTGATCCGCAACTGCGGGTGACTCCGGATCAGGCGCTGGCTCACGGCTGGCTCCAGACAGAGGCAAACGCCACCACCCCCAGCTTGGCCACCACCGCACCACCACCCCAGCCACCACCCCAGCCACTACCACCACCCCAGCCACCACCACCACCATCCCCAGCTTGGCCACTACCACCACCCCTAGCCACCACGCCAGCCACCACCACCACCACGCCCAGCCACTACCACCACCCCAGCCACCACAACCACCACCACCCCAGCCACTACCACCACCCCCAGCCACCACCACCACCACGCCCACCCACTACCACCACCCCAGCCACCACCACCACCCCCAGCTTGGCCACCACCATCATACGCTGAATCACTCATCATACACTGACTCGCTCATGCGCTGACTAACACATCATACACTCAAGCTACTACTGACTCACTCATCATACACTCACTCACACGACCACTGACTCACTCGCACATCATATGCTGACTCGCGCATGCGCTGACTAACACATTGTGTGCTGACTCACACATCATGCACTCAAGCTACTACTGACTCACTCACACATACGCTGACTCACACATCATACGCTGACTCGCACATCATACAATCACACTACCGCTGACTCACTCACACATACACTCAAGCTACTACTGACTCACTCAAACATCATACGCTGACTCACATCTTTCACTTAAGCTACTAATGACTCACTCATCATACACTCGCTCACGCTGCCGCTGACTTCATCATACACTGGGAGTGTCATGCTGCCAGCTATGGCTGCAAGTTTGGTCGTACATGTTATGTATCGTTTATTGTTAAATTTTAAATCACAGCTACTATGATTACTGTTGTTACATTTTTATAGCTTTATTTTGGTGATTCGAAAACATGGTTAGTCTAAATTGTCTTATGGTTGTTGTTGTTGTTGGCTTGCACCACTGATTTTTGTACACAGCGTTGTAATACTTTTTTTNGAATATTTGCTGGTTTATTCCAGGATGTTTCTGTTGGTCGTCGTCGCTTTAAGATGTTCTGTGTTCACATTTTGTTTGTTGCGGTTGCACCCGACTCAAGAGCTGCATGGCTCACAGGGTTATAAGTAATAAATGAAACTTGAATAAATGAAACTTGAAACACTCACTCACCACACACACACTCACTATATACACACACGCTCACCACACACACTATATACACACACGCTCACCACACACACACTATATACGTACCACATACACGCTCACCACACACTACACGCTCACCACACACTACACACTCACCACACACACTATACGTACCACATACACGCTCACCACACACACTATATACACGCTCACCACACACTCACTATATACACGCACACGCTCACCACATTCACTATATACGTACCACACGCTCACCACACACACTCTCACTATATACGTACCACATACACGCTCACCACACGGTATATACACACACGCTCACCACACACACTATATACACGCTCACCACCACCACACACACACGCTCACCAACACGCTCACCACACACACTACAGGTAGTCCTCTACTTATGATGGAGATGCGTTACGACGACCCCATCGTAAGTCGAAAATATCGCAAGTCGAAGATGGCCTAGCCTACCCAGGAGTCTTAAAGAATGGTTATAATTTAGCATAACAGCAATTTACAGTACCGTACTGTATAAACAATATTGTATGTATTTCTTAATTACAATACTGTATTGCACAGTAAAATGCAAAGTAAAAAACGAGGTAAATTCTTAGCCTACCTATATGAACTGGAATTTAATAGAAAGTTTTTTCAGGAAAAAATCCTATCTGCTATAAAAACGTTTAACATGCATTGAACGTACGTATCGTATGGTGGTAACCTTAAATTTAATTCGCTAAAGCTACGTATCGTACATGCATTGAATGTAACGTATCATTGTACTGTACTCGCCAAGATTCTGTCCGTCGTCTGCATACTTGAACGATGTTTAATTTAGTGTGTTCTTTCTCCTCTCTCCTAATGTTCAAACTTGTCTTACTTTACTACGCGTTTTCCGCACTCATTGACATGTTAATTTTGTATCTAACCCCCTCCATCTCTCTGCCCCCGCCCCCTCTGCCTATTTAAGGCCACTCCGCAGAGACGATCTCCTCTCTGTACCTGTGTTACTCTCTCTCTATGTATCTTGGTGATATGTCTGCTTATATGTCTGTCTATAGTTTTTCTGGTTAGAATTTTTTGTTGCTATTTCATTTGCACCTGATGATGATTGCTTGTGTTGCAATCGAAACGTCGTGATTTTTATTTTATTTTACTTTTATTAATTTTCATTTTTTACCTACGTGACTTTACCGAAAAAACCTATGAATATGATGTTAGGTTGTTGATGGCTACATTAACTTAGTTGTCGGAAGAGGATGGCGGTGATTAAAGTACAGCACCGTACCTCGTACGCTGCTGTGTTTGCCTGCCGCGCGAAATGTAACATATTTTTAAATCCTTTATATTAAGTTCGCTTGCGTGCTTGCTTGCTTGCTTACGACCGTGCAAACCTTTCGGTCGTTTTTAACCCACTTCCCGTGATCCAATCGAGCTGACATTTTCCACACATACTCGTTGTGCGTGACAATGCATTTTCGTAAAAAAAAANTTCCAAAATTTTACACTGTTTAGGAATTTTTTTAAAATATTTAATTACCAATTGTTTAATGCTGCCAGACAATCATCTGACCCATAGGTGGCAGCCATCTCAAGCCAGAGGACGAGAGGACTCTAGCCGCCCCGATGCCACGCATATAAAGGATTTATAGTGAAAAACTTTGTTTTTATGGGTTTACTTGTTCAATTTTGTATCGATATCGCCATCGTAAAATCAAAATATCGTAAGTCGGACCCATCGTAACCCTGGGACTACCTGTACGTGCACTCATCACACACTCGCACTCCCGTGGGATTCAGCCGTGTCAGATGACTCAATAGCGGTCACCACACATGTGTGTTGAGTAGTTCCTGACGTACGCACTCGGAAGACTGAGTTAAGTTAGGGGCTTTTGCCAGGGTTTATTAACGCTTATCAATATTACACAGCAGGGTACACAACTCCCAGGGGCTAGGGAGGGGTCCTACTCTTGAGTCCGGGTCCCTGCCGGCTAGCTCTGGTCTCGTGTCGGATCGTGGACTCTGCCGATTCCACCGACCGGAGAGAGAAGCACCTCTACGGCTACCACCGGCTTCTCCCCAGACTCCCTATTCGATCTCTCTCTCTCTACCCACTGGTTCCCTCTTCACCCTGTTTACTTTACCCGTTCCCACAGTGACCCCGCTTACGTCACGGGTATCCCTTAAGTGCCCTAGGAGACGTGACGTCATGTGCACTGTCCAGCGCGCGTGACCCCACGTCCGTGAAGTCATCGCACTAGACAGCGCACGCGACGCCACTACACGTGTAGTAAGTTACAGGAGGCTTGGACGACGTAGTTGGAGGCACACTTATTAACACCAACGTATTTACAGAGACGGGGATACACAACACTTGAAGGGGTATCGGCCCCTTCACCCGTCTAACAGGGAGACCCAACGTCTAACCCGGCTAGCCTACTCCCAGGTCATCCACTACAGAGCTAAGGGAGGCTATCTATCCCAGCCCTGGTCAAGCTGGGATTTACGGCACCCTGAGTCTCCAGACCGGCTCTTATAAGAACATCGGTCTGGCTCTCGGGGCCACGCCACCGGCTTTCCCCGGTCGGTCCTGACAAGGACAGCGAGCCAGGGGAGCTCCAGGGCCTACTCTAGCTGGTCTTCAATCTTCGCTGGTTAAAGCTAACACTCGACCCCGAGCTCTCCGGCTCACCACCTTGTATAGCAATCGCCCCCGGGGGGACCTTTGGAATGGCAGGTGCGGACGTCGATGTAAGCACCTTCTCTGCGTACGGCCATAACCACGCTCCTTGTGTTTGTTTTCCATCCGTACCAGTACACCACTACACATGCACTGGACACAGCCATGCTCACTGCACACACCACACGCTCATCCCACACTCAGCCCAGTAGCCTAGCCAGGGCGGCGTGCCCACCCTTACCCCCCAGACTCCAACCCATGTTGGTTTTCATCCGGTGACAGTCCCTAAAGGAGGAGGATGAGGGAGGGAGTGACCTCGCCACACGGTTCTCAGGACATGGGGAGTGGGGAGAGTCGAGGCCTGGTGTAGGCACTGGGGCTAGAAGCCTGCCTAGGCCCACCACGTGGTGTGTGAGTGTTTAAAAAAAGTAATAATTTAATGTGTCGCGTTGTATATAAAGTCATCGTTTTGTATATTGTTACTATTGTAAATATATTGTTAATATCGTAAATATATTGTTATTGTAAGAGTGTTATTATCAGTTATAAATAAAGTCGCCAGGACGTGAAATAACGTTGCAGACACGTGGTTTGTGCCTTCGATCTGTCAGTGCCGTGTGAGCGTGGGTTCATAATGGCCGTGTCATCCACCCACTTGTTTACTCATCTATCCACCCACTTGCTCACTCCACCCACCCAATCGTTCACTCGCCCAACTGCCCACCTACTCGTTTACGTACCCACCCACTCATTCACTCACCCACCCACCCAGGCATTGACTCATCCACTCGCCCACCCACAAACTCTACCACTCACCCACCCACAAACTCACTCTCCCACCCAACCGCTCATCAACCCACCAAGTTCCTCTACCACCCAACCACTCGCCAACCAACTCACTTTACCACCCTCCCACTCACCCACGAACTAACTCTACCACCCACTAACTAATGTATTCACACACCCAATAATTTAACCACCCACTCATTCGCCCACCTGTAAAGACAGTGCCTGGACTAACGGTCACGAGCAGTAATTACAGGCAAGGTGACAGAGAAGGGAACCATCTGGAATCTCCAGATCGTGGCCGGGGCGGAGGGATGTCCATGCCGGGGATAACAAGTATAACCCGTAAAAACAAAGTTTTCACTATAAATCCTTTATATGCGTGGCGGCTAGAGTCCTCTCGTCCTCTGGCTTGAGATGGCTCCCACCTATGGGTCAGATGATTGCATTGCACCATTAAGCAATTGGTAATTAAATATAATATTTGTCCTAAATGTAACATTTTGGAGAAAAAAATTTCACGAACATTAATTGTCACGCACAACGAGTCTGTGTGGAAAATGTCAGCTCGATTGGATCACGGGAAGTGGGTTAAAAAACGACCGAAAGATTTGCACGGTCGTAAGCAAGCAAGCAAACTTAATATAAAGGATTTAAAAAGGGGCGAGGAGCGAGAATCGGGCTGCTGCAGAGGTGGCAACCGTTTACCCGATACCCGTACCCTACCGGGTACGGGTACCCGTTTGCGACCCTGGTGCGGCCGGGTACGGGTAGCCACACGTGACTCACCCCAACCAATGAGTGAGAAGGCTGTGAGTCACTGGTGAGTCACCGTTTGTCACTCATTTCCCAACGTCTGGTCTCTTCTCAATTCAAGTTCCTAGAATCAACCCACCCGCGCCTGCAACGTGGCTTCATCCCAGAGGTCGCAATCAGGTACCCGATACCCGTACCCTACCCGTACCCGGACAGGTAGGGTACGGGTACGGCCGGGTACGGGTACCCGTTTGCGACCCTGGTGCGGCCGGTACGGGTACGGGTAGGCCGTGAGTCACTGGTGAGTCACCGTTTGTCACTCATTTCCCAACGTCTTGTCTCTTCTCACGATTCAAGTTCCTAGGATCAACCCACCCGCGCCTGCAACATGGCTTCATCCCAGAGGTCGCAATCAGGTACCGGATACCCGTACCCTACCCGTAGCCGGGTACGGGTAGGGTACGGGTACGGCCGGGTATGGGTACCCGTTTGCGACCCTGGTGCGGCCGGGTACTGGTAAGGAATCAAAACCCGTTTGCGACCTCTGCTGTGAAGCGACCAAAGGCCCGTCCTAAATGACGTCACGCGATTATGGACGATTTTTGACCCCCCCCCCTCGTCAACAGCGTCGCAAAAAGTCAGACCCCCCCCTCAAATATGACGTCACAAGCTCTGCTCCCCCCCCTTCCCCCAAAACCATATTTCCATTTTGAAAATAAAACTTGCTTCAAATCGCTTTAAACTATTGTCATTGTAGTGCGTATGTAATGTGGAGCTGCCTCTGATGTTGTAGGAGTGTTATAACAAATAGCGTTACATACAAATAGTGTTATAACAAATAGTTTGTTATAACAATTCTATATTTCTTTTCTTGGTTCTTTCGGTAAAGTCACGTAGAAGGGAAATAATAAAATAATAAAAAACATTAAATAATTCTCACGACGTTTCGGCCACAACGCAAGCAGCCGTCCTCAGGTGAAGACCAGGTCTGTCGGGGAGACAGCGTCTGAATGAAGCAGCACCAGGCTTGGCAGCGTATATTTAATCTGGGTTGGAAGGGGGGAAGGGCGCCTTGACAAAAGAATTTGCAAATTAAATCTAAATTTAAATCTAGATTTATTTAGTTGTGCAGTTTGATGTGACGTCACATTTCTCAACCCCCCCCCCGACCTCGTCACACTTCGTCACAAATGTCTGACCCCCCCCCTGACCCCCCCTAGGTGCGTGACGTCATTTATGGACGGCCCCCAAGTTTCACTAAAGAAACGCTCTGCAGTTCGTGTCGTCCGAGAGTCATTACACACCCACTCACTAATTTATGCATTCACCCACCCACTCATTCACCCACCTACTCATTCACCCACCCACCCACTCATTTACTCACCCACCCATTCACTCACCCACCTACTCATTCACCCACCTACTCATTCACTCACCTACTCATTCACCCACCTACTCATTCACCCACCCACCCCACTCATTTACCCACCCACCCATTTACCCACCCACCCATTCACTCACCCATCCATTCACTCACCCACCTACTCATTCACCCACCACTCATTCACTCACCCACTCATTTAGCCATCCACTCATTTACTCACCCACCTTATTTTCCCACCCACCCATTCACCAATTCACCCACCCACCTACTCATTCATTCACCCATTCACTCATTTATGCACTCACCCACCCATTTAACCACTCACCCATTCACCCACCCACCCACTTACCCGTCCACCCATTCACCACCCATCCACCCAATAATTGATTTACCCATTCATTCATTCATTCACCCACCCACCCACCATTCATTCACTCACCCATCCACCCACTCACCCATCCACTCACCCATTCACCCACCCACCAATTTATTCACACACCCATTCATTCATCCATCCACCCACTTACCCACCCACCATCCACCCACCCACCCACTAATTTTATTAAATTTAATTTCCGGAAGCGGGAATCGAACGCGGGCGGGCGTGCAGGCGGCACGCGCGAGACCAATAAATATGCAAATGAGCCGAATCAACCAATCACCATGCAGATAATTAATTAATTGGCTGTTGCTGGGGGGGTGGGGGAAGATTTAAAAAAGGGCGGGAAACAAGGCCCGAGGCGTTGCCTGGGCCTCGTCACCTGCAACGTGAAGAGGCTTCAGAACCCGTTCCCGCCAAAAAAAANTAAAAAAAAATGATTCTTTCCCTTTCGCTGAAGTAATTTATCGGAGGGCTTTTTTGTTTGTTATTTACGATCGTTTTAAAAGCGGCGTAACGACGAGAAGCGAAAGGGGGGAAGATTTGGACGTGAAAAAAAAATATTTTTTAATATTGGCGACTCCCTGAGGGGAAATGTTGCTACGAATTTGCTGCGAATCGCTGTCAACCGAACGCGTGAGTAGCAACAGAGACCATTTGTCGCGTTCTTACAAACAATAAACTCGTGTGAGCGTCGTAAACTTGATTAAAAGTGTTATTACGTGATTTTAGTTTTTATACATCAACGCCATTTTAACTTGCAATTGGTCACTCGCCTCTCTGTATAGCGGATACATTCCAATGTGGTGCTGCTGATGATGGTGGTGGTTGTGCTGATGATGATGGTGGTGCTGATGGTGGTGGTTGTGCTGATGGTGGTGCTGGTGGTGGTGCTGGTGGTGGTGGTGCTGCTGATGGTGGTGGTGCTGATATGGTGCTGCTGATGGTGATGGTGCTGATGGTGGTTGTGGTGGTGGTGCTGATGATGGTGGTGGTGCTGATAATGGTGCTGCTGATGGTGATGGTGGTGATGGTGGTGGTGCTGATGGTGGTGGTGGTGCTGATGGTGGTGGTGGTGCTGATGGTGGTGGTGGTGCTGATGGTGGTGGTTGTGGTGCTGCTCATGATGATGGTTGTGGTGCTGCTGCTGATGGTGGTGGTGGTGCTGATGGTGGTGGTTGTGCTGATGGTGGTGATGGTGGTCCTGATGATGGTGGTGGTGGTGGTGGTGGTGATGATGATGGTGGTGGTGATGGTGGTCCTGCTGATGGTGGTGGTGGTCCTCCTGATGTTGCTGATGATGATTGACGGTGGTGGTGGTGGTGGTCCTGATGATGATGCTGATGCTGATGCTGCTGCTGATGATGGTGATGATGGTCCTGCTTATGCTGCTGCTGATGATGGTGGTGATGGTGGATGATGTTTTCCCAGATGGAACTGCGTGTGTCCCACCCAGCCTCCTTGACACAATGGACATGGATCCTCGTCATCATCGTCAGCATCTCCTTGCCACCTCTTGCCTCGGCCTCCCCGAATGGTGACTTAAGACACTGAGAGGCCTGGGTTCAAGCCCTGGGTCTGGGTGTCTCTCTCTCTCTCAGGGGGTTCACGATGGCCGTGTCGGAGACACTGAGAGCCTGGGTCTGGGTGTCTCTCTCTCTGTGAGGGGGTTCACGATGGCCGTGTCGGAGACACTGAGAGCCTGGGTCTGGGTGTCTCTCTCTCTCTCTCAGGGGGTTCACGATGGCCGTGTCGGTGACACTGAGAGCCTGGGTCTGGGTGTGTCTCTCTCTCTCAGGGGGTTCACGATGGCCGTGTCAGAGACACTGAGAGCCTGGGTTCAAGCCCTGGGTCTGGGTGTCTCTCTCAGGGGTTCACGATGGCCGTGTCAGAGACACTGAGAGGCTGGGTTCAAGCCCTGGGTCTGGGTGTCTGTCTCTCTCAGGGGGTTCACGATGGCCGTGTCAGAGACACTGAGAGCCTGGNTTCAAGCCCTGGGTCTGGGTGTCTCTCTCTCAGGGGGTTCATGATGGCCGTGTCGAGACGCTGAGAGCCTGGGTTCAAGCCCTGGGTCTGGGTGTCTCTCTCAGGGGTTCATAATGGCCGTGTCAGAGACACAGAGCCTGGGCTCAAGCCCTGGGTCTGGGTGTCTCTCTCTCTCAGGGGTTCACGATGGCCGTGTCGGAGACACTGAGAGCCTGGGTTCAAGCCCTGGTCTGGGTCTCTCTCTCTCTCAGGGGGTTCATGATGGCCATGTCAGAGACGCTGAGAGCCTGGGTTCAAGCCCTGGGTCTGGGTGTCTCTCTCAGGGGGTTCATAATGGCCGTGTCAGAGACACAGAGCCTGGGTTCAAGCCTGGGTCTGGTCTCTCTCTCTTTCAGGGGTTCACGATGGCTGTGTCAGAGACATTGAGAGCCTGGGTTCAAGCCCTGGGTCTGGGTGTCTCTCTCTCTCTCAGGGGGTTCACGATGGCCGTGTCAGAGACACTGAGAGCCTGGGTTCAAGCCCTGGGTCTGGGTGTCTCTCTCTCAGGGGGTTCACGATGGCCGTGTCAGAGACGCTGAGAGCCTGGGTTCAAGCCCTGGGTCTGGGTGTCTCTTTCAGGGGGTTCACGATGGCTGTGTCAGAGACATTGAGAGCCTGGGTTCAAGCCCTGGGTCTGGGTGTCTCTCTCTCAGGGGTTCACGATGGCCGTGTCAGAGACACTGAGAGCCTGGGTTCAAGCCCTGGGTCTGGGTGTCTCTCTGGGGGTTCATAGTGGCCGTGTCAGAGACACTAATCCTAGGTTTAAGCCCTGGGTCTGGTTTTTCTCTGGCCGTGTCTGCTGCTGATACAACTCGCGATATTGTTTGCTGATGATGATTCTGCCACCGATTTCAACGATGTGGATTCTAATGATGCTAGAGTCCTACCGGCGATGCTGCCACTTAAAGGCTTTGCTATCAACGATGGTTTCTGATGATGGTGGTGGTGGTGGTGGTCCTGATGATGACGGTGTTGGTGCTGCTGCTGATGATGGTCATGATGATGATGGTGGTGGTGCTGTTGGTGGTGGTGCTGATGATGGTGGTGGTGCTACTGCTGCTGGAGCCACACCGATTGACCCCCACGTTGACCCTCTCCAGGTTGCGATCCCAACCCCTGTGACTGAAGCTTCCCTGCATCGCCCAGGGGTCAAGGTTCACCTGCCTATGCCCCGTCGATTCCTCGAACGCGAACTGCACAGGTGGGTGGGTGAGGGTGGCGGTGGGTGGGTGAGAGGGTGGCCGAGTGGTTGGGTTGGTGAGCGGGTGGTTGGGTTGGTGAGTGGGTGGCCGAGTGGTTGGGTTGGTGAGTGGGTGGCCGAGTGGTTGGGTTGGTGAGTGGGTGGGTGGCCGAGTGGTTGGTTGGTGAGTGGGTGGGTGGCCGAGTGGTTTGGTTGGTGAGTGGGTGGGTGGCCGAGTGGTTGGGTGGCCGAGTGGTTGGGTGGCCGAGTGGTTGGGTTGCCGAGTGGTTGGGTTGGTGAGTGGGTGGGTGGGAGTGAGTGGGTGGGTGGCCGAGTGGTTGGGTTGGTGGCCGAGTGGTTGGGTTGGTGAGTGGGTGGGTGGGTTGGTGAGTGGATGGGTGGCCGAGTGGGTGGGTGGGTTGGTGAGTGGGTGGGTGGCCGAGTGGGTGGGTGGGTTGGTGAGTGGGTGGGTGGCGAGTGGGTGGGTGGGTTGGCGAGTGGGTTGCCGAGTGGTTGGGTTGGTGGGTGAGGGTGCTGGTGTATGGGTGCGTCAATCTCCTCCCTCCCCTCCCTCCTGTCCCCACGGCAGGCACCAACACCACCACCACGGCGGCCGCTTTGTGGCTCGACTGCGGCGCCTCGCGGGTCCTCCTGCGTCTCTCCGCAGAGCTGGTGGCGACGTGGGTCCCCGTGCCGTGGGGGCCCCGCCGTCGTGGCCCCCGGGGCCCCCGCGGCCCGCCAACCCGTCCTGCGCGGCCCGCCGGGAGCGGCTGGTCACCGGCACCGGCTCGGCGCTTTCCTTCCGCTACGACGCCAGCCGCATGTGCGACGCCGAGATCCGGGTAGGAGAGAGTCGCCGTCCGCCCCCCCGCCCCCTGCCCGCTCAGCCCCCCGCCCCCTGCCCGCTCAGCCCCCCTCTCCCCTACACCTCCCCCCCCCCCTCTCTCCCCCATCTCCCCCCCCCCTCTCCCCCTCCATCCCCCCCCNCTCTCCCTCCATCCCCCCCCCTCTCTCCCCCTACATCCCCCCTCTCTCCCCCCTCTGTCCCCCCTCTGCCCCTACATCTCCCCCCCCCTCTCTCCCCCTACACCCCCCTCCCCCTCTCTCCCCCTACATCTCCTCTTCCCCTACATCCCCCCCCCTCTCTCCCCCTCTCTCCCCCCCCCTCTTGTGGAGGTGCAGAGACGTCATATTTGAGGGAGGGGGGGGAGTCTGACTTTTTGCGACGCCGTGTGACGAGGGGGGGGGGGTCAAAAATCGTCCAAAATCGCGTGACGTCATTTATGGACGGGCCCCTCGGTCGCTTTACAGCGACGACGCAAAGACAGCGACGACCCCGATTCTACAGCAGCCCCGATTCTCGCTCTTCGCCCCCTTTTATCCCCGGCGTGGCGACACCCCCTTACTTCTCGAACTCTCCTGGAGATTCTAGATTTGAAGCTTTCGTGACTGCAAGGATTCGTATTCTTAGGTGTTTTTTTTCGGTAAAGTCACGTGGGTAAAAATTTAAATTAATAAAAGTAAAATAAAAATAGAATAAAAATCACGACGTTTCAGAGGCAACACAAGCTTCCGTCTTCAGGTGGAACCTCCCCACCACACCACCACCACCTCCCCACCACCACCTCACCCCACCACCCCACCACCCCACCACCACCAACTACCACCACCTCCCCACCACCACCTCCCCACCACCACCTCCTCACCCCACCACCCCCACCACCCACCACCAACTACCACCACCACCCCACCGCCAACTACCACCACCTCCCCACCCCCACTACCACCACCACCTCACCCCCACCACCACCTCCCCACCACCACCCCTCCCCACCACCACCTCCCCACCACCACCCCTCACCACCACCACCACCACCACCACCTCACCACCACCACCACCCACCACCACACCCACCACCACCTCACCACCACCACCCCAACTCACCACCACCACCCCACCACCACCCCTCCCACCACCACCACCTCACCACACCACCACCTCACCACCACCCCACCTCCCCNNCACCACCACCACCACCACCACCTNACCACCACCCCCCACCACCACCTCCCACCACCACCCCTCACCACCACCACCTCCCCACCACCACCACCTCACCACCACCTCCCCACCACCACCCCTCACCACCACCTCCCACCACCACCTCACCACCACCACCACCACCACCACCACCACCACCTCACCACCACCACCTCACCACCACCACCTNACCACCACCACCTNACCACCACCACCTNACCACCACCACCTCACCACACCACCCCTCCCCACACCACCACCTNCCACACCACCCCTCCCACNACCACCACCACCACCACCACCACCACCATCCACCACCACCACCACCACCCCTNCCACACCACCCCACCCCACCACCACCACCACCCNACCACCACCTCNCCACCACCACCTCCCCACACCACCACCCCTCANACCACCACCTCCCACCACCACCACCCCCACACCACCACCACCACAACCACCCCCAACCCACCCCACCTNACCACCNACCNCCACCACACCACCTCCCCACACCACCACCTACCCCACCACCTCCCCACCACCACCCCACACCACCACCACCCACCACCCCTCCCACCACCACCCTCCCACACCACCACCTCCCCCATCACCTCCCCACCACCACCACCACCCCACCACCCCCCACCTNCCACCACCCCTNACCCCACCTCACCACACCCCACCCACCACCCCACCATCCCCACACCACCACCCACCACCTCCNAACACCACACCACCACCTCCCACCACCACACCACCACCACCTCCCCACCACCACCACCCACCACCACCTCCCACCACCACCACCACCACCCCACCACCACCACCTCACCACCACCACCACCTNACCACACCACCACCACACCTNCCACCACCACCACCACCACCTCACCACACCACCACCTCACCACNACCACCACCTCACCACCACCACCTCCCCACCACCACCACCTCACCACCACCTCCCTAACACCACCACCCCACCTCCCCACCACCACCACCACCTCCCCACCACCACCTCACCACCACCACCTCACCACCACCACCTCACCACACCACCACCTCCTTACCACCACCACCTCACCACCACCACCACCACCACCACCTCACCACCACCACCTCACCACCACCACCTCACCACCACAACCTCACCACACCACCACCTCACCACCACCACCTCACCACCACCACCACCCCACCACTACCACCTCCCACCACCACCACCTCCCCACCACCACCACCTCACCACCACCACCACCTCACCACCACCACCACCTCACCACCACCACCACCTCCCCACCACCACCACCACCTCCCCACCACCACCACCACCTCACACCACCACCTCACCACCACCACCACCTCCCCACCACCTCCCCACCACCACCACCACCTCCCCACCCCGCAGGACAACGGCACCCACCTGTGGTACGTGAACAAGGTGGTCGTGGCGGAGATGACGGAGGAGGCGACTTCTCCATCACCTACTCGTGCTCCTACCCACGCAGCCCCACGGCACAGGCCGCATACCCCATCGTCATCCCAGCCAGGTGCTGGTGCTGCTGGTGGTATACATTGTGGTGGTGGTGGTGCTATTTGTGGTATAGATTGTGGTGGTGGTGGTGATGGTGGTGATGTTGGTATACATTGTGGTGGTGGTGGTGCTATTTGTGGTATAGATTGTGGTTGTGGTAGTGGTGGTGGTAATGTTGGTATAATTGTGGTGGTGATGGTGGTGCTATTTGTGGTATAGATCGTGGTGGTGGTGGTGCTATTTGTGGTATACATTGTGGTGGTGGTGCTGGTGGTGCTATTTGTGGTATAGATTGTGGTGGTGGTGGTGGTATTTGTGGTATAGATTGTGGTGGTGGTAGTGGTGGTATAGATTGTGGTGGTGGTGGTGCTATTTGTGGTATATAGATTGTGGTGGTGGTAAAGATTGTGGTGGTGATGGTGGTAATGTTGGTATACATTGTGGTGGTGGTAAAGATTGTGGTGGTAAAGATAGTGGTGGTATAGATTGTGGTGGTAGTGGTGATGGTGGTAATGTTGGTATACATTGTGGTGTTGGTAAAGATTGTGATGGTGATGATGTTGGTAAAGATTGTGGTGGTGGTGGTGGTGGTAATGTTGGTATACATTGTGGTGGTGGTATAGATTGTGGTAGTGGTGGTGATGTCTACATTGATGGTGGCGCTGACTCCGTCTGTTCTTTTTTCTTTCCAGCAACACCAACACCTTGATTCTGGCCAATACCACGGTGAGTCGCCACGATGATGATGACGACGACGTCCGTCCAAATACCCCGAGGAGACGCGGCAGAACCTGAAATCCCCGCTCGCTCTTCTTGTTCTGTACAACCGCCATCGCTCGTCACCCTCCCGTCGTCTCGTTTATTAAATCGTGTGTGTCTCTGTGTGTGTGTTTCTCTGTGTGTGTGTGTGTCTCTGTCCATGTGTGTGTGCGTGTGTCTTTCTCTCCGCGTGTGTCTCTGTGTGTGTGTCTCTCTGTGTGTGTGTGTGTGTCTCTGTCTCTCTCTCCGCATGTGTCTCTCTGCGTGTGTCTCTCTCCGCGTGTGTCCCCAGGTGCACCTGCGGGTGTCTCCGCAGGACGCAACTCTGTCCGTGCGTCTCCACCTGAGCTGGGCGTCTGGCGACAATGAAACCTCCTCCTTTTCATCGTCGTCATCGTCGTCGTCGCCACCCGTGCTGCTTGTCCGAGATTGTTGGCTCGGATCCCTCAACATCAGCTGGGCCAACATCTACCTCGTGCGACATGGGTGGGTGTGGGTTGGGTTGGTGAGTGGTTGGGTTGGTGAAAGGGTGGGTGAGGGGTTTGGTTGGTGGGTGGTTGGGTTGGTGAGGGGTTGTGTTGGTGGGTGGTTGGGTTGGTG
The DNA here is from genome assembly GCA_018977245.1 of Lethenteron camtschaticum. Classification (NCBI taxonomy): domain Eukaryota; kingdom Metazoa; phylum Chordata; class Hyperoartia; order Petromyzontiformes; family Petromyzontidae; genus Lethenteron; species Lethenteron camtschaticum. Next base: position 51,381 of record WFAB01001327.1, on the reverse strand, counting down.
AGTGGATGGCCGAGTGTTTGGGTTGGTAATTGGGTGAGTGGTTGGGTTGGTGAGGGGTTGGGTTGGTGGGTGGGGTAGGCAAGTGGGTGGCCGAGTGGTTGGGTTGGTGAGTGGGTGACCAAGGGGTTGGGTTGGTTGGTGGGTGGGTGGGTGGGTTGGTGGGTGGGTGGGTGGGTGGGTGGGTTGGTGGGTGGGTGGGTGGGTGGGTGGGTGGGTTGGNGGGTGGGTGGGTGGGGGGGTGGGTGGGTGGGGTGGTGGGTGGGTGGGTTGGTGGGTGGGTGGGTTGGTGAGTGGTTGGGTTGGTGAGTGGTTGGCTTGGTGACTTGGTGAGCAGGTGGGTTGGGTGTCGCTAGCGGGGTTGGGTTGGTGAGTGAGTGGCTGGCTTGGTGAGCGAGTGAGTGAGGGGTTGGGTTGGTGAGTGAGGGGTTGGGTTGGTGAGTGAGTGAGGGGTTGGGTTGGTGAGTGAGTGAGGGGTTGGGTTGGTGAGTGAGTGAGGGGTTGGGTTGGTGAGTGAGTGAGGGGTTGGGTTGGTGAGTGAGTGAGGGGTTGGGTTGGTGAGTGAGTGAGGGGTTGGGTTGGTGAGTGAGTGAGGGGTTGGGTTGGTGAGTGAGTGAGGGGTTGCTTGGTGAGTGAGTGAGGGGTTGGCTTGGTGAGTGAGTGAGGGGTTGGCTTGGTGAGTGAGTGAGGGGTTGGCTTGGTGAGTGAGTGAGGGGTTGGCTTGGTGAGTGAGTGAGGGGTTGGCTTGGTGAGTGAGTGAGGGTTGGCTTGGTGAGTGAGTGAGGGTTGGCTTGGTGAGTGAGTGAGGGGTTGGCTTGGTGAGTGAGTGAGGGGTTGGCTTGGTGAGTGAGTGAGGGGTTGGCTTGGTGAGTGAGTGAGGGGTTGGCTTGGTGAGTGAGTGAGGGGTTGGCTTGGTGAGTGAGTGAGGGGTTGGCTTGGTGAGTGAGTGAGGGGTTGGCTTGGTGAGTGAGTGAGGGGTTGGCTTGGTGAGTGAGTGAGGGGTTGGCTTGGTGAGTGAGTGAGGGGTTGGCTTGGTGAGGTGAGTGAGGGGTTGGCTTGGTGAGGTGAGTGAGGGGTTGGCTTGGTGAGTGAGTGAGGGGTTGGCTTGGTGAGTGAGTGAGTGAGTGGCTGGCTTGGTGAGCTAGTGGTGTTGGGTTGGGTGATGTACATCTCTGTACATAAAGAACTGCAGCTTAAAACGTTTCCTTCCGCGCTCAGCTGTGCGTCTCACCCGCGGCGAGCCTGGCGGCGGAGCCCAACGGCCATGGCCCCACGGTGGAGCTCCGCGTGGAAACCGACCCCTTGCGGTGGCGGCAGTGGCCTCTCCCTCCCGCTCCTCTGCTGCTCCGCTGCCTCGTGCGCGTCTGCCGCACGGAGGCCTCGCGCCCGGCCTGCGCGGCGGTGAGAGGCTCCGTGCCGCACTCGCTCGCCGCTCGCTCGCCGCTCGCTCGCCGCCCGCTCGCTCGCCGCTCGCTCGCCGCTCGCTCGCCGCCCGCTCGCTCGCCGCTCGCTCGCCGCTCGCTCGCCGCTCGCTCGCCGCTCGCTCGCCGCTCGCTCGCCGCTCGCTCGCCGCTCGCTCGCCGCTCGCTCGCCGCCGTCGCCGCTCGCTCGCCGCTCGCTCGCCGCTCGCTCGCCGCTCGCTCGCCGCTCGCTCGCCGCTCGCTCGCCGCTCGCTCGCCGCTCGCTCGCCGCTCGCTCGCCGCTCGCTCGCCGCTCGCTCGCCGCTCGCTCGCCGCTCGCTCGCCGCTCGCTCGCCGGCTCGCTCGCCGCCGCTCGCCCGCCGCTCGCTCGCCGCTCGCTCGCCGCTCGCTCGCCGCTCGCTCGCCGCTCGCTCGCCGCTCGCTCGCCGCTCGCTCGCCGCTCGCTCGCCGCTCGCTCGCCGCTCGCTCGCCGCTCGCTCGCCGCTCGCTCGCCGCTCGCTCGCCGCTCGCTCGCGCTCGCTCGCCGCTCGCTCGCCGCTCGCTCGCCGCTCGCTCGCCGCTCGCTCGCCGCTCGCTCGCCGCTCGCTCGCCGCTCGCTCGCCGCTCGCTCGCCGCTCGCTCGCCGCTCGCTCGCCGCTCGCTCGCGCCGCTCGCCGCTCGCTCGCCGCTCGCTCGCCGCTCGCTCGCCGCTCGCTCGCCGCTCGCTCGCCGCTCGCTCGCCGCTCGCTCGCTCGCCCCGCTCGCTCGCCGCGCTCGCTCGCCGCTCGCTCCACGCTCGCTCGCCGCTCGCTCGCCGCTCGCTCCACGCTCTCTCCGCACACTCACTCTCTCCACGCTCTCTCTCCGCTATCTCTCTTCGTGTGCCGGCCTTGCGCCAGGTACCGCTGTGCTCCGAATTGGCGGAACTTTCCCCGACATTGCCAGCGTGGGCTGGAGTGGGGGGGGGTGACCGTTCCTCTTCGTCTTGTATTCTTCCAGGACTGCCCCGACTCCAGCGTGCACGGCATTGTGGTCCAACCTGAGGGCGCTCACGACGGCATCCTGATGTACCCACCTCCATCCGCCTCTACGTCCGATGGAGGCCTGATCATCCCCGGTGAGTCTGTGTGTAGGTGCGTGTGTGTGTGTACGTGTGTGTGTGTGTACGTGTGTGTAAGTCATCTCAGTCAGTCGACCCGTGGCACCTACTGAGTCTGTCCTGAGACCTCCTGCACCTAGCCTGGCACAGCAGTCAACCCATGGCACCTGCTGGGTCTGCCCCGTGACCTCCTCCTGCACCTAGCCTGGCACAGCAGTCAACCCATGGCTCGTGAAGGATGCTACTGGGCAGTTGGAGGCAGTCGCACTCCAACAACAACGGAGGGCGGAGGAGCGACGCTCACAACGAGCGGAGCGCCGGGTGGCTAAAGCCAGTAGGGGGCACAGGTGGTGCATCAGCCGGTCATCTCAGTCAGTCGACCCGTGGCACCTGCTGGGTCTGCCCCGTGACCTCCTGCCAGCGGGCATTCGACACTTCACGTGGTAGCCTCAAGGTGCACATGGCCTGGTATAAGCGTCGTGGTGACGTCACCGCTACTTGGTGGCGAATGGCGGTTGTTTGTATGTGTGTGTGTCTGTGTGTGTGTGTGTACGTGTGTGTGTGTGTGTGTACGTGTGTGTACACACACACGTACACACAACACGCGTGTGTACATTTAACTTATTTCGCACCACCGAACGTAGCCGACCACGCTAATCGGAGGTGCGGGGGAAGGATGACCAACCAGGCACAAGAAGCAGTTTTAATCATATGGTAGTTTTTCCGATCGAATAGATTTCAAAGTGCATAGCTCCCCAGTGACTTCCTAATATTTGAAGGAATATCGACCAAGCTTCCCCATGACTTGGCCTTGAGATCCATGTTACGGTGGCTAGGAGATGTTGACTACCTCGCCTGGTACGCAGGAAGTCGTGGGTTCGATCCCAACCCTGACGATGCCTGCTGCTGTATATTTGGAGTCTGCGTCTCTCTCTATCATCATCACAGTGGCTAGGAGATGTTAACTACCTCGCCTGGTACGCAGGAGGTCGTGGGTTCGATCCCGACCCTGACGATGCCTGTTGCTGTAGATTTGGAGTCTGCGTCTCTCTCTCATCATCATCACGGTGGCTAGGAGATGTTGACTACCTCGCCTGGTACGCAGGAGGTTGTGGGTTCCATCCCAACCCCGACGCCTGCTGCTGTAGATTTGGAGTCTGCGTCTTTCTCTCATCATCATCACAGTGGCTAGGAGATGTTGACTACCTCGCCTGGTACGCAGGAAGTCGTGGGTTCGATTCCGACCCTGACAATGCCTGCTGCTGTAGATTTGGAGTCTGCGTCTCTCTCTCTCATCATCATCACAGTGGCTAGGAGATGTTGACTACCTCGCCTGGTATATGGATTTCCAAAAAATTAAAAACGCTGGATAATTGCTACATTATGAAAAATAAGACGCTGTTCTACCCTCTGAATATCGTGTTTTAAGATGTTACAACGCAAACTGTTGGCCTCGTTTTAGACCCGGCAAGATAAAAGTAATTCGATTCCCCTACTTGGTTCTTTTGGTAAAGTCACCACGTAGAAGGGAAATAATAAAATAATAAAATAAAACATAATAAATACAATTCTCACGACGTTTCGGCCACAACGCAAGCAGCCGTCCTCAGGTGGAGAACAGGTCTGTCGGGAAGACAGCGTCTGACAGACCTGTTCTCCACCTGAGGACGGCTGCTTGCGTTGTGGCCGAAACGTCGTGAGAATTGTATTTTATTATGTTTTATTTTTATTACTTATTATTCCCTTCTACGTGACTTTACCGAAAGAACCAAGAAGATGAATCCCTGCAGTCACGAAAGAAGCTTTAAATCAAAATTTAATTCTATTCCCGTTTTTATTTTCCCGCCGCCTCTCCCCCCCTCCTCCCTCCCCGAAGGGATTTCAAATTCCCGTGTCCGCGATTCCGTGCGGTCTGAAGCCACCGCCCAGAATCGCGCTCAGAATCCGACGGACATCTCAAAGGAGCCGGACAAACGCTCGCTCAACGGATTTCCAGATCCGAATCTAACAGAAATCTTAAAGGACACTGACAAACGGCCGCTCAACGGATTTCCAGATCAGAATCCGACGGTAATCTCAAAGACGGACAAACACTCGCTCAACGCAATTCCAGATCCGAATTTAACGGACATCTCAAAGACGGACAAACACTCGCTCAACGCAATTCCAGATCCGAATCTAACGGAAATCTCAGAGACGGACAAACGCTCGCTCAACGCAATTCCAGATCCGAATCTAATGGGAAATCCCGGGATAATGTCCATGTCCTTTGGCAATCGAGACCACCAGGATCGCATCGGTGTTGCGCAGCAGAGTCCAAATCCCGCGGGAATTTCAGGGGAACCTGACAAACGCGGTCTAGATTTCGGCGTTCCCAACTCGACGACTCCAATTATCGCGGGAATTCCCGTGGGAATGTCAGAAAATCCCAACCCTCTTTCCGAGTTGAGAATCCCAGACCGGGGCCCAAATCCCGCGGGAATGTCGCGAGAGGCGGGTGAAGATCGGGGCGACGGGTTCGGATTTCCAGAACCGTCTCCCCCTCCCCGAATCATCTCTTGGGAATGTCATTGTCGTCGTCGGAGGCCTTCGAAGCCGGAATTCCCGCCTCGAATCCCATGAGAGTTGCGGAAGGGAGAGGCAAACGGCAGGACGACTACACAATCCCAGAGTCGGGACGGTCGGAAGAGTTGTTGTTGGAGCCTCCCTCCGGGACACCGACCAGCGGGATGATGAGAACGTGATTCCAGAATCGAGTCCAAATCTCGCGGGAATTTCTGAGGGTGCCGAGTCTTCGTACGGCACCGAGGGACGCACGGAAGAATTCGAAGCCCCGAAGTTCTGCATCCGAATCCCACAGCAACATCGGATGCTTCGGACAATTCCCTGGACGTGGTGGATGGTGATGATGGTGGTGATGGTGGTGATGATGGTGGCAACTGGGAGGCTGCCACGGATTTCCCGCCGGTTGAAGGCGCCGTTCCTGGAGCTCCGGAGCGGGACGGAGGCGACGACGCCGCTGGTGACGCGGAAGTGACGACGGAGGAGGAGGTGAAGCTGTCGTCGGATGGTCTGATACCGGGGAATGGTGGCGCAAGGTGAGGGCGGAGGGGGGAGTGAGGTGCGGGGTGACGGGGGAGTGAGGAGTGGGGTGTGGGTTGATGGGGGAGTCGGGTGTGGGGTGATGGGGGCAGTGGGGTGATGGGGGCAGTGGGGTGATGGGGTGATGGGGGAGTGGGGTGATGGGGAAGTGAGGTGCGGGGTGATGGGGAGTAGGGTGACGGGGGGGGGGTGTGATGGGGGAGTGAGGTGATGGGTGTGGGGTGTTTTTTTTTAAGTCTACACGGGAGACGGGGGGGGAATCTTTGTCTTTGTCTACAAAAACTTTCTTTAATCGCCGCTTCGCCCACAGACGCTGGCGGTGATGCTGGTGATGCTGGCGATGGTGGCGATGGTGGTGATGGTGGTGACGATGGCGGTGATGCTGGTGCTGGCGATGCTGGCGATGCTGGCGATGCTGGCGATGGTGATGATGCTGGTGATGGTGGTGACGATGGCGGCGATGCTGGTGGTGACGATGGTGACGATGGTTCCGGGCTCGGCGCTGGACCGGTGCCGCTGGAGTCTGAGGATGACGCTCCTACGGGGGACCTCCATCGGCCCAGGTGCTGCCTGGTTTCCGGTGTGGTGATCGTCAACGTCGCCCCCCCCCCACCCCCATGGTCCATCGCTGCTGGACAGAGGTCGCAATCGGGTACCCGATACCCGGTACCCGTTTGCGACCCTGGTGCGGCCGGGTACGGGTAGGCCGTGAGTCACTGGTGAGTCACCGTTTGTCACTCATTTCCCAACGTCTTGTCTCTTCTCACAATTCAAGTTCCTAGAATCAACCCACCCGCGCCTGCAACATGGCTTCATCCCAGAGGTCGCAATCAGGTACCCGGCCGTACCCGGCCGGGTACGGGTAGGGTACGGCCGGGTACGGGTAGGCCGTGAGTCACTGGTGAGTCACCGTTTGTCACTCATTTCCCAACGTTTGTCTCTTCTCACAATTCAAGTTCCTAGAATCAACCCACCCGCGCCTGCAACATGGCTTCATCCCAGAGGTTGCAATCAGGTACCCGGCCGTATCCTACCCGTACCCGGCCAGGTACGGGTAGGGTACGGGTACCCGTTTGCGACCCTGGTGCGGCCGGGTACGGGTAAGGAATCAAAACCCGTTTGCGACCTCTGCTACTGGATGACTACCGATGCGGCGGTGATGGTGGTGATGTCTCTACCACCGCCTGTGTCCGTCTGATCCATTTTCTCTCTGTGTAATGGTCACCGCTATGGTCTATCTACTGCTGGATGAAGATACTGGTGATGGTGGTGGTGTTGATGCTTCTGCGTGTCCGACCCCAAAGGATTCACGGTTGACCTTCTCGCTGCAGGAGGGACGCGACGCTTCGGACACAAGCTGAAGTCCGGCCTGCTCAGTGTTGTACGTGGTGCAGGTAAAGTTTGTGTGTCTGTGTGTGTGTCTGTGTGTCTCTGTGTGTCTGTTTGTGTCTCTGTGTGTCTGTTTGTGTGTGTCTCTGTGTGTCTGTTTGTGTGTGTCTCTGTGTGTGTGTGTGTGTCTTTCTCTGTGTTGTAGTGGGGGTGAGTGGTAGTGTAGTAGCGCTACAAACCTGCTGCTGATGATGATGGTGATTTTGCTGATTCTACTGATGCTGATGATTTTGCTGATTCCACTGATGCTGCTGCTGATGATGATGATGGTGATTTGGCTGCTGCTGATGATGATGATGGTGATTTCGCCGATTCTACTGATGCTGCTGCTGATGATTGTGATTTCGCTCATTCTACTGATGCTGATGATGGTGATTTTGCCGATTCTACTGCTGCTACTGCTGATGGTGATTTTGCCGATTCTGCTGGTGCTGCTGCTGATGATTATGATGGTTTTGCTGATTCTACTGGTGCTGCTGCTGTTGATGATGATTTTGCTGATTCTGCTGATGGTGATTTTGCCGATTCGACTGATGATTTTACTGATGCTGCTACTGATGATTCTGCTGCTGATGCTACTGATGCTCTGCTGATGATGATATTGGCAGACTCCGCACAGCAGCAGCGACACGATGACCTGGGTGGTGGCGGCTGCGAGCCTACCTGCCCCGACCCCCAGCTGTGCGAGCCGGGGCCACGGGGCTCCCGCTGCATCTGCCCCCACGGTCTCCGCAAGCCCCACTGCACCGGTGACTAACCTGGACACCCACCCTCGTAGACAGGGTCTCTGTGATGAGTCTATGGGTCTCTGCTGTGTGATGAGTCTATGGGTCTCTGCTGTGTGATTAGTCTATGGCTCTGTGCTGTGTGATGAGTCTATGGGTCTCTGCTGTGTGATGAGTCTATGGGTCTCTGCTGTGTGATGAGTCTATGGCTCTCTGCTGTGTGATGAGTCTATGGTCTCTGCGTCTACGGGTCTCCTGAATCAATGGCTCTCTATCTGTCCCACCCCCCCACAGAGGCCGACCTGCGTGTCCAGTGCGGGCCGGACCACATCCGCGTGTCTCTGCCCGTGGCGTACCTAGCCTGGCACGGCGTGAGCCCCGGCGAGGTGTCCCTGCGGGGCTCCGACTGCCCCGGCGCCGTGGAGAAGGCCGGAGCCTCCCTCGCCTTCTACATCGAGCACGGCCGTCACGGCAGCTGCGGCAGCCGCCTCGAGGTGTGACGGGGGTCTCTGCTGTGTGAGTAGTCTGTGGGTCTCTACTGTGTGTGAGTCTATGGGTCTCTGTGTGTGAGTAGTCTGTGGGTCACTGCTGTGTGTGAGTAGTCTGTGGGTCTCTGTGATGAGTCTATGGTCTCTGTGGTGAGTCTGTGGGTCTCTACTGTGTGTGAGTCTATGGGTCTCTGTGATGAGTCTGTGGGTCTCTACTGTGTGTGGAGTCTGTGGGTCTCTGTGATGAGTCTATGGGTCTCTGTGATGAGTCAATGGGTCTCTGCTGTGTGAGTAGTCTGTGGGTCTCTGCTGTGTGAAGGTCACACTTTTTGGAGTATTTAGCTCCTGCTATAAACTCCCACGTGATCATGATATCGGCCACTCCGTTGAGCTATCGTTTGCGATAGCTCAGGTCTCCTCTTCCAGCGTGGGGCCTTGCCTGGTAAAATAAGAATAGTTCATTGTGTGTGTGTCTCTGTGTGTGTGTGTGTCCTCTATCTGTGTGTGTGTCCTCTCTCTCTCTGTCTGTGTCCTCTCGGTGTCTGTCTCTGTTTGTGTCTCTGTCTCTCTTGTCTCCGTGTCTGTGTCACTGTCACTGTCTGTGTCTCTCTCCGCAGCAAACGGCGACGCACGTCACCCTGTGTAACGAGCTGCATGCCGGCCACATCGACCGCACAGTCTTCTCCCTGTGTCTTTCCTGTCTCCGTGTGTGTGTGTCTCTGTCTGTGTCTCTGTGTCTGTCACTGTCTCTCTCTCTGTGTCTCTCTGTGTGTCTCTCTCTGTCTGTCTCTCCTGTATCTGTCTCTCCTGTGTCTGTCTCTGTCTGTCTCCGTATCTCTCTCTCTCAAACGGCGACACACGTCACCCTGTGGAACGAGCTGCTTGCCGGACACTTGACGCGTCACATCGACCGCACCGTCTTCTCTGTGTGTCTTTCGTGTGTCTCTGTGTCTCTCTGTGTGTCTGTGTCTTTGTGTCTCTGTGTCTGTCTCTGTCTGTGTGTCTGTGTCTCTGTGTCTGTGTCTCTGTCTCTCAGCAAACAGCGACGCACGTGACGCTGTGGAACGAGCTGCGTGCCGGCCACTCGACACGTCACATCGACCGCACCGTCTTCGCCCTGTCTCTCTGTGTCTCTGTGTCTTTCTCTTTCTCTGTGTCTGTGTCTCTGTCTCTTTGTCTCTGTCTGTGTGTCTGTCTTTCGTGTGTCTGTGTCTCTCCTGTGTGTGTCTCTCTCTGTGTCTGTCTCTGTTCGTTGTCTCTCTCTGTGTCTGTGTCTCTGTTCGTGTCTCTGTCACTGTCTGTCTCTCTGTGTCCGTGTCTCTGTCTCTCAGCAAACGGCGACGCACGTCACCCTGTGGAACGAGCTGCGTGCCGGACACTCGACGCGTCACATCGACCGCACCGTCTTCGCCCTGTCTCTCCGTGTCTCTGTGTCTCTGTTTCTCTGTGTCTCTGTGTCTGTCTGTCTGTGTCTCTGTTTCTCTGTGTCTCTGTGTCTGTCTGTCTGTGTCTCTGTCTCTCTCTGTCTGTCTCTCTGTGTGTGTGTCTCTGTCTCTCAGCAAACGGCGACACACGTCACCCTGTGGAACGAGCTGCGTGCCGGCCACTCGACGCGTCACATCGACCGCACCGTCTTCGCGCTGCGCTTCAACTGCTCCTACGCCACCGACGCGCTGGTGCACCTCCCGTTCCCCGTCACGCCCACGCTCACGTGAGTCAGCGAGTGAGGGGCTACTAGCCTCGTGGGGGGTGTAGCAGGGGGTGGCAGGGTGCTGCGAGGCAGAGCCAGGTGAGCGTAGGTGGAGAATGAGTGGTGGTGAGGGTGTGAATGAGGGTGTGTGTGTGGTGTCTTTCTGGTGAGCGTGTGTGGTGGTGAGTGTGTGGTGGTGTGTTTGTGGTGAGTGAGCGTGTGGTGTGTGTGGTGGTGAGTGGATGATGTGTGTGGGGTGAGAGTGTGTGGTGGTGAGTGTTGGTGTGTGTGTGTGGTGGTGTGTGTGGTGAGCGTATGTGGTGAGGGTGAAAGTGTGTGGTGGCGAGTGGATGGTGAGGTGTGCGAGTGGATGGTGAGGTGAGTGTGAGCGTGTGGTGTGTGTGGTGGTGAGGGTGAGTGTGTGGTGTGTGTGTCGCCCCGCAGCGTGGTGGACTACGGGGTCAGCGCGGGTCGTTCCGCGTCTCCATGTCTCTGCACAACGCCTCCACCTTCACCGCGGCCGGCTCCTACGGCGCCAGCCCCACGCTCTCCACCGGCGACGTCCTCTTCGTGCGCCTGCCCTCGACGTCGTCCGGGCAGGCGCGGCCACCGCATCGACGAGGTGGACGAGGAGNAGGAGGTNGACAAGGAGNTGGAGGAGGAGGTGAGGAACCAGATGCAGCGACTGGTGTCGTCTCCTCCACGGTGCGGCCTCCGGTGACCNCGACGACGGAGATGGTGNCCTCTCCACGGGAGGTGACGATGGGTGACGTGGAGGTGGGGAGGAGCGGGGTGGTGCCTTGGTGANGAGGAGGAGGTGGAGGAGGTGGAGGAGGAGGTGGAGGNGGAGNTCTGNAGGAGGAGGTGGAGGTGGAGGAGGAGTGGTGGGAGGGGAGGTTTAGGATGAGGATAGTGGGAGGAGGAGGNGGGGTGGTGAGGAGGGAGGAGTGGAGGAGGGCAAGGAGGAGGAGGTGGTAGAGTGGAGGAGGCTATCCTGGAGGAGGGGTGGAGGTGAGGTAGGTAGGTGGAGAGGTGGAGGAGGTGGAGGAGGTGGAGGAGGTGGGGGGGGAGGTGGAGGAGGTGGAGGAGGTGGAGGAGGAGGTGGAGGCAGGTGGAGGAGAGGAGGAGGAGGTGGAGGAGGTGGAGGAGGTGNAGGAGGGGAAGGTGGAGGAGGTGGAGGAGGTGGAGGAGGTGGAGGGGTGGAGGAGGTGGCTCTGGTGGTGACGAGGNGTAGGCCTCTGATAGGTGGTNAGGTGGAGGAGGTGGAGGAGGGGAGGGGAGGAGGTGGAGGAGTGNAGGAGNTGGAGGAGGTGAGGAGGTGGAGGAGGTGAGGAGGTGGAGGAGGTGGGGAGGCGGTGGTGGTGGCCTCTGATGGGGAGGAGGAGGCTTTGGCCTCTGGTGGTGACCACGAGGTGGAGGAGGTGGTGACCTCTGATGGTGAAGAGGAGGAGGTCGCGGTGGCCTCTGACAACGGCGGAGAAGTTGGCGATGGGGTGACGACGAGGTGAGAGCGAGAGGGTTGTGGGGAACTCGGTCGGTGAAGGGGGATTGGCGTTGAGATTTTTTTGGTGTGGTGAATGTGTGAATGTGGTGAATGTGGTGAATGTGGTGGAGGTACCAGCGGTGTCAAGATCGGCCTCTGTGGAGGAGGCTCGTGAAGGATGCTGCTACTGGGCAGTTGGAGGCAGTCGCCCTCCAGCAACAACGGAGGGGGAGGAGCGACGCTCACAACAACGAGCGGAGCGCCGGGTGGCTAAAGCACCGCAAGTTGGCACAGTAGGGGGCACAGGTGGTGCATCAGTCGGTCATCTTGGTCATCTCGGTCAGTCGACCCGTGGCACCTGCTGGGTCTGCCCCGTGACCTCCTGCCAGCGGGCGTTTGACACTTCACGTGGCCTCAAGGTGCACATGGCCTGGCACAAGCGTCGTGGTGACGTCACTGCCACTTAGTGGCGAATGGCGGTTGTTGGTGTTGTGTGGTGGTGTGAACGTCTGCGCACTCTGGGTTGGAGTACTTAGCCTGGCACAGCAGTTAACCCATGGCACCTGCTGGGTCTGTCTCGTGACCTCCTGCACCTAGCCTGGCACAGCAGTCAACCCATGGCACCTGCTGGGTCTGTCCCGTGACCTCCTGCACCTAGCCTGGCACAGTAGTCAACTCATGGCACCTGCAGCGTCTGTCCAGTGACCTCCTGCACCTAGCCTGGCACAGCAGTCAACCCATGGCACCTGCTGGGTCTGTCCCGTGACCTCCTCCTCCTGCACCTAGCCTGGCACAGCAGTCAACCCACGGCACCTGCTGGTCTGTCCCGTGACCTCCTGCACCTAGCCTGGCACAGTAGTCAACTCATGCCACCTGCAGGGTCTGTCCAGTGACCTCCTGCACCTAGCCTGGCACAGCAGTCAACCCATGGCACCTGCTGGGTCTGTCCCGTGACCTCCTCCTCCTGCACCTAGCCTGGCACAGCAGTCAACCCACGGCACCTGCTGGGTCTGTCCCGTGACCTCCTGCACCTAGCCTGGCACAGTAGTCAACTCATGGCACCTGCAGGGTCTGTCCAGTGACCTCCTGCACCTAGCCTGGCACAGCAGTCAACCCATGGCACCTGCTGGGTCTGTCCCGTCACCACCTCCTGCACCTAGCCTGGCACAGCAGTCAACCCATGGGACCTGCTGGGTCTGTCCTGAGACCTCCTGCACCTAGCCTGGCACAGCAGTCAACCCATGGCACCTGCTGGGTCTGTCCCGTGACCTCCTCCTGCACCTAGCCTGGCACAGCAGTCAACCCATGGCACCTGCAGGGTCTGTCCCGTGACCTCTTCCTGTAGTGTAGTGTGTACACTACACTATACTCTACCTGGTAGTGTGTAGTGTAGTGTGTACACTACACTATACTCTACCTGGTAGTGTGTAGTGTGTACACTATACACTATACTCTACCTGGTAGTGTGTAGTGTAGTGTGTACACTATACACTTCCACGGTAGTGTATAGTGTACACTATACACCACGTGGTGTATAGTGTGTAGTGTAGTTCTCACCGCAGCACCATCTGCACTGTCACAACGACGCTACCCATGACTCTGACGATTCTAAATCGTCTGCCGTGACGCCATTTGGGGTGGTTGTTGTTGGCGGATGTCCGGATAGTCGGAAGCGGAGGAGGAGGAAGACCAACGAGGATGAGGATGAGGAGGAGGAGGTGGATGAGGAGGTGGACGAGGGTGGACACTGGGAGGTGGGCGAGCGGGCGGGCGGCTGGGATCTGCGCTTGGCGGCACGAGGCTGCTGGGCGACGCCGACGCCGAATGTCCTCGACAACGTCTCTCACTCCTTCATCACGCACGGGTAACACAGATCTATATATATATCTATATATATACACTATCTATATAGACAACGTCTCTCACTCCATCACGCACGGGTAACATCTATATATATATATATNCACTCTCTATATAGACAACATGTCCCACTCCTTCGTCATGCACGGGTAACACAGATATATATATATATCTATATATATATATATATAGACTCTATATATATATATATAGACTATATACACTATAGACAACGTCTCCCACCCCTTCATCACGCACGGGTAACAGATATACTCTATATATATATAGATATATATATAGTATCTATATATAGATATATATATACACTATTTATATAGACTATAGACAACGTCTCCCACTCCTTCATCACGCACGGGCAATATCTATATATTTATATAGATATATATACAATATCTATACACTATATATATATATNCTATCTATATAGACAACGTCTCCCACTCCTTCATCACGCACGGGTAACACCAATATATATATAGATATAGACTATATATAATATATGTAGTAGGTTCCAGGAGACTTGGACGACGTAGTTGGAGGCACACTTATTTATTAACCACAAAGTACATAACAGGCCGAGATGTACAACACTCGAAGGGTATCGGCCCTTCACCCGTCTAACTGGGAGGTCAACTCTCTAGGTCACAGCTAGCCTACTCCTAGGTCCTCCACTACCGGCTAGGGGAGGCTAGCTGACCCATCCCTGGTTAAGCTGGGATTACGGCACCTCGAGTCCCAGACCGGCTCTGACAAGAGCATCGGCTCTGGGCTCTCGGGCCACGCCACTGGCTTGCCCTGGTCGGTCCTGAGAAGGACAGCGATCCAGGGAGTCCCAGGGCCTATCTAGCCGGTCTTCTTGCTTCGCTGGTTAAGGCTGAACACTGAACCCGAGCCCTCCGGCTCACCGCCTTGTATAGCAACTCCCCCACTGAGGGTGGGGCCGTGGGGATCCAGCGCCGTGTCAGCCCCCCAGGCTGAACGGTGCGGACGTGGATGTAAGCACCTCTCGGCGTACGGCATAACCACGCTCAGTGTGTTTGTTTGCCCTCCGTAACACCTCTACACATATACACACTATATAGACAACGTGTCCCACTCCTTCATCACGCGCGGTAACCCACTCTATATATAGATAGATATACACTATATATATACACTATCTATAGACAACGTCTCCCACCCCATCACGCGTGGGTAACCCCACTCTATATATATATATAGAGTATCTATATATATACACTATCTATAGATATATATAAATTATAGACAACGTCTCCACTCCATCACGCGCAGGTAACACCACTATATATATACTATATATATAGATGACGCCAAAAGGCGCACAACTCAAAGACAATGTACCATCAGAGTATCTGGTCCAACACCATGTGAGACTAGGCTCTAACGAAAGCTGTCTCGGGTGTGGACCAATCAACTTCAAGGACAGTGCACATACATTATCAGAGTTATGTTTTTTGTTTGCATTACGACCGCAGGTATTGTGGTCTATGCAAACATGACTCCTTGTAAAAAAAAAAAAGTGTCAGTTTTGTTGCCAGATAGAAGGGTAAAAAACAATTGTCATATTTTTTTTTACTGCCAAATGAGGTTCCAATGGTGTAAAAAAACAATTATCATATTTTTTTTTTACTGCCAAATGAGGTTCCAATGGTGTAAAAAAACAATTATCATATTTTTTTTACTGCCAAATGAGGTTCCAATGGTGTAAAACCAATTACCATATTTTTTTTTACTGCCAAATGAGGTTCCAATGGTGTAAAAAAAATTATATATTTTTTTACTGCCAAATGAGGTTCCAATGGTGTAAAAAACAAAACAATTATCATATTTTCTTTTTACTGCCAAATGAGGTTCCAATGGTGTAAAAAATCCAATTATATCTTTTTTTTACTGCCAAATGAGGTTCCAATGGTGTAAAAAACCAATTGTCATATTTTTTTACTGCCAAATGAGGTTCCAATGGTGTAAAAAACCAATTATATCTTTTTTACTGCCAAATGAGGTTCCAATGGTGTAAAAAAACAATTATATTTTTTTTACTGCCAAATGAGGTTCCAATGGTGTAAAAAACCAATGATCATATTTTTTTTACTGCCAAATGAGGTTCCAATGGTGTAAAAAACCAATTATATCTTTTTTTACTGCCAAATGAGGTTCCAATGGTGTAAAAAANCAATTATATTTTTTTTACTGCCAAATGAGGTTCCAATGGTGTAAAAACCAATTATATTTTTTTTACTGCCAAATGAGGTTCCAATGGTGTAAAAAACCAATGATCATATTTTTTTTACTGCCAAATGAGGTTCCAATGGAGTAAAAAACCAATGATCATATTTTTTTACTGCCAAATGAGGTTCCAATGGTGTAAAAAACCAATTATATCTTTTTTTACTGCCAAATGAGGTTCCAATGGTGTAAAAAACAATTATATTTTTTTTACTGCCAAATGAGGTTCCAATGGTGTAAAAAACCAATTATATTTTTTTTACTGCCAAATGAGGTTCCAATGGTGTAAAAAACCAATGATCATATTTTTTTTACTGCCAAATGAGGTTCCAATGGTGTAAAAAACCAATTATCATATTTTTTTTTACTGCCAAATGAGGTTCCAATGGTGTAAAAACCAATTATCATATTTTTTTACTGCCAAATGAGGTTCCAATGGTGTAAAAAAACAATTATCATATTTTTTTTACCGCCAAATGAGGTTCCAATGGTGTAAAAAACCAATTATCATATTTTTTTTCACTGCCAAATGAGGTTCCAATGGTGTAAAAAACCAATTATCATATTTTTTTTACTGCCAAATGAGGTTCCAATGGAGTAAAAAACCAATGATCATATTTTTTTTACTGCCAAATGAGGTTCCAATGGTGTAAAAACCAATTATCATATTTTTTTTACTGCCAAATGAGGTTCCAATGGTGTAAAAAAACAATTATCATATTTTTTTACTGCCAAATGAGGTTCCAATGGTGTAAAAAAATCAATTATCATATTTTTTACTGCCAAATGAGGTTCCAATGGTGTAAAAAACCAATTGTCATATTTTTTTACTGCCAAATGAGGTTCCAATGGGGTAAAAAAACAATTATCATATTTGTTTTACTGGCAAATGAGGTTCCAATGGTGTAAATGCTTACCCCGAGCTCTCATACTCTGATGGTGCGTTGTCTTTGAGTTGTGCGCCTTTTGGCGTCATCTGGTCCAACACCATGTGAGACTAGGCTCTAAGGAAAGCTGTCTCGGGTGTGGACCAATCAACTTTAAGGACAGTGCATACATTATCAAAGTTGTGTTTTTTGTTTGCATTACGACTGCAGGCATTGTAGGTGTCAGTTTTGTTGCCAGATAGAAGGGTGAAAACCCAATTGTCATATTTTTTTACTGCCAAATGAGGTTACAATGGTGTAAAAAACCAATTGTCATTTTTTTACTGCCAAATGAGGTTCCAATGGTGTAAAAAAACAATTATCATATTTTGTTTTACCGCCAAATGAGGTTCCAATTGTGTCAAAAACCAATTATCATTTTTTTTTNACTGCCAAATGAGGTTTCAATGGTGTAAAAAAACAATTATCATATTTTGTTTTACTGCCAAATGAGGTTCCAATGGTGTAAAAAAACAATTATATATTTTTTTACTGCCAAATGAGGTTCCAATGGTGTAAAAAACCAATTATCATATTTTTTTTACTGCCAAATGAGGTTCCAATGGTGTAAAAAACCAATTATAATTTTTTTTTTACCGCCAAATGAGGTTCCAATGGTGTAAAAAACCAATTATCATATTTTTTTACTGCCAAATGAGGTTCCAATGGTGTAAAAAACCAATTATCATATTTTTTTTCACTGCCAAATGAGGTTCCAATGGTGTAAAAAACCAATTGTCATATTTTTTTTACTGCCAAATGAGGTTCCAATGGTGTAAAAAACCAATTGTCATATTTTTTTTACTGCCAAATGAGGTTCCAATGGTGTAAAAAACCAATTGTCATATTTTTTTTACTGCCAAATGAGGTTCCAATGGTGTAAAAAACCAATTATCATATTTTTTTTACTGCCAAATGAGGTTCCAATGGAGTAAAAAAACAATTGTCATATTTTTTTTACTGCCAAATGAGGTTCCAACGTTGTCGATCCCTCCGCAGATGCCCGTCGGACCGAACGCTCCGTTTCCTCTCGGCCAACGGCAACTCGACACAGGTTCTGTTCCGGCTCCGGGTATTCCGCTTTCTGCCTCCGGCTCTCCGCATCCTCTACCTGCACTGCCGAGTTCGCGTCTGTGCAGCCGCAAGCGCCGGCTGCGAGCAGGTGACCTGGTCACGGGGGGGGGGGGNAGGGTGGTGGGGAATGTTGACAACCTCGCCTGGTACGCAGGAGGTAGTCGTGGGTTAAATCCCGTGACCCTGACGCCTACTGCGGTATATTTGGAGTTTGCGTGTCTCTCTCATCATCACGGTGGCTAGGAGATGTTAACTACCTCTCCTTGTATACAGGAGGTCGTGCGTCTCTCTCATCATCATCACAGTGGCTATGAGATGTTAACTACCTCGCCTGGTATGCAGGAGGTAGTCATGGGTTCGATCTCGTGACTCTGACGCCTGCTGCTGTTGATTTGGAGTTTGCGTGTCTCTCTCATCATCATCATCACGGTGGCTAGGAGATGTGAACTACCTCGCCTGGTACGCAGGAGGTCATCGTGGGTTAAATCCCGTGACCCTGACGACGCCTGCTGTTTGTGGAGTTTGTGTGTCTCTCTCACCATCATCATCATCATCACGGTGGCTAGGAGATGTTAACTACCTCGCCTGGTATGCAGGAGTCTGGGTCTCTCTTCATCATCATCACAGTGGCTAGGAGATGTTAACTACCTCGCCTGGTATGCAGGAGGTCGTGCATGGGTCTCTCTCTCTCATCATCATCACAGTGGCTAGGAGATGTTAACTACCTCGTCTGGTATACAGGAGGTGGTCGTGGGTCTCTCTCATCATCATCACGGTGGCTAGGAGATGTTAACTACCTCGCCTGGTGTACAGGAGGTCGTCGTGGATTCTATCGCTGTATCTCTGTCTGCGTCTGTGTCTCTATCGCTGTATCTCTGTGTGTGTCTCGCTGTATCTCTCTGTGTCTCTGTGTGTATCTCTCTAACTGTGTGTGTGCGTAGTCTTGTGCGCCTGCTGAACGCGGCGGGACCAGCCGTCGTCGCCGCCGCTCCGCTCCCGACTTCGAGGGCGTCGTGTCGTTCGGCCCATCGTGCGGCGCCCCCTCAACCCCCAGCAGCGTCACGGTGCTGCTCAAGGTCGTCACGGTGAGACCCCCTCACCCCCCCCCCCAGTGTCACGGTGAGACCCCCTCAACAGCCTGCCCCCCCCCCACTCCGCTGCTGGATGGACGCCTTCCCATCCCCGCCCCCCCCCCCACGATGGGCCGTGGGTCCTGCCCAGAGGTTGCAAACGGGTTTTGATTCCGTACCCGTACCCGGCCGCACCAGGGTCGCAAACAGGTACCCGTACCCGACTGGGTACGGGTAGCCGGGTATCGGTAGGGTACGGGGGTAGGGTACGGGGGTAGGGTACGGGGGTAGGGTACGGGTATCGGGGTACGGGTAGCCGGGTACGGGTAGCCGGGTACGGGTAGCCGGGTACGGGTAGCCGGGTACGGGTAGCCGGGTACGGGTAGCCGGGTACGGGGGTAGGGTACGGGGGTAGGGTACGGGGGTAGGGTACGGGGTAGGGTACGGGGTAGGGTACGGGGTAGGGTACGGGGTAGGGTACGGGGGTAGGGTACGGGGGTAGGGTACGGGGTAGGGTACGGGGTAGGGTACGGGGGTAGGGTACGGGTATCAGGTAAGGGGCAGCCTCATCCTCATCCTCCGTCATCGTCGTTGTCGGCGTGCTGATGAGGGGCTCTTTGTGTGTTTTAGCCAGAGGCGCGATTAGCGGTTGAGTTTAGTTTGGTGGTTGTTGTTGTGGTTGTTGTGGTTGTTGTTGGGTTGGTGGTCACGTAATGGTCTGGATCAGATTGAACTCGCTGGGTGGGGGGTAGGTGGGTGGGGGGGTAGGTGGGTGGGGGGGTAGGTAGGTGGGTGGGGGGGTAGGTGGGTGGGGGGGTAGGTGGGTGGGGGGGTAGGTGGGGGGTAGGTGGGGGGGGGGGATGGGTGGGGGGTAGGTGGTGGGGGGATGGGTGGGGGGTGGGGGTTGGTGGGGGGTAGGGGGGGTATTGGCTGGCTGGGTATGGTGTGTGACATTGTCGTCTTTCACCGTGTCGTCTGTGTTTGCCCGGCAGGTCCGCACGGCGCGCTGTGGTTCTCTCTGCTGGCCTCTCGTCGCTGGAGTCGTGGGGGCGCTGGTGGCCGTGGTCCGCTCGGCGGCAATCTGCTCGTCGCACGGGCGGCCACGGGGGAGGAGGAGGAGGAGGATGATTTGTCGTGCCGAAGATCCGTCACTTAACCCCAAGTAACCGCGTGCACCTCGCCCAGATCTTCTTGGTTCTTTCGGTAAAGCCGTCAGGTAGAAGGGAAATAATAAAGTAATAAAATAAAACATAATAGAATAATAAAATAAAACTTAATAGAATAAAAATAAAACAATAAAATAATAAAAATAAAACATAATAAAATTATAAACATAATAAATAATAAACATAAACATAATAAAATAATAAAAATATTAAAATTGTAAAAATAAAACATAATAAAATAATTCTCACGACGTTTCGGCCACAACGCAAGCAGCCGTCCTCAGGTGAAGAACAGGTCATTCAGACGCTGTCTTCCCGACAGACCTGTTCTTCACCTGAGGACGGCTGCTTGCGTTGTGGCCGAAACGTCGTGAGAATTGTATTTTTATTGTTTTATTTTNATTATTTTATTTCCCTTCTACGTGATGACTTTACCGAAAGAACCAAGAAGATGAATCCCTGCAGTCACGAAAGAAGCTTTGAATCGAAACCCTCACCCCAGATGTTTTGTAAGCGGGGTTCAGCTTTTTGTTTGATGGTCGTCAAAAAAAAAGTGGAAACGGGTTTTGATTTTTTTCGTTTTTGAGGCCTCTACGGCTGGTCTGTGTCGCCGCGTGCGTTTTTGCCTGTGTGCTTTTGTCCGACGTTTCGGCTCGCGTGCCTTCCTCAGGAACCGGTGGTGGTGGTGGTGGTGATGGTGGTGGGGGGGGAATTCGCTTGATCATCGTTTGCTCCCTCCCCCGTGACGCTGGAACACGGTGAAATTTGCCGCTACCAAAAATGCATTTTTAGAAAATTCTCCGGCCGGCCGGAGTTTTTTTTCGTCTCCTCAGAGGGCTTAGAGTCACAGCCTGCACCTGACCGGTGGATTCGTAACAACAACAACAACATTAACACTGGTCAACACACTTTGTCTGGCATAAGGAAATTCCAAATCTGGCATTTCAGTTTTTGTCTATCACATCAGGTTTTTGAGATATCAAATATTGCATTTTCAATAAAAACTGCGGAAGAAAAATCTTAAATAAATGTGGATATCTACATTGAAATGATATTATAAACACACTATCCTAGAAATACAGCACCACGTTTTAACACGAAAGCAGTCACTGACTCGCAACAACTTGCACTCATAAGTGACAGAGTTAATTTCGGATAAAATCAATGAAAATGCGGTATGCCGATAGCATAAAATGAGATGTGACAGAGCAAATCTGAGATCAGATTTGGAATCGGCACCCTCAAATTAGTCTAGAACAGCTGCAAAAGTCCAGGCCAGAAAAAAATGTGTTTTTGTTGTTAACCAGTGTTATTTATTTCGTGCAATTTTCAAAAACGGTGCGTTTCGGCCGTACATCACCAAGGCAAAGGTCCAATAACCGTGTAGCCTCTGGCAGGGCTGTAGGGGCAAGTGTTGTTAGTAGCAGTGTCTATAGACACAGACAAAGGTGCCCCGTGTAGCCTCTAGCAAGGCTGTAAGGGCAAGTGCTGTTAGTAGCAGTGTCTATAGACACAGACAAAGGTGTCCCGTGTAGCCTCTAGCAGGGCTGTAGGGGCAAGTGCTGTTAGTAGCAGCAGTAGTGTCTATAGACACACAAAGGTGCCCCGTGTAGCCTCTAGCAGGGCTGTAGGGGCAAGTGCTGTTAGCAGCAGCAGCAGTCTATAGACACAGACAAAGATCCCCCGTGTAGCCTCTAGCAGGGCTGTAGGGCAAGTGCTGTGAGCAGCAGTGTCTATAGACACAGACAAAGGTGCCCCGTGTAGCCTCTGGCAGGGCTGTAGGGGCAAGTGCTGTTAGTAGCAGCAGCAGTGTCTATAGACACACAGACAAAGGTGCCCGTGTAGCCTCTAGCAGGGCTGTAGGGGCAAGTGCTGTGAGTACCACGATAGAGGTTGTGGGTTTGATCCTGACCCCTGACGCCTGCTGCTGCTGTATATTTGAAGTCTGCGTCTCTCATCATCACCACGGTGGCTAGGAGATGTTAACTACCTCGCTTGGTCTACAGGAAGTTGTGGGTTCGATCCCGACCCCTGATGACGCCTGCTGCTGTATATTTGAAGTCTGTGTGTCTCTCTCATCATCATCACCACGGTGGCTAGGAGATGTTAAATACCTCGCCAGGTCTACAGGAGGTTGTGGGTTCGATCCCGACCCCTGATGACGCCTGCTGCTGTATATTTGAAGTCTGTGTGTCTCTCTCATCATCATCACCACGGTGGCTAGGAGATGTTAACTACCTCGCCTGGTCTACAGGAGGTCGTGGTTTGATCCGGACCCCTTGACGCCTGCTGCTGCTGCTGCTGTATATTTGGAGTCTGCGTCTCTCTCTCCGTGGTCACTGCGTGGATTTATCTCCCGGGTCGCACGTTTAAGAATATTTGCCGTGGCTGCTGCTGCTATAAATGTCCACTGATGACGATGATGACAATGACGATGATGCTGACGATGATGATGATGAGGCTTTTCGTTGAGCTATGCAATTGTGAAGGTCGCCTTGTGAACAAGACCTTTGTAGCTATTTGGGGCCTTACAGCTAATTTAAAATAAAAACAGTTTTGATTTAGTCTGCCTCTGTATCTGTCTGTGGGTGAGGGTCTGCGGTTGTGATTTCCACCGTGTTGATGATGATGATGGACCACTAAGTTGAACTTTCCAATCGTAATGGCCAGGACACTTCTATTTAAAGCTTTCGTGACTGCAGGGATTCATCTTCTTGGTTCTTTCGGTAAAGTCATCACGTAGAAGGGAAATAATAAAATTATCAAAATAAAACATAATAAAATACAATTCTCACGACGTTTCGGCCACAACGCAAGCAGCCGTCCTCAGGTGAAGAACAGGTCTGTCGGGAAGACTGAATGAAGAGTCTTTCTTCATTCAGACGCTGTCTTTCCAACAGACCTGTTCTTCACCTGAGGACGGCTGCTTGCGTTGTGGCCGAAACGTCGTGAGAATTGTATTTTATTATGTTTTATTTTTTGTATTATTCCCTTCTACGTGACTTTACCGAAAGAACCAAGATGATGAATCCCTGCAGTCACGAAAGAAGCTTTAAATCGAAATTTAACTCCAATCTCTCAACGCCGCTGTTCCTTTGAAACCGAGAAAAGGTGACCGGTGACCTCCGCTTGTGGAACCTTCAACGCCGCTATTGCTTTGAAATCTCTGCTTGTGGAACCTTCAACGCTATTGCTTTGAAATCTCTGCTTGTGGAACCTTCACGCTATTGCTTTGAAATCTCTGCTTGTGGAACCTTCAACGCTATTGCTTTGAAATCTCTGCTTGTGGAACCTTCAACGCTATTGCTTTGAAATCTCTGCTTGTGGAACCTTCAACGCTATTGCTTTGAAATCTCTGCTTGTGGAACCTTCACCGCTAATGCTTTGAAATCTCTGCTTGTGGAACCTTCAACACCACTATTTCTTTGAAATCTCTGCTTGTGGAACCTTCAACGCCGCTATTGCTTTGAAATCTCCGCTTGTGGAACCTTCAACGCCGCTATTGCTTTGAAATCTCTGCTTGTGGAACCTTCAACGCCGCTATTTCTTTGAAATCTCTGCTTGTGGAACCTTCAACGCCGCTATTGCTTTGAAATCTCCGCTTGTGGAACCTTCACCGCTATTGCTTTGAAATCTCTGTTTGTGGAACCTTCAACGCTATTGCTTTGAAATCTCTGCTTGTGGAACCTTCAACGCTATTGCTTTGAAATCTCTGCTTGTGGAACCTTCAACGCTATTGCTTTGAAATCTCTGCTTGTGGAACCTTCAACGCTATTGCTTTGAAATCTCCGCTTGTGGAACCTTCAACGCTATTGCTTTGAAATCTCTGCTTGTGGAACCTTCACCGCTATTGCTTTGAAATCTCTGCTTGTGGAACCTTCAACGCTATTGCTTTGAAATCTCTGCTTGTGGAACCTTCAACGCTATTGCTTTGAAATCTCTGCTTGTGGAACCTTCACGCTATTGCTTTGAAATCTCTGCTTGTGGAACCTTCAACGCTATTGCTTTGAAATCTCTGCTTGTGGAACCTTCAACGCTATTGCTTTGAAATCTCTGTTTGTGGAACCTTCAACGCTATTGCTTTGAAATCTCTGCTTGTGGAACCTTCAACGCTATTGCTTTGAAATCTCTGCTTGTGGAACCTTCACGCTATTGCTTTGAAATCTCTGCTTGTGGAACCTTCAACGCTATTGCTTTGAAATCTCTGCTTGTGGAACCTTCAACGCTATTGCTTTGAAATCTCCGCTTGTGGAACCTTCAACGCTATTGCTTTGAAATCTCTGCTTGTGGAACCTTCACGCTATTGCTTTGAAATCTCTGCTTGTGGAACCTTCAACGCTATTGCTTTGAAATCTCTGCTTGTGGAACCTTCAACGCTATTGCTTTGAAATCTCCGCTTGTGGAACCTTCAACGCTATTGCTTTGAAATCTCTGCTTGTGGAACCTTCACCGCTATTGCTTTGAAATCTCTGCTTGTGGAACCTTCAACGCTATTGCTTTGAAATCTCTGCTTGTGGAACCTTCAACGCTATTGCTTTGAAATCTCTGCTTGTGGAACCTTCACCGCTATTGCTTTGAAATCTCTGCTTGTGGAACCTTCAACGCTATTGCTTTGAAATCTCTGCTTGTGGAACCTTCAACGCTATTGCTTTGAAATCTCTGTTTGTGGAACCTTCAACGCTATTGCTTTGAAATCTCTGCTTGTGGAACCTTCACCGCTATTGCTTTGAAATCTCTGCTTGTGGAACCTTCAACGCTATTGCTTTGAAATCTCCGCTTGTGGAACCTTCAACGCTATTGCTTTGAAATCTCTGCTTGTGGAACCTTCAACGCTATTGCTTTGAAATCTCTGCTTGTGGAACCTTCAACGCTATTGCTTTGAAATCTCTGCTTGTGGAACCTTCAACGCTATTGCTTTGAAATCTCTGCTTGTGGAACCTTCAACGCTATTGCTTTGAAATCTCTGCTTGTGGAACCTTCACCGCTATTGCTTTGAAATCTCCGCTTGTGGAACCTTCACCGCTATTGCTTTGAAATCTCTGTTTGTGGAACCTTCAACGCTATTGCTTTGAAATCTCTGCTTGTGGAACCTTCACCGCCGCTCGAGTGATGCAGATGTCGCCGCAGGCTTCACGCGACTGCAATGAAGCCGCGTTCGAAGGGCAGATTTATTTTATTTTCGACTTTTTTTTCTTTTTAAACGTCCACGCTGAAACGTGCCCAAGCCGAAGGGTGATTGTCGTGGAAGTAGCCCGCGGGGTGTATTGCTCGCGTAGAAGGGAAATAATAAAATGATAAAAATAAAATACAATTGTATTGGTGGTAGTGTAGTGGTTAATAAAATGCAATTGTATTTCATTGTTTTATTTTTATTATTTTATTATTTCCCTTCTACGTGAAAGAACCAAGAAAATGTAATTAAGTTTGTGTGAGGCCATATTTGTGTGTAAATTGATGTCTGTGTGTGTGTGAGTCGATGTGTGTGTGTGTTTGTGTGTGTGAGTCTATGTGTGTGTGAGTCGATGTGTGTGTGAGTGTGTGTGTGAGTCTGTGTGTGTGTGAGTCGATGTGTGTGTGTTTGTGTGTGTGTGAGTCGATGTGTGTGTGTTTGTGTGTGTGTGAGTCGGTGTGTGTGTGTTTGTGTGTGTGTGTGAGTCGGTGTGTGTGTGAGTCGGTGTGTGTGTGAGTCGATGTGTGTGTGTTTGTGTGTGTCGATGTGTGTGTGTGTGAGTCGGTGTGTGTGTGTGTGTGAGTCGGTGTGTGTGTGTGTGTGAGTCGGTGTGTGAGTCGGTGTGTGTGTGTGAGTCGGTGTGTGTGTGTGTGTGTGTGAGTCTGTGTGTGTGTGTGTGTGTGTGTGTGTGTGTGTGTGTGAGTCGGTGTGTGTGTGTGTGTGAGTCGGTGTGTGTGTCTTTTTTGCCCGGGCAACGCCGGTCACTTCCCACCAGTTAATGATAAAAAAGAAGACTCCACCCATCGCTTTGTCTTCGAAAGGTCGACCCGGGGGCCAATGATGCATCGGGGCGAGACCTTTTGGAACCCACAAAGACAAAGATCTCCCTGCCCCTCGTGTAGCCTGTGACAGACCAGCGGGGCAAGTGCTGTTAGCGAGTAGTAGCAGTAGTAGCAGAAATAGCAGCAGCAGTAGTAGCAGCAGCAGCAGTAGTAGCAGCAGCAGTAGTAGCAGCAGCAGTAGTAGTAGTAGCACTAGTAGCAGTAGTAGTAGTAGTAGCAGCAGTAGTAGTAGTAGTAGCAGTAGTAGCAGCAGTAGCAGCAGTAGCAGTAGTAGCAGCAGTANTAGTAGTAGTAGCAGCAGCAGAGTAGCAGCAGCAGTAGCAGCAGCAACTACGAAGGCTGCCGGGCACTGAGGCATCACACAGAAGGGGTGGGTGGCCAGCACCACCACGCCCGGCCGCCTTTGTCTCTCCCCAGTGGCAATGTTTACTACACACCACACCAGGTACTCGTTTGAGGCCGAGTCGACCTAGGGGAGGCCCAGGACCGGTTCGGATAATGGTCACTGGTGGTGTTGGCCGTGAGCGGGAATCGGACCCGGGTCGCCGGGTTCGTAGCGCAGCGTAGCGCTAACCACTACACTACCGCTCCCCACTACAGATAGACACAGACACACACAGACACACACATAGACGCACAGACACAGACAAACACACACATACATACATACACACACACAGATAAACACACACATAGACGCACAGACAAACACAGACACACACACAGAGACACACACAGACACATACATACACAGATAAACACACAGACACACACATACACAGACACACATAGACGCACAGATACAGACAAAGACACACAGACACACATACAGACACACAGACAGCAACAACCGCCATTCGCCACTCAGTGGCGGTGACGTCACCACGAGGCTTGTGCCAGGCCATGTGCACCTTGAGGCCACGTGAAGTGTCGAACGCCCGCTGGCAGGAGGTCACCTCTGTCAGCCAGGGTCTCTGTGGAGGTCTGGACCGCGTACCCAAAGCAGCCATTGCAGCTGCATGAGCCACAGTCCTAAACCTCGCCCATTTACCCTCGACATCAGGAGGAGTGGGGGACGATGCCAACCCCAGCTGCAAGCGATGATGAAATTCTCGCTTGCAACTTTCAACAGCTAACTGAGACCTGGCCACTATTGGTTTGAATGGGGTCCTGGTGTACACCATCAACGGAGTGGAAGAATGGCAGGCGCATCTTACAGATGACAAGTCGGTGGGCAGATCAGCTCCAACGTAGCTCCTGGTGTCAAGGACATGGGCCCGCATCCGCTGTTCCGTCACTATGTAGTCCAGCAGATATTCTTGCTTGGACCCATCCATGATGTTGTGTGGATGCGCCGATGCCGGAAGAGCGTGTTGGTAATTACAAGCCCATGGGCTGCACAAAAATCTAGCAGCCTCCTACCGTTGTTATTGAGCTGATCTGGCCCATGCCTTCCAATCACTCCAGACCAGGTGCCAGCATCATGACCAACTCGGGCATTGAAGTCACCCAACAAGATGACTCTGTCCCGAGTGGCCACTTTAGCCAGCACCTGTGACAGGTCATAGAAGGCATCCGACTCATCGGCTTTGCCTGCATCCCTCCACGGATGTTCGTCTTCGGTGGGGGCATAAGTAACCACGACCACCACTCCTCGCCTCTGGTTGATGGGAAGGCGAGCCCAAAGTAGCCTGGTGCTTACAGCTTCCCACACCTCACCGCCACGCTCCCACACCCCTTTAATGTTTTTTTCATAAGAGCCACTCCCTGTTGTTTTGCATAGAGACACACACACTCACACAGACACACAAAGATACAAAGATCCCCGTATAGCCTTAAACAGACTGTAGGGGCAAGTGCTGTTAGCGAGCACCTATGAAGGCCGGAACGGTACACGAGGGGGTGGGTGGCCAGCACCACGCCCGACCGCCTTTGTCTCCCAGTGGCGATGTTTACACACCGCACCGGGTACTCATTTCAGGCTGAACCGACCTAGGGGAGGCCCAGGACCGGTTCAGATAATCGTCACGGTGTTGGCCGTGAGCGGGAATCGAACCCGGGTGGCCAGGTTCATAGCGCAGCGTAGCGCTAACCGCTGCACTACCGCTCCCCACAACACACACACTCACACAGACACACACTCACACACACACACATACACACACACACACAGACACACACAGACACACAGACACACACACCGCCGCGCATCGCCCACAGATTCGCCCCAAGGCACCGATCTAATCGTCTGCATTTATAGAACACACGAAGGCGTCAGTCACTAATCGCCAAGAATTTGGTTTGCATCATTTCCACGTCAAAGATAAAACAAAATAAAATATTCCTCCCCGGGGGTGACCTCTTCAAATACCACCGCTTGCAGGAAATTGCCGTGAATATTTTGTGTTGTAAGCAGCAGCAGCAGCAGTAGCCGAACTAATAAGAAGCATTTTTCGATGTAAAGCTTCTTTCGTGACTTGCAGGAATTCATCTTCTTGGTTCTTTCGGTAAAGTCACGTAGAAGGGAAATAATAAAATAATAAAAATAAAACATAATTAAATAATAAAATTNAAAATTATTAAATAATAAAAATAAAACATAATAAAATAATCTTCTTGGTTCTTTCGGTAAAGTCACGTAGAATGGAAATAATAAAAATGAAAATAAAACATAATAAAATATTATTTAAAATTTCGATTTAAAGCTTTCGTGACTGCAGGGATTCATCTTCTTTTCTTTCGGTAAAGTCACGTAGAAGGGAAATAATCTATATATATAAAATCGCAAATCTGTCTGTCTGTGTGTCTGTCTGTGTGTGTGTGTGCCGGACCATACCCGTTTCTGACGAAATGTGAGTTGCGAGACCGTTGGCCGTTTGGTTGCCCCTGGCAACGGATAGCGACGCATTCGCCGCGGGTGGACGCCATTTTTAATTCCCGTTAAAAATATGCGCACGCATTAACACGCGACTCTGAGGTAAATTCATCAAAGTTTCACGTCCTCTTCCCCCCCCCCCACAATGTGTGCAATTACTATTATAGGGTCGGTAGATAATAAAATTATAGCGATTAGACAGTATTATTGTAGCGCGGGGGGGGGGGTAACGGCCCGTACCCAGCCTCAGCCGGGTGGGCAATCTAGGCGAGGCCGGAGGCTCTGCACGGTACTAGGCCTCGACACCCACCACACTATAGGCCGTACATATTACTGCACAGCGGCCGAGGAGATCGTGGCTGGGGGGGCAGGGGTAGCAGCCCATCTGTGTATATATGTAAGGTTATTAAGAAATATATTTTTCACCCGGGCAATGCCGGGTACTTCTGCTAGTTATATCTTAAATTCCACGTTCGGCAGCATCGTGGTGGAGAACAGTCTAGAAGCACGTTAATGATTATTATTTTTTATCCATTCTCGTGCTTTACCGAAGATCAAGAAAATCAGAAATTCGTGTGTTTAGCGGGTACGAGACTCCGACATTGGGTCCACTCGGTTNAAAAAAATAAAATTAACCCGTAAAAACAATTTTCACTCATCCTTTATATGCGTAGGCGGCTAGAGTCCTCTCGTCCTCTGGCGAGATGGCTGCCACCTTGGGCCTTAGAGAGCCACCATTAAGCAATTGGTAATTACATATTAAAAAAAATTTCCTAAAATGTAGAAAATTTTGGAATTTTTTTTTCACGAAAATAAATTGTCACGACAACAGTCTGCGTGCAAAATGTCGCTCGGTTGGATCACGGGAAGTGGGTTAAAAAACGACCGAAAGANTTGCACGGTCGTAACGCGCAAGCAAGCAATGAACTTATATAAAGGATTTAAAATTCAAAACATCTGCCACCAAGTACTCGAGCGAGNGGCTGTGTCATCACCACACATCATCGTCGTCGCAATTACAAAGGCCTAGAGACCCACAGAGATGCATAGATACCACAGCCATTCGTAGAGACACACCCATACTGAGCCCATAGACACGATACACAGAGACTCACAGCCTACATAGAAAACAATGACACACAAAGACTCATAGAGACACAGGGAGAGAGACCCTAGAGATACATCTNGACCCATAGAGATACACAGAGACCTATAGAGATACATAGAGACCCATAAAATCATGAGACGTAGAGATATATAGAGACACGAATNCACACAGCATGACACGAGACGACACACAACGACACATACACACGACACATACAACACACGACACACACACNGACCAAAGACACACACACACATAGACACACACACAGAACACACAGACANACACACACACAGACGACACATGACACACAAAGAACACACAGAACACACGAACACACAACACACAACAGACTGACACACAGACACACACAACGCACACGACAGACACACACATACGAACACGACACAAACACACACNGACACACATAGACACACNGACACACACACAGACACAAAGACACACACACGACACACACACACAACACACAGACACACACAGAACACACACATACAGACACACACACACACATACGACACACACACACAGTACGACACACACACGACACACACACACTGACACACACACACTGACACACACACAGACACACACATACAGACGACACAGAAAACACACACACACATACAGACACACNGACACACACACGACACACACACCACACTNCACACAACGACACACACACACACACGACATAGACACACACAACACACACACGTCACACGCACCACCCACAGAGTCGCCCGACACCGATCTCGTCGTCTGTATTTATAGAACACACGAAGGCGTCAGTCGCTAATCACCCAGAATTGCATAATTTCCCGAAAGATAAAAAAACCAAAAGAAACTTCCTCCCCGTGTGACCNCTTCAAAACCACGCTGGAGGGGAATTGCCGTGAATATTTTGTGTTATTTTTNAAAAGCAGCAGCAGCCGAACTAAAAGAAACATCGCGTGTTTAACCGGGTGNGAACTTCCGACGAACTAACGATCGTCACGGAAAAAGTAAAAAAAAAAAAAAGCGATCGAGCCACCAAATTGACAGCTGCTGAGCGAGAGGCTTGTGTCATCTAACCATCATTCGCATCGTCGGGTCTCTGTGTAGAGAACAGAGACCCATAGAGATACTAGAGACCACAGAGGTGNGTGAGTGAGTGTGTTAGTGGGTGTGTGTGGTGGTGTGTAGTGTGGTGGTGGGTGGGTGAGCGGTGAGTGTGTGGGTGGTGAGTGTGTGAGTGGGTGAGTGGGTTAGTGAGTGTGTGGGTGGTGAGTGTGTGAGTGGTGAGTGGGTGGTGGGTGAGTGGGTTAGTGAGTGTGTGGTGGGTGAGTGTGTGGGTGGGTGAGTGTGTGAGTGGGTGAGTGAGTGTGTGAGTGGGTGAGTATGTGAGTGTGTGAGTGTGCGTGTGAGTGAGTGTGCGTGTGAGTAAGTGAGTGGGTGAGTGAGTGNGTGAGTAGTGAGGGTNGTGAGGGTGTGAGGGTGNTGAGGGTGTGAGGGTGGGTGAGTGAGGAGTGAGGAGTGAGGAGTGAGGAGTGGTGAGTGGTGAGNTGGTGAGGAGTGAGGAGGAGGGAGTGGAGGATGGAGGAGTGAGGGAGGAGGAGGAGTGGTGNAGGAGGAGGGAGTGGAGGCGGAGTCATGAGTCATTAGATGAGCGAGTGGGCGTGCCTCCCCTCCCCGGGGCGATGGTTTCGAGGTTCCCCGCGACCCTGGAGGGCGGTGACCTCACGCCGCGCTCGCCCATAAAAAGGGTTGACGAATCTCAAGCAGCCGCATCACTCCGTCTGACACCTCCAGGAGACCTTCAGGACCACTCCAGGACCACTCCAGGAGACCTCCAGAACCACTCCAGAACCACTCCAGGAGACCTTCAGGAGACCTCCAGAACCACTCCAGGACACCGCCGCTCCCCGCTGCATCCTCTCTCCGACTCCACAATGGCTCAGAGCGTCGTGCCCCTGGTCATCGCCTTGCTGGCCGGCTCGCTGGCTCTCAGCAACGCAATCGTGAGTCCTGAAACCTATGGGAGTGAGCCTTAGTCTGACTCTGTGGGTCTCGGTGATTGACACTGAACCCTATGGGAGTGTTTTTTTTNAAATGTAAATATGGTTTGGGGGGGGGCAGAGGTTTGTGACAAGGGGGGGGGGGGGTCAAAAATCGTCCAAAATCGCGTGACATTATTTATGGACGGCTCCTTGCACAGATGAAGGTTTCTATGTTAATAGGTTTTGTTGACTTGATGATACCGATGATGTTTTGAGTTCATCTCCCATCGTGTGCTCATTCTTTGCTTTGTTTACATTTTACAGGGAATAGAAAAGGGAAATAACGGTAAGAGTTTTACTCCTGATACAGACTAGTCATACAGAGACCCACAGACTACTCACACAGTAGAGACCNACAGACTACTCACACACAGAGACCCACAGACTACTCACACAGCAGAGACCCACAGACTACTCACACAAAGACCCACAGACTACTCACACAGTAGAGACCCACAGACTACTCACACACAGAGACCCACAGACTACTCACACAGAGACCCACAGACTACTCACACAGTAGAGACCCACAGACTACTCACACAGTAGAGACCCACAGACTACTCACACAGTAGAGACCCACAGACTACTCACACAGTAGAGAACCACAGACTACTCACACAAAGACCCACAGACTACTCACATAGAGACCCACAGACTACTCACACAGTAGAGACCCACAGACTACTCACATAGAGACCCACAGACTACTCACACAGTAGAGACCCACAGACTACTCACACAGTAGAGACCAACAGACTACTCACACAGAGACCCACAGACTACTCAGAGACCCACAGACTACTCACAGAGACCCACANACTTACTCACACAGAGACCCACAGACTACTCACACACAGAGACCCACAGACTACTCACACAGTAGAGACCCACAGACTACTCACACAGAGACCCACAGACTACTCACACAGTAGAGACCCACAGACTACTCACACAGAGACCCACAGACTACTCACACAGTAGAGAACCACAGACTACTCACACAGTAGAGACCCACAGACTACTCACACAGTAGAGACCCACAGACTACTCACACAGTAGAGACCCACAGACAACTCACACAGTAGAGACCCACAGACTACTCACACACAGAGACCCACAGACTACTCACACAGAGACCCACAGACTACTCACACAGAGACCCACAGACTCATCATACAGAGACCCATAGACTACTCACACAGAGACCCATTGACTCATCAGACAGAGACCCACAGACTCATCACACAGAGACCCATAGACTCATCGCACAGAGACCCACAGACTCATCACACAGAGACCCACAGACTCGTCACGCAGAGACCCACAGACTCATCACACAGAGACCCACAGACTCATCACACAGAGACCCGCTAACAGCTCCACCTTTGTCTCCTGCAGTGATGAACCCAGTGTTCTGCAAGGGCAAGGCTGATGGGCTGTACATAAACCCTGCATACTCCCACACCTTCTACCAATGCTCCAATTCCCTGACGTACCTCAAGTCATGCCCAGCCAACCTGGTGTTCAACCCGGCCATCAGCGTGTGCGACTGGCCCGGTACGTATGGCACATTCACCCCATCCACTCACTCACTCACCCATTCACTCATTCACCCACTCACTCACCCACTCACATATTCACCATCCATTCATTCATCTCCTCACCTGTACACCTACTCGACAACAACAACAACCGCCTGCACAAGCATCGTGGTAGCGGTGACGTCACCACGACGCTCGTGCCAGGCTATGTGCACGTTGAGGCCACGTGAAGTGTTTAACGCCTGCCGGCAGCAGGTCACCAGGCAGACCCAGCAGGTGCCACAGGTCGACTGACTGAGATGACAGAGATGACTTGCCGATATACCACCTGTGCCCTCTACTGTGCCAACTTGCTGTGCTTTATCCACCCGGTGCTCTGCTCATTGTTGTGAGTGTCGCTCCTCTGCCCTCTGTTGTTGTTGGAGGGCAACTGCCTCCAACTGTCCAGTTGCGTCCTTCACGAGCCTCCTCCACAGAGGCCGATCTTGACACCACTGGTACCATTCATAGGCAAGTCCACTCAGCTCCACGTCCTCCTGTACCACATCACTCCATCTCTTCTCTAGCCTGTGCCGCGCCCGTTTAGCCCCCTCGATCCGGCCAAACAAAAGCTGTTTAGGCATGCGGTGGCTGGGCATGCGGGCTACATGACCCAGCCAACGCAGCCTTGCCTGCCGGAGGAGCTCACCGATGGAACTTTGTCCAGATCTTTCAAGGATTTGTGAGCTCCTCACACAATCCAGCCTGGTTAAACCCAGGATGGATCGTAGGCAGGCCAGCCTAAATGTTTCTAACCAGTAAAGATGTTCCATTAGGAGGGTCCACGTTTTGTAAGCGTAGAGGAGGGAGGGCATGACCGTGGCCGAGAAGACCTGAAGCTTCATGCGGAGCGACAGACCAGGTAGCTTCCACACAGTGTTACGCAACCGATGAGAAGATAATGCCGCTCGACTGATTCGGAGTGAGACCTCTGCTGTCAAACTGGAGCCGGTCATGAGCTCACTACCCAGGTATGGGAAACTCTCCACTCTCTCCACAACTGCCCCATCACCGATTGGGAGTTGTGGGGTGGAGTGTCCGATGGTACAAAATACCCAGGCAGGTGCTTAGTTTTGGTGGGCTGATGGTAAGGCCCCACCTCTTTGTGGCAAGCTCCAGGTTCAGCTGCAGCACCTCCAACTCCTCTTCTGAGTGAGCAGCTATTACCAGATCATCGGCATACATAACGTGGTTGACCAATATGGAGCCATCCCTTGACCGCATTCGGGCATCGATCAGCCTCCCATTGTATCTGTACCAGATGAAAATTCTTCTGGTACAGACATTGAAGGTTTCACGAACTACGTGGTCAAAAAAGATGTTAAATAATGTTGGAGCCAGAGGACATCCCTGTCGCACCCCAAGGTGAACAAGGAATGGCTCTGACTCCCGGCCACGTAATTTTACCCAGGCCCGCTCACCATCATCAAGGTCCTTAATGATCGTGAGGAGAGAGTCAGGCACTCCGAAAGCACGAAGAACAACCAGAGCCCAGGCCCACTGATGTTATCATTGGCCTTTACCAGGTCAAAAAAGCAGAGATGTAGGTCTTGTTGGAATTCCCTACACCTCTGCTATAGCAAACGGACAGAAAATATGGCATCTGTGCAGGACCGCCCTTTCCTGAAACCGCATTGGGGCTACGCAAGCCTCTCCTCAGCGTTCCTAACAAGGCGATGTTGAATAATCCTTGCCAGGACCTTTCTCGGCACACTGAGGAGTGAGATGCCCCTGTAGTTGTCACAGTCTGTGCGGTCCCCCTTCTTAAAGAGGGGGACCACCAGGGCATCCTTCCAATCCTGCAAAACCCGACCAGTGGTCCAGACTGTTGTTATGATGTCATATAGGGCAGTCTGTGCACAAAAGCCACCCTCCCTCAGAATTTTGCTTGGGAGATCATTTCTGCCGGTGCCTTTCCTGGTCTCAGACTCTGGATCGCCTTCAGTACTTCCTCAACTGATGGCACCTCAGCCAGATACTTACAGGGGGTGACTTCTTCCAATATTTGAGGCACCGCAGCCTCAGCAGGGTCATCCCCACTTTGTCCCACGATGTTTTCCAGGCTGAAGGATTTCCCCTCCTCAAGGACCTCACAAAAATGCTCAGCAAATCTGCAATCGGTGTGGCACTGCAAGTTACTTTTTTTTGGTAGTTTTTGGTAGAAGGTGGATGGGTTCATCTTCTTGGTTTTTTCGGTAAAGTCACGTAGAAGGGAAATAATAAAATAATAAAAATACTGCAGCTACATTATATTAACATTCCTTCCCTTTATTAATGCTACCCCTATCCCCTCCCTTTGATGCTGCTAATCCTGAATAACGCACGGGCATAATGACTTTGAAACCCCCGCCCACCTCCTACGCATTTCACAAGTAGTACTAATCCCATATCTGCATTTCCCATAAATATGCTAAATTCCTCTTGATATGCAAATTATTTTGTCAAGGCACCCTTCCCCTCCAACCCAGCAGCTTAAATATACGCTCCAAGCCTGGTGGTGTTCATTCAGACGCTGTCTTCCCGACAGACCTGTTCTTCACCTGAGCACGGCTGCTTGCGTTGTGGGCGAAACGTCGTGAAAATTATTTTATTATGTTTTATTTTATTATTTTATTACTTCCCTTCCACGTGACTTTACCGAAAGAACCAAGAAGATGAATCCCTGCAGTCACGAAAGCTTTAAATCGGTGGATGGTTACCAACCCCTCGCACCCGTCCAGAGCCCCCATTTAGCCGCTGTGGTGGTCACAGATGCCATGAGGGAAAGGCCAATCGGAATTGGCCCTCCCCCCTCAGCACTGTCCACGACAGCGTTGCCCATCCAGCACCACGAGGAGGTAGGGGGTTGTTTTACACAGACTCATCACACAGAGACACACAGACTCACCACACAGAGACCCATAGACTCATCACACAGAGACCCATAGACTCATCACACAGCTATAGACTCATCACACAGAGACCCACAGACTCATCACCAAGAGACCCATAGACTCATCGCACAGAGACCCACAGACTCATCGCACAGAGACCCACAGACTCATCGCACAGAGACCCACAGACTCATCACACAGAGACCCACAGACTCATCACACAGAGACCCACAGACTCATCACACAGAGACCCACAGACTCATCACACAGAGACCCACAGACTCATCACACAGAGACCCACAGACTCATCACACAGAGACCCACAGACTCATCACACAGAGACCCATAGACTCATCTCACAGAGACCCACAGACTCATCACACAGAGACCCACAGACTCATCGCACAAAGACCCACAGACTCATCACGCAGAGACCCACAGACTCATCACACAGAGACCCACAGACTCATCACACAGAGACCCACAGACTCATCACACAGAGACCCACAGACTCATCACACAGAGACCCATAGACTCGTCACACAGAGACCCATAGACTCATCTCACAGAGACCCATAGACTCATCGCACGAAGACCCATAGACTCATCGCACAGAGACCTATAGACTCATCACACAGAGACCCACAGACTCATCACCAAGAGACCCATAGACTACTCATTTGAGACCCATAGACTCACACAGGGTCTCATAGACTCATCGCACAGAGACCCGTAGACTCATCACACAGAGACCCACAGACTCGTCGCACAGAGACCCACAGACTCATCGCACAGAGACCCGTAGACTCATCACAATAAGACCCACAGACTCATCACACAGAGACCCACAGACTCATCACATAGAGACCCACAGACTCATCACACAGAGACCCGCTAACAGCTCCACCTTTGTCTCCTGCAGTGGTGAACCCGGCATTCTGCCAGGGCAAGGCTGATGGGCTGTACCCAGACCCCTCAGACTCCCACAGCTTCTTCCAATGCTCCAATTCCTGACGTACCGCAAGCAATGCCCATCCACCCTGGTGTTCAACCCGGCCATCAGCGTGTGCGACTGGCCTGGTACGTATGGCACATTCACCCCATCCATTCACTCACCCATTCACCCACTCACCCACCCACTCACTCATTCACCACTCACCCATTCACCCACTCACCCAACCATTCACGCAAATACACACACACTCAGTCACCAATTCACCTCGCCACCCGTTCACTAACCCACCCACTCACTCATTTGCCCACTCACTCATTCACCACCCACCCATTCACTCACTAATTCGCTCATTCACACAACTCGTTCACCCACCCATAGACTACTCACACAGAGACCCACAGACTACTCACACAGTGACCCACAGACTACTCACACAGAGACCCACAGACTACTCACACAGTGACCCACAGACTACTCACACAGTAGAGACCCACAGACTACTCACACAGTAGAGACCCACAGACTACTCACACAGTAGAGACCCACAGACTACTCACAAAGTAGAGACCCACAGACTACTCACACAGCAGAGACCCACAGACTACTCACACAGTAGAGACCCACAGACTACTCACACACAGAGACCCACAGACTACTCACACACAGAGACCCACAGACTACTCACACGGTAGAGACCCACAGACTACTCACACAGTAGAGACCCACAGACTACTCACACAGTAGAGACTCACACAGTAGAGACCCACAGACAACTCACACACAGTAGAGACCCACAGACTACACACACAGTAGAGACCCACAGACTAATCACACAGCAGAGACCCACAGACTACTCAACACAGTAGAGACCCACAGACTACTCACACAGTAGAGACCCACAGACTACTCACACAGAGACCCACAGACTCTCACACAGTAGAGACCCACAGACTACTCACACAGTAGACACCCACAGACTACTCACACACAGAGACCCACAGACTACTCAACACAGTAGAGACCCACAGACTACTCACACAGTAGAGACCCACAGACTACTCACACAGAAGAGACCCACAGACTACTCACACACAGAGACCCACAGACTACTCACACACAGAGACCCACAGACTACTCACACAGTAGAGACCCACAGACTACTCACACAGTAGAGACCCACAGACTACTCACACAGTAGAGACCAACAGACTACTCACACAGAGACCCACAGACTACTCACACAGTAGAGACCCACAGACTACTCACACAGTAGAGACCCACAGACTACTCACACAGCAGAGACCACAGACTACTCACACAGTAGAGACCCACAGACTACTCACACAGCAGAGACCCACAGACTACTCACACAGCAGAGACCCACAGACTACTCACAAAGTAGAGACCCACAGACTACTCACACAGTAGAGACCCACAGACTACTCACACAGCAGAGACCCACAGACTACTCACACAGCAGAGACCCACAGACTACTCACACAGCAGAGACCCACAGACTACTCACACAGTAGAGACCCACAGACTACTCACACAGAGACCCACAGACTCACACACAGAGCCACAGACTACTCACACAGCAGAGACCCACAGACTACTCACACAGTAGAGACCCACAGACTACTCACACACAGAGACCACAGACTACTCACACAGTAGAGACCCACAGACTACTCACACAGCAGAGACCCACAGACTCTCACACAGTAGAGACCCACAGACTACTCACACAGCAGAGACCCACAGACTCACACACAGAGCCACAGACTACTCACACAGCAGAGACCCACAGACTACTCACACAGTAGAGACCCACAGACTACTCACACAGCAGAGACCCACAGACTACTCACACAGTAGAGACCCACAGACTACTCACACAGCAGAGACCCACAGACTACTCACACACAGAGACCCACAGACTACTCACACAGCAGAGACCCACAGACTACTCACACAGAGACCCACAGACTCACACACAGAGCCACAGACTACTCACACAGCAGAGACCCACAGACTACTCACACAGTAGAGACCCACAGACTACTCACACAGCAGAGACCCACAGACTACTCACACAGCAGAGACCCACAGACTACTCACACAGTAGAGACCCACAGACTACTCACACACAGAGACCCACAGACTACTCACACAGTAGAGACCCACAGACTACTCACACAGTAGAGACCCACAGACTACTCACACACAGAGACCCACAGACTACTCACACAGTAGAGACCCACAGACTACTCACACAGTAGAGACCCACAGACTACTCACACAGCAGAGACCCACAGACTACTCACACAGTAGAGACCCACAGACTACTCACACAGCAGAGACCCACAGACTACTCACACACAGAGACCCACAGACTACTCACACAGTAGAGACCCACAGACTACTCACACACAGAGACCCACAGACTACTCACACACAGAGACCCACAGACTACTCACACACTGAGTCTGTGTCTGTGTCGTGTGTGCAGTTCCACACGACGACGCAACAGCAATCACCCAGGGAGCAACCAAACCAGGTAAGACCTCAACTCGTGTCGTCTCGTGTCAACTCGAGGCTACACGGGGCACCTTTGTCTGTGTGTCTATAGACACTGCTGCTGCTACTAACAGCACTTGCCCCTACAGCCCTGCTAGAGGCTACACGGGCCACCTTTGTTAGTGTCTATAGACACTGCTGCTAACAGCACTTGCCCCTACAGCCCTGCTAGAGGCTACACAGGACACCTTTGTCTGTGTGTCTATAGGCACTGCTGCTACTAACAGCACTTGTCCCTACAGCCCTGCTAGAGGCTACACAGGACACCTTTGTCTGTGTCTCTATAGACACTGCTGCTACTAACAGCACTTGCCCCTACAGCCTGCTAGAGGCTACACGGGGCACCTTTGTCTGTGTCTATAGGGCTTGTCGCTCACAGCCACTTGCCTCCTTGCCCTCTGCTAAGAGGCTACACGGGTCACCTTTGCCTGTCGTGCGCAGCGTACGTGGTGGACTTCTGCAAGGCCAAGGTGGACGGGATGTTCGCGGACCCAGGGAACTCGAACGCCTTCTACCACTGCTCCAACCACTACACCTACTACAAGCTCTGCCAGCAAGGCCTGGTGTTCAACCAGGGGCTCGGGGCTTGCGTGTGGCCATAACAAGGTGGGTCGGCTGTCTGTGCTGTGTGCTTGTGTGTGGGTCTGTGTCTGTGTGTGTGTGTCTGTGTGTGATTGTGTCTGTGTGTGTCTGTGTGTGGGTCTGTGCGTGTGTCTGTGTGTGATTGTGTGTGGGTCTGTGCGTGTGTGTCTGTGTGTGATTGTGTGTGTGGGTCTGTGCGTGTGTGCTGTGTGTGATTGTGTGTGGTGTGTCTGTGTGTGGGTGTCTGTGTGTGCGTGTGTATGTGGGTGTCCGTGTGTGTGTGTGNTTGTGTGTGTCTGTGTGTGTGGGTCTGTGTGTGTCTGTATGTGTGTGTGTCTGTGTATGTGTCTGTATGTGTGTGTGGGTCTGTGTGGGTCTGTATGTGTGTCTGTGTATGTGTCTGTATGTGTGTCTGTGTATGTGTCTGTATGTGTGTATGTGTCTGTGTGTGTGTCTGTCCGTGTGTCTGTGTGTGTCTGTGTATCTGTATGTGTGTGTGTCTGTGTGTGTGTCGGTGTGGTGGTACTGGTGGTGGTGGTGCTAGTGATGGTGGTACTGGTGCTAGTGGTGCTAGTGGTGGTACTGGTGGTGCTAGTGGTGCTAGTGGTGCTAGTGGTGGAGGTGGTAGTGCTGGTGGTGCTAGTGGTGCTAGTGGTGGTGGAGGTGGTAGTGCTGGTGGTGGCGGTGGGGTAAACCCGTGCCACCTTTGCCTCTCTCTGTGTGTGCCTGCAGG
This sequence comes from Lethenteron camtschaticum, assembly GCA_018977245.1. Taxonomy (NCBI): domain Eukaryota; kingdom Metazoa; phylum Chordata; class Hyperoartia; order Petromyzontiformes; family Petromyzontidae; genus Lethenteron; species Lethenteron camtschaticum. Next base: position 10,286 of record WFAB01001327.1, on the reverse strand, counting down.
AGTCTAGGTTGGAGTCACGGACCTCCAGGAAATGAAGACGTCTCCTGCAATGTCACCATCACCACCACATCACCATCAATTCACTACCATCACCATAATCACCACCACCACCATCATCATCACCACATCACTACCATCACCATAATCATCATGACTACCATCACCACCACATCACTACCATCACCACCACATCATTACCATCACCACCACTCTCACTACCATCACCACCACTATCACTACCATCACCACCACTATCACTACCATCACCACCACATCACTACCGTCACCACCACTATCACTACCATCACCACTATCACTACCATCACCACCACCACCACTATCACTACCATCACCATCACTACCATCACCACTATCACTACCATCACCACCACATCACTACCGTCACCACCACTATCACTACCATCACCACTATCACTACCATCACCACATCACTACCATCACCACTACTATCACTACCATCACCACTATCACTACAATCACCATGATCATCATAGGGGTTGATGTTGCTACTCACTACTAACAGCACTTACCCTACAGCCTGCTAGAGGCTACACGGGGACCTTTGTCTTTGTCTCTATAGGCACTGCTACTCGCTACTATCAGCACTTGCCCTGCAGCCTGCTAGAGGCTACACGGGGGAGCTTTCTCTTTGGGGTTATACTTTTTGGGCAATGTGATTGGTTGGTATTCCGAATAAAGTTGATCGGTGTTCTGCACGGTGACTACGCGTCCACGACTTTGTGTGTGTGAGTAGTCTGTGTGTGTGTGTGAGTAGTATGTGTGTGTGTGAGTAGTCTGTGTGTGTGTGAGTAGTCTGTGTGTGTGTGTGTAGTCTGTGGNTCTCTGTGTGAGTAGTCTGTGGGCTCTGTGTGTGTGTGTGTGTGAGTAGTCTGTGAGTCTCTGTGTGTGTGTGTGAGTAGTCTATGGGTCTCTGTGTGTGTGTNAGTAGTCTGTGTGTCTCTCTGTGTGTGTGAGTAGTCTGTGGGTCTCTGTGTGTGTGTGTGAGTAGTCTGTGAGTCTGTGTGTGTGTGTGTGAGTAGTCTATGGGTCTCTGTGTGTGTGTGTGGTGAGTATCTGTGTGTGTGTGAGTAGTCTGTGGGTCTCTGTGTGTGTGTGAGTAGGCTGTGGGGCTGTGTGTGTGTGAGTAGTCTGTGGGTCTCTACTGTGTGAGTAGTCTGTGGATCTCTCTGTGTGTGTGAGTAGTCTGTGTGTGTAGTCTGTGTGTGTGAGTAGTCTGTGAGTCTCGTGTGTGTGTGTGAGTAGTCTATGGGTCTCTGTGTGTGTATGAGTAGTCTGTGTGTCTCTCTGTGTGTGTGAGTAGTCTGTGGGTCTCTGTGTGTGTGTGGTGAGTCTGTGTGTGTGTGTGAGTAGTCTATGGGTCTCTGTGTGTGTGTGTGGTGAGTATCTGTGTGTGTGTGAGTAGTCTGTGGGTCTCTGTGTGTGAGTAGGCTGTGGGGCTGTGTGTGTGTGTGAGTAGTCTGTGGGTCTCTACTGTGTGAGTAGTCTGTGGATCTCTCTGTGTGTGTGAGTAGTCTGTGTGTGTGAGTAGTCTGTGTGTGTGTGTGAGTAGTCTGTGTGTGTGTGAGTAGTCTGTGTGTGTGTGAGTAGTCTGTGTGTGTGTGAGTAGTCTGTGCGTGTGTGAGTAGTCTGTGTGTGTGTGAGTAGTCTGTGTGTGTGTGAGTAGTCTGTGTGTGTGTGAGTAGTCTGTGTGTGTGAGTAGTCTGTGTGTGTGTGAGTAGTCTGTGCGTGTGTGAGTAGTCTGTGTGTGAGTAGTCTGTGTGTGTGTGAGTAGTCTGTGTGTGTGTGAGTAGTCTGTGTGTGTGTGTGAGTAGTCTGTGTGTGTGTGAGTAGTGTGTGTGTGTAGTCTGTGTGTGTGTGAGTAGTCTGTGTGTGTGTGTGTAGTCTGTGTGTGTGTGAGTAGTCTGTGTGTGTGTGTAGTCTGTGTGTGTGTGAGTAGTCTGTGTGTGTGTGAGTAGTCTGTGTGTGTGTGAGTAGTCTGTGTGTGTGAGTAGTCTGTGTGTGTGTGTGTGTAGTCTGTGTGTGTGTGAGTAGTCTGTGTGTGTGTGAGTAGTCTGTGTGTGTGTGAGTAGTCTGTGTGTGTGTGTGAGTAGTCTGTGTGTGTGTGAGTAGTCTGTGTGTGTGTGAGTAGTCTGTGTGTGTGTGAGTAGTCTGTGTGTGTGTGAGTAGTCTGTGCGTGTGTGAGTAGTCTGTGTGTGTGTGTNAGTAGTCTGTGTGTGTGTGAGTAGTCTGTGTGTGTAGTCTGTGTGTGTGTGAGTAGTCTGTGCGTGTGTGAGTAGTCTGTGTGTGTGTGAGTAGTCTGTGTGTGTGTGTGTAGTCTGTGTGTGTGTGAGTAGTCTGTGTGTGTGTGTAGTCTGTGTGTGTAGTCTGTGTGTGAGTAGTCTGTGTGTGTGAGTAGTCTGTGTGTGTGTGTAGTCTGTGTGTGTGTGAGTAGTCTGTGTGTGTGTGAGTAGTCTGTGCGTGTGTGAGTAGTCTGTGTGTGTGTGAGTAGTCTGTGTGTGTGTGAGTAGTCTGTGCGTGTGTGAGTAGTCTGTGTGTGTGTGAGTAGTCTGTGTGTGTGTGTAGTCTGTGTGTGTGTGAGTAGTCTGTGTGTGTGTGTGTAGTCTGTGTGTGTAGTCTGTGTGTGAGTAGTCTGTGTGTGTGAGTAGTCTGTGTGTGTGTGTGTAGTCTGTGTGTGTGTGTGAGTAGTCTGTGTGTGTGAGTAGTCTGTGCGTGTGTGAGTAGTCTGTGTGTGTGTGAGTAGTCTGTGTGTGTGAGTAGTCTGTGTGTGTGTGTGAGTAGTCTGTGTGTGTGTGAGTAGTCTGTGCGTGTGTGAGTAGTCTGTGTGTGTGTGTGAGTAGTCTGTGTGTGTGTGAGTAGTCTGTGTGTGTAGTCTGTGTGTGTGTGAGTAGTCTGTGTGTGTGTGTGTAGTCTGTGTGTGTGTGAGTAGTCTGTGTGTGTGTGAGTAGTCTGTGTGTGTGTNAGTAGTCTGTGTGTGTGAGTAGTCTGTGTGTGTGTGAGTAGTCTGTGTGTGTGTGTGNAGTCTGTGTGTGTGTGAGTAGTCTGTGTGTGTGTGTAGTCTGTGTGTGTGTGAGTAGTCTGTGTGTGTGTGTAGTCTGTGTGTGTGTGAGTAGTCTGTGTGTGTGTGAGTAGTCTGTGTGTGTGTGTGTAGTCTGTGTGTGTGTGAGTAGTCTGTGCGTGTGTGAGTAGTCTGTGCGTGTGTGAGTAGTCTGTGTGTGTGTGAGTAGTCTGTGCGTGTGTGAGTAGTCTGTGTGTATGTGAGTAGTCTGTGTGTGTGTGAGTAGTCTGTGTGTGTGTGAGTAGTCTGTGTGTGTGTGAGTAGTCTGTGTGTGTGTGAGTAGTCTGTGCGTGTGTGAGTAGTCTGTGTGTATGTGAGTAGTCTGTGTGTGTGTGTGAGTAGTCTGTGTGTGTGTGGGTAGTCTGTGTGTGTAGTCTGTGTGTGTGTAGTAGTCTGTGTGTGTGAGTAGTCTGTGCGTGTGTGAGTAGTCTGTGTGTGTGAGTAGTCTGTGTGTGTGTGGGTAGTCTGTGTGTGTGTGAGTAGTCTGTGTGTGTGTGTGAGTAGTCTGTGTGTGTGTGAGTAGTCTGTGTGTGTGTGAGTAGTCTGTGTGTGTGTGGTAGTCTGTGTGTGTGTGAGTAGTCTGTGTGTGTGTGAGTAGTCTGTGTGTGTGTGAGTAGTCTGTGTGTGTGTGTGAGTAGTCTGTGTGTGTGTGAGTAGTCTGTGTGTGTGTGTGTAGTCTGTGTGTGTGTGAGTAGTCTGTGTGTGTGTGAGTAGTCTGTGTGTGTGTGAGTAGTCTGTGTGTGTGTGAGTAGTCTGTGTGTGTGTGGGTAGTCTGTGTGTGTGAGTAGTCTGTGTGTGTGTGAGTAGTCTGTGTGCGTGTGAGTAGTCTGTGTGCGTGTGAGTAGTCTGTGTGCGTGTGAGTAGTCTGTGTGCGTGTGAGTAGTCTGTGTGTGTGAGTAGTCTGTGTGTGTGTGGGTATTCTGTGGGTTCTGTGTGTGAGTAGTCTATGGGGTTCTGTGTGTGTGAGTAGTCTGTGGGTCTCTACTGTGTGAGTAGTCTGTGGGTCTCTGTGTGGTAGTCTGTGGGTCTCTGTGTGTGAGTAGTCTGTGGGTCTCTGCTGTGTGTAGTCTGTGGGTCTCTGCTGTGTGAGTAGTCTGTGGGTCTCTACTGTGTGAGTAGTCTGTGGGTCTCTACTGTGTGAGTAGTCTGTGGGTCTCTGCTGTGTGAGTAGTCTGTGGGTCTCTACTGTGTGAGTAGTCTGTGGGTCTCTACTGTGTGAGTGTCTGTGGGTCTCTGTGTGTGTGTGAGTAGTGGGTCTCTGTGTGTGTGTGTGAGTAGTCTGTGGGTCTCTGTGTGTGTGAGGTGGGTCTATGTGTGTGTGTGTGGGTCTCTGTGTGAGTAGTCTGTGGGTCTCTGTGTGCGTGAGTAGTCTGTGGGTCTCCCATACCTGGGCAGTGTGCTCATGACGGCTCCGGTTTAACAGCAGAGGTCTCACTCCGAATCAGTCGAGCGGCAATATCTTTTCATCGGTTGCGTAACGCTGTGTGGAAGCTACCTGGTCTGTCGCTCCGCACGAAGCGTCAGGACTTCTCTGCACAGTCATTCCTCCCTTCTCTACGCTTGCGAAACGTAGACCCCCCCCTAATGGAGCATCTGCGCCGGTTAGAAACATTTAGGCTGGCCTGCCTACGATCCATTCTGGGTTTAACCCGCAGGCTGGATTGTGTGAGGAGCTCATAAATCCTTGAAAGATCTGGACAAAGTCCCATCGGTGAGCTCCTCCGGCAGGCAAGGCTGCCTTGGCTGGGTCATGTAGCCCCCGCATGCCCAGCCACCGCATGCCCAGCCACCGCATGCCCCCCAAACTGACTCCACCCCATCAGAACATAATAAAACAAACTAATTGGGCAACGTCGTTTTCGAGCCCCGCGCTTTTATTCGAACGCCGGATTGGCCGTCACCTTTACAGCCACGACAACAACAACAACAATAACAACAACAACAACATCGCTTGCGGGCATCCGCTACACCACCGGCAGGGGCTACGCTACCTGGGGGAGCTTTGTCTTTGCCTGTGTTGTCCGAAAATCTTCCGTGCGTCGCATCGCGAGATGTTGACAACCTCGCCTGGTACGCAGGAGGTCGTGGGTTCCATCCCAGACACTGAGAGATGTTGACTACCTCGCCTGGTACGCAGAAGGTCGTGGGTTCAATCCCGACCCTGACGACGCCTGCTGCTGTATATTTGGAGTCTGCGTCTCTCTCTCATCGTCACCATCACGGTGGCCAGGAGATATTAACTACCTCGCCTGGTACGCAGGAGGTCGTGGGTTCAATCCCAGACACTGGGAGATGTTAACTACCTCGCCAGGTCTAGAGGAGTTCGTGGGTTCGATCCCGACCCTGACGACGCCTGCTGCTGCAGATTTGGAGTCTGTCTCTCTNATCATCATCACGGTGGCTAGATGTTGACTACCTCGCCTGGTACGCAGGAGGTCGTGGGTTCGATCCCGACCCTGACGACGCCTGCTTCTACGTGACCCCCTGCTGCAGGAGTAGGCGTGGTCACGTGACCTCCTGCTGTAGGAGTAGGCGGGGCCACGTGACCCCCTGCTGCAGGAGTAGGCGGGGCCACGTGACCCCTGCTGTAGGAGTAGGCGGGGCCACGTGACCGCCTGCTGCAGGAGTAGGCGGGGCTACGTGACCTGCTGCTGTAGCAGGAGGCGGGCTACGTGACCTCCTGCTGTATGAGGGGTCACGTGACCGCCTGCTGCAGGAGGAGGCAGGGTCACGTGACCTCCTGTTGCAGGAGTAGACGTGGTCACGTGACCCTCTGCTGCAGGAGGAGTAGGCGGGGCTACGTGAACTTCCTGCTGTAGCAGGAGGCGGGGTCACGTGACCTCCTGCTGCAGGAGGGGTCACGTGACCCTCTGCTGCAGGAGGAGTAGGCGGGGCTACGTGAACTTCCTGCTGTAGCAGGCGGTGACTGCGGCCTGCTTGCTGCTGTAGCAGGAGGCGTGGTCACGTGACCCTCTGCTGCTGCAGGAGTAGGCGGGGCTACGTGAACTTCCTGCTGTAGCAGGCGGTGACTGCGGCCTGCTTGCTGCTGTAGGAGTAGGCGTGGTCACGTGACCTCCTGCTGCAGGAGTAGGCGTGGCTACGTGAACTTCCTGCTGTAGCAGGCGGTGACTGCGGCCTGCTTGCTGCTGTAGGAGTAGGCGTGGTCACGTGACCTCCTGCTGCAGGAGGAGGAGGCGGGGCTACGTGAACTTCCTGCTGTAGCAGGCGGTGACTGCGGCCTGCTTGCTGCTGTAGCAGGAGGCGTGGTCACGTGACCTCCTGCTGCAGGAGTAGGCGTGGCTACGTGAACTTCCTGCTGTAGCAGGCGGTGACTGCGGCCTGCTTGCTGCTGTAGGAGTAGGCGTGGTCACGTGACCTCCTGCTGCAGGAGGAGGAGGCGGGGCTACGTGAACTTCCTGCTGTAGCAGGCGGTGACTGCGGCCTGCTTGCTGCTGTAGCAGGAGGCGTGGTCACGTGACCTCCTGCTGCAGGAGTAGACGTGGTCACGTGACCCTCTGCTGCAGGAGGAGTAGGCGGGGCTACGTGAACTTCCTGCTGTAGCAGGCGGTGACTGCGGCCTGCTTGCTGCTGTAGCAGGAGGCGTGGTCACGTGACCCTCTGCTGCAGGAGGAGGCGGGGCCACGTGAACCTGCTGCTGCAGGAGTAGGCGTGGTCACGTGACCTCCTGCTGCAGGAGGAGGCGGGGCTACGTGACCTCCTGCTGCAGGAGGAGGCGGGCTACGTGACCTCCTGCTGCAGGAGGGGTCACGTGACCGCCTGCTGCAGGAGTAGACGTGGTCACGTGACCTCCTGTTGCAGGAGTAGGCGTGGTCACGTGACCTCCTGCTGCAGGAGGAGGCGTGGTCACGTGACCGCCTGCTGCAGGAGGAGGCGTGGTCACGTGACCTCCTGCTGCAGGAGGAGTAGGCGGGGCTACGTGACCTCCTGCTGCAGGAGAGGTCACGTGACCTCCTGCTGCAGGAGGAGTAGGCGGGGCTACGTGAACTTCCTGCTGTAGCAGGCGGTGACTGCGGCCTGCTTGCTGCTGCCCTGCTGCCTCCCGTTGACGACCAGCGACGCGGGGCTGGAGACACGCACACACTGGAACGTGAGCTCCTGATACACACACACAGGGGGGGGGGCAGAGAGGGGGGGTGGGGGGGNATGGGGGGGGGGGGGGGGGGANGGGGGGGGTGGGGGGCAGTGGGGGGTAGAGGGGGGGCAGTGGGGGGCAGTGTAGGGAGGGGCAGTGGGGGGGAGTGGGGGAGTGGGGGGGGCAGTGGGGGAGGGGCAGTGGGGGGAGGAGGGGGGGAGTGGGGGGGTGGGGGGGAGTGGAGGGGGCAGTGGGGGAGGAGGGGGGGGAGTGGGGGGGGAGTGGGGGGGGAGTGGGGGGCAGTGGGGGGGGGGGGCAGTGGGGGGGNAGGGGGGGAACAGTTAGCGTAACAAAGACCCATGTACGTGCGTGTGTGTGTGTATGTGTGTGTACATGTGTGCGTGCGTGTGTGTGTCTGTATGTGGTGTGTGTTCTGTATGTGTGTANGTGTGTCTGTATGTGTGTGTGTGTGTTCTGTATGTGTGTGTGTGTGTCTGTGTGTGTGTGTGTGTCTGTATGTGTGTATGTGTGTCTGTGTGGGGAGCGGTAGTGTAGTGGTTAGCACTGTGCTACGAACCCGGCGACACGAGTTCGATTCCGCTCACGGCCAACACNAGTGACGATTATCTGAACCGGTCCCGGGCCTCCCCTAGGTGCGGTGTGTAAACATCGTACTGGGGAGACAGGCGGCCGGGCGTGGTGCTGGCCACCCACCCCTCGTGTGCCGTGCCGGCCTTCATAGGTGCTCGCTAACAGCACTTGCCCCACAGTCTGTTAAGGCTATACGGGGGACTTTATCTTTGTGTCTTGGTATGTGCGTGGTGTCTGTGTGTACGTGTGTGTGTGTCTGTATGTGTGTATGTGCTGTGTTATGTGCGTGTGTGTCTGTGTGTCTGTGTGTACATGTGTGTGCGTGCGTGTGTACGTGTGTGCGTGTGTACGTGTGTGTGTGTGTACGTGTGTGTGTGTGTCTGTGTGCGCGTGTGTGTGTGTGTATATATGTCTGTATGTACGTGTGTGTGTACGTGTGTGTCTGTGTACGTGTGTGTGTACGTGTCTGTGTGTATGTGCGTGTGTGTACGTGTCTGTGTGTACATGTGTGTGCGTGCGTGTGTACGTGTGTGCGTGTGTACGTGTGTGTGTGTGTCTGTGTGTGGTGTCTGTGTGTGCGTGTGTATGTGGGTGTCCGTGTGTGTGTGTGTTTGTGTGTGTCTGTGTGTGTGGGTCTGTGTGTGTCTGTATGTGTGTGTGTCTGTGTATGTGTCTGTATGTGTGTGTGGGTCTGTGTGGGTCTGTATGTGTGTCTGTGTATGTGTCTGTATGTGTGTCTGTGTATGTGTCTGTATGTGTGTATGTGTCTGTGTGTGTGTCTGTCCGTGTGTCTGTGTGTGTCTGTGTATCTGTATGTGTGTGTGTCTGTGTGTGTGTCGGTGGTGGTGTACTGGTGGTGGTGGTGCTAGTGATGGTGGTACTGGTGCTAGTGGTGCTAGTGGTGGTACTGGTGGTGCTAGTGGTGCTAGTGGTGCTAGTGGTGGAGGTGGTAGTGCTGGTGGTGCTAGTGGTGCTAGTGGTGGTGGAGGTGTAGTGCTGGTGGTGGCGGTGGGGTAAACCCGTGCCACCTTTGCCTCTCTCTGTGTGTGCCTGCAGGAGTCTAGGTTGGAGTCACGGACCTCCAGGAAATGAAGACGTCTCCTGCAATGTCACCATCACCACCACATCACCATCAATTCACTACCATCACCATAATCACCACCACCACCATCATCATCACCACATCACTACCATCACCATAATCATCATGACTACCATCACCACCACATCACTACCATCACCACCACATCATTACCATCACCACCACTCTCACTACCATCACCACCACTATCACTACCATCACCACCACTATCACTACCATCACCACCACATCACTACCGTCACCACCACTATCACTACCATCACCACTATCACTACCATCACCACCACATCACTACCATCACCACTACTATCACTACCATCACCACTATCACTACAATCACCATGATCATCATAGGGGTTGATGTTGCTACTCACTACTAACAGCACTTACCCCTACAGCCTGCTAGAGGCTACACGGGGACCTTTGTCTTTGTATAGGCACTGCTACTCGCTACTATCGCACTTGCCCCTGCAGCCTGCTAGAGGCTACACGGGGGAGCTTTCTCTTTGGGGGTTATACTTTTTGGGCAATGTGATTGGTTGGTATTCCGAATAAAGTTGATCGGTGTTCTGCACGGTGACTACGCGTCCACGACTTTGTGTGTGTGAGTAGTCTGTGTGTGTGTGTGAGTAGTATGTGTGTGTGTGAGTAGTCTGTGTGTGTGTGTGAGTAGTCTGTGTGTGTGTGTGTAGTCTGTGGGTCTCTGTGTGGAGTAGTCTGTGGGCTCTGTGTGTGTGTGTGTGTGAGTAGTCTGTGAGTCTCTGTGGTGTGTGTGAGTAGTCTATGGGTCTCTGTGTGTGTGTGAGTAGTCTGTGTGTCTCTCTGTGTGGTGAGTAGTCTGGGTCTCTGTGTGTGTGTGGTGAGTCTGTGTGTGTGTGTGTGAGTAGTCTATGGGTCTCTGTGTGTGTGTGTGGTGAGTATCTGTGTGTGTGTGAGTAGTCTGTGGTCTCTGTGTGTGTTGAGTAGGCTGTGGGGCTGTGTGTGTGTGTGAGTAGTCTGTGGGTCTCTACTGTGTGAGTAGTCTGTGGATCTCTCTGTGTGTGTGAGTAGTCTGTGTGTGTAGTCTGTGTGTGTGTGAGTAGTCTGTGAGTCTCTGTGTGTGTGTGTGAGTAGTCTATGGGTCTCTGTGTGTGTATGAGTAGTCTGTGTGTCTCTCTGTGTGTGTGAGTAGTCTGTGGGTCTCTGTGTGTGTGTGTGAGTAGTCTGTGAGTCTGTGTGTGTGTGTGTGAGTAGTCTATGGGTCTCTGTGTGGTGTGTGTGTGAGTAGTCTGTGTGTGTGTGAGTAGTCTGTGGGTCTCTGTGTGTGAGTAGGCTGTGGGGCTGTGTGTGTGTGTGAGTAGTCTGTGGGTCTCTACTGTGTGAGTAGTCTGTGGATCTCTCTGTGTGTGTGAGTAGTCTGTGTG
>WFAB01001326.1:8494-237493 GCA_018977245.1 Lethenteron camtschaticum | reverse complement strand
ATTGCCGGTCGGGTGGTGGCGGGTTTTAGCGACACATTTAAAATATTACGCGATCCAACCCAAAAGCAACAACTCTATCGCGTTTTTCAAACGTTTCGTTGCTACAGAATTTGTGTTCTCATGTCGGGAGTTGGGGCTGGGTAGGAGTAAGGGGGAGGAGGTTGTGTTCGCGCCGTGTCTTACAGACTTGCCGTGCATTTGAATTAGCCTTGCTGCTGCTACTACTGGATTTGTTTGTATTGGGGAGGGGGGGGGNCTCTTAACGTTCTATGTTACAGGACCCAGCAGTTGTGCCTAGCGCAGACGTCTCGTTCAACTCCACGCAACTTCCTCAGTGCAACTCCACGTACCTCGCTGCAACTCTACGTAACCTCAGAACACCTTCACGCAACCTTGCTCCAACTCCTCGCAACTTCAGTGCAACTCCACGCGTTCTCTGTGCAACTCCCAAGCAACCTCGCGACATCGTACGAGGGGGAGAGCAACAGGGAAGGAAGCGCAAATTGCTCCTCTGTCATCGGCCATTCCAGCGGTTAACGGACCCGGTAACACCGTCAACACTTTGACGTTCACATTTGCCTTGCTGCTACTGCTGCTACAGCTTGTGTTTGTGGGGGGGGGGGGGTTTGTCTCACGTTCTGTCTTCCAGAATCCTCTCCCTGGTCTTCTCTCACACATCGAACATCTCGGTACAGCTCTTAAAGAAAGGAAGCCCCAACAGGCAGAGATCCCAGGCAGTGACAGGAAGGGAGCCCACCAGTCTTGCGTCATGACGTCTCTTGGTTTCAACTCGGGGACACCCTTTGGCGTCGGTCGTGCACGGAACAGCGGAGGGTGAAGGCGTGAGGGCGTCTGGGGCGTCTGGGGCGTCTCCAGGCAGTTTCCATGGAACTGGTAACAGCGCGACTCCTTTGCCCACCGTTCAAGTTTGTTTTCACTGCAGACGTTGCTACTGCGTTCGCATCGCAGCTGGGAGTGGTTAGGGGGGTGGGTGTCCTAACGTTCTGTCTTCCAGAATCTTTCCTCGTGTCTACTCTGAAACATCTCGGTACAGCTCCAACGAAAGGAAGCCCCAACGGGCAGAGATCCCAGGCAGTGACGGACAGGGAGCCAGGTCTGCGTCTCGATGTCTCGGTTCAACTGCAGAGGATGAAAGTGCAAACGGTCGAATCGGCGGTGGATACGGGCAGTTAGCGGACCTCCTGGTAACACCGCAACTCCTTTGGCCGTGCGTTTGAATTTGCCTTGCTGCTGCTACTACAGGGTTTGTTGGGGGGGGGGGCTCCTAACGTTCTATGTTACAGGACCCAGCAGTTGTGCCTAGCGCAGGCGTCTCGTTCAACTCCACGCAACTTCCTCAGTGCAACTCCACACAACCTTGCTGCAACTCCAGGCAACTCGGTCCAACTCCACGTAGCCTCAGAACAATTTCATTCAACCTTGCTCCAACTCCTCCACACAACCTCAATCCAACTCCACGTTACCTCGCTGCAACTCCACGTTACCTCGCTGCAACTCCACGTAACTCGCTGCAACTCTACGTAACCTCAGAACACCTTTACGCAACCTTGCTCCAACTCCTCGCAACTTCATTGCAACTGCACGCGTTCTCTGTGCAACTCCAAGCAACCTCGCGACATCGTACGAGGGGGAGAGCAACAGGGAAGGAAGCGCAAATTGCTCCTCTGTCATCGGCCATTCCAGGCGGTTAACGGGACCCGGTAACACCGTCAACACTTTGACGTTCACATTTGCCTTGCTGCTACTGCTGCTACAGGCCTTGTGTTTGTGGGGGGGGGGGGGTGTCTCACGTTCTGTCTTCCAGAATCCTCTCCCCGGTCTACTCTCGCTCAAACATCTCGGTACAGCTCCAAACCAAGGAAGCCCCAACGGGCAGAGATCCCAGGCAGTGATGGACAGGGAGCCAGATATGCAGCCTACTACCGCTGTTACAACCAAGTCCTGGACAGGAGGGGCCAGAGACGACCAACAGCGTCCATCAGGGAGTGTCAATGTCTCTTGCTACCCACAGCAGCAGCAGCAGCATTATTTATGATCAATGGCAATGAGCCGTGCTCTGTAGCCACGCGTGAGCATCATGGAGGTTGTGTTTTATTATTGTCAAGGCTGAGCGGATGGTGGTGGTGGTGGTGATGGGGAATCAGACACGCTGGCATCCGTTCCTGCCACCCCAACTTTGAGAGAGATGTCTGGGCGAGTTCTCAACCCAGGTAACCGTGCGAGTCTCTGGCCCGATCCTCAGCCTTACCAAACGAGCGATGTGGATGTTTTACTTGAGGTTAAACGCCGTTGCCATTCTCATTATCAACGACTACTTCAGGCTTTGCGTTCGTGTCGGAGTTGGGGGGGGGGGGGGTCCTGACGTTTTATCTTCCAGAATCCTTCGCGTCACCTGCGTTCTCGCGACGCCGGCAAAGAAGAGATCATCGGTGAATCCAGGCAGTCGCAAGATCCCAAGTCCCATTTACACAGACGTCTCTCTCGGTTCGAACTCCACGCAAACCCTCTCGTGCGTCCTGTAAAGGAAGTGGGAATGTTTGGGGCTTCGTCGGGGGAATCCAGGCAGTTTCCATGGAACCTGGTAACAGCGCAACTCTTTTGCCACCAGTTCAAGTTTGTTTTCACTGCAGATGTTGCTTCTGCGTTCGAATTTCTGCTGGGGGTGGGTTTGGGGGGGTGGGTGTCCTAACGGTTTATCTTCCAGAATCCTCTCCCTGGTCTACTCTCGCTCAAAAATCAAACATCTCGGTACAGCTCCAGGCAGTGACGGGACAGGGAGCCAGATCTGCAACCCCCTGCCGCTGTGACAACCCAGTCCTGGACAGGAGTGGCCAGAGACGACCAACAGCGTCCATCAGGGAGTGTCAATGTCTCCTGCTACCCACAGCAGCAGCAGCAGCAGCATTATTTATGATCAATGGCAATGAGCCGTGCTCTGTAGCCACGCGTGAGCATCATGGAGGTTGTGTTTTATTATTGTCAAGGCTGAGCGGATGACGGCGGTGGTGGTGATGGGGAATCGGACACGCTGGCATCCATTCCTGCCACCCCCAACTTTGAGAGAGATGTCTGGGCGAGTTCTCAACCCAGGTAACCGTGCGAGTCTCCGGCCCGATCCTCGGCCTTACCAAACGAGCGATGTGGATGTTGTACTTGAGGTTAAACGCCGTTGCCATTGGCATTATCAACTACTACTTCAGGCTTTGCGTTCGTGTCGGAGTTGGGGGGGGGGGTCCTGACGTTTTATCTTCCAGAATCCCTCGCGTCTCCTGCGTCCTCGCGATGCCGGCAAAGAAGAGATCATCGGTGAATCCAGGCAGTCGCAAGATCCCCAAGTCCCATTTACACAGACGTCTCTCTCGGTTCCAACTCCACGCAAACCCTCTCGTGCGTCCCGTGAAGGAAGTGCAGATGTCTGGGGCGTCGTCGTGAGAACCCAGACAGCGGACCTCCTGGTAACACCGCCAACACCTTTTTGGCCGTGCGTTTGAATTTGCCTTGCTGCTACTACTACAGGGTTTGGTTGTATCGGGGAGGGGGGAGGGGCTCCTAACGTTCTATGTTACAGGACCCCAGCAGTTGTGCTTAGCGCAGACGTCTCGTTCAACTCCACGCAACTTTCTAACTGGATCTCCACACGGTCTCTGCTACTCAACGCAACTTTGATGCAACTCCCAACAGCATCCATCAGGGAGTGTCAATGTCTCTCGCTACCCACAGCAGCAACAACATTATTACTATGAACTGGTCATGAGCAGTGCTGCTAGGTAGCCACGAGTGTGAACACGGAGGTTGTGTTTATCGTTGTCAAGGCTCGGCAGGTGGTGGTGGTGGTGAATGTGAAACGCAAGCTGACGCACAGAGCAAGCAGCCGCACTGCTGTACAACACCAACCCAGCCCTGGGTGGAAGGGGGGAGAAGCCGTACGGCCATTACCATCCACCAGGGAGTGTCAATGACTCTTGTCCTTCCCGCACAGCAACTTTGTTTATCAATGGCAATGAGCCTTGGCTGTGTAGCCCACACTTGGACATACGGAGGTTGTGTTTATCGTTGTCAAGGCTGAGCGGATGACGGCGGCGGTGGCGATGGGCGGAATGGGAGATACGCAACCCCTGCCGCTGTGACAACCAGTCTTGGACAGGAGGGGCCAGAGACACCAACAGCGTCCATCAGGGAGTGTCAATGTCTCTTGCTACCCACAGCAGCAGCAGCAGCAGCATTATTTATGATCAATGGCAATGAGCCGTGCTCTGTAGCCACGCGTGAGCATCATGGAGGTTGTGTTTTATTATTGTCAAGGCTGAGCGGATGGTGGTGGTGGTGGTGGTGATGGGGAATCAGACACGCTGGCATCCGTTCCTGCCACCCCCAACTTTGAGAGAGATGTCTGGGCGAGTTCTCAACCCAGGTAACCGTGCGAGTCTCCGGCCCGATCCTCGGCCTTGCTCACCAAACGAGCGATGTGGGTGTTTACTTGAAGTTGGCAGTTTTATTTCATAATCGGCCACGTGGGGAAAAGTTGTCCGGCAGGACTTTGTGAGTTTTAAACGAGGCAAAACTTGAAACCTTTATTAGCAAATGACCACAGCGTGAAGTTTACGTAATGTGACATGAAGATTGAAATCAAGGATAATTGTTTTTTACCCTTTTATCTGGCAACAAAACTGACACCTTTTTTACAAGGAGTCATGTTTGCATTGACCACAATACCTGCGGTCGGAATACAAACAAACACAACTATGTTAATGTATGTGCACTTTCCTTGAAGTTGATTAGTCCACACCGAGACAGCTTTTCTTAGAGCCTAGTCTCACATGGTGTTGGACTTAATGACGCCAAAAGGCGCAACAAAAGTGTCACTTTTGTTGCCAGATTAAAGGGTAAAAAAACAATTATCATTCTGCTACTGGCAAAGGAGGTTCCTATGGTGGATTGAAATCGGTGTTTTCTTACGGCCATCCTGAATATTTCCCTAAGCCAGCAAAGGGCGTTGATGGTGACATTGCCAGCAAGCGGTGTGCAGTGTTGGCCCTTGTGGGGAGGGGGAGGGGCTCCTAACGTTCTATGTTACAGGACCCCAGCAGTTGTGCCTAGCGCAGACGTCTCGTTCAACTCCACGCAACTTTCTAACTGGATCTCCACACGGTCTCTGCTGCTCAACGCAACCTTGATGCAACTCCAACAGCGTCCATCAGGGAGTGTCAATGTCTCTTGTCCCACCAGCACAGCAACATTATTTATGAATGGTCGTGAGCAGTGGCTAGGTAGCCACGAGTGTGAACACGGAGGTTGTGTTTATCGTTGTCAAGGCTCGGCAGGTGGTGGTGGTAAATGGGAAACGTAAGCTGGCACAGAGCAAGCAGCCGCACTGCTGTACAACACCAACCCAGGTAACCGTGCGAGTCTCCGGCCCGATCTCGGCCTTGCTCACCAAACGAGCGATGTGGATGTTGTACTTGAGGTTAAACGCCGTTGCCATTGGCATTATCAACGACTACTTCAGGCTTTGCGTTCGTATCGGAGTTGGGGGGGGAGGGGGGTCCTGACGTTTTATCTTCCAGAATCCCTCGCGTCTCCTGCGTCCTCGCGATGCCGGCAAAGAAGAGATCATCGGTGAATCCAGGCAGTCGCAAGATCCCCAAGTCCGATTTACACAGACGTCTCTCTCGGTTCCAACTCCACGCAAACCCTCTCGTGCGTCCCGTGAAGGTGTCTGGGCTTCGTCGCGGAGAATTCGGGCCGGTTTCCGTGGCACCTGGTAAACACCACAAATCTTCTCTGCCCAAATATAGCGCTTTTTTAAATCCTTTATATTAAGTTCGCTTGCTTGCTTACGACCGTGCAAATCTTTCGGTCGTTTTTAACCCACTTCCCGTGATCCAATTGAACTGACATTTTGCACACAGACTCGTTGTGCGTGACAATTTATTTTCGTGAAAACATTTTTCCAAAATTTTCCACTTTTCAGGGAAAAAAAATTCATATTGAATTTAAAATACCAATGTGATAAAAATGAAACTCTTACTCAAGAAAAACAGAAATGAATAATAAAATAAAACCGATGCCACGCATATAAAGGATTTATAGTGAAAAACTTTGTTTTAACGGGTTAATTTTTTTATTTCAGGCCACAGGATGGCAGTGGCGGCTATGGTTGTACGACGACTCCAGAACATTTGAGTGATTGTCTTGTTGGTATCAATCCAAGCTGGAGTTTATTTGCGACAGCATTCCAGACCCTGGGGGCATTACAGCAAAAGCCCTTCCTCCAGTATTTGTACGCCAATTAGGAACGCGAAGCTGGTAAATGAGCGAAGATCTTAGCCGTATTTGTTTTCCGAAACGATCGGGAGATCCATGAGGTGATCTACGGATTTTTGTGTTAGTACATCGACAATAAATAATGTGTTTGTATGTCGGGAGTTGACGGGGCGGGGAAGGGGGGGGAGGGTTGTTGTACGTAATATGTTGTTTTTGTGCTGCGTGTGCTAGAACTAGTGACGAATTGGCACGTGTTGTTCACGCGACAAACCTTACCAATTGGCCGTGTCGGGTGGTGGCGGGTTTCAACGACACATTTAATATATTCACGAGATCCAACCCAACAACAACAACAACTCTGTTACGTCTTCTTGGTTCTTTCGGTAAAGTCATCACGTAGAATGGAAATAATAAAATATTCTCACGACATTTCGGCCACAACGCAAGCAGCCGTCCTTAGGTGGAGAACAGGTCTGTCGAGAAGACAGTCTGAATGCGTTGTGGCCGAAACGTCGTGAATTAATTGTTTTATTTTTATTATTTTATTGTTTCCATTCTACGTGATGACTTCACCGAAAGAACCAAGAAGATGAATCCCTGCTGCAGTCACGAAATCTTTAAATCGAAATTTAACTCTGTTACGCTTTTACAAACGTGCGTTGCTACAGAATTAGCGTTCTCACGTCGTGAGTTGGGGCCGGGTAGGAGGAAGGGGGTGGGGAGGGTTGCTGTGTCCACGCCGTGTCTTGCAGACTCCCTCGCGTCTCCTGCGTGCTCGCGACGGCAGCAGCAGCAGAGAGGGATCGTCGGTGAACCCAGGCGGTGGCAGGAGCACCACCAAGTTTGATTCACACGGACGTCGCTCTCGCTTGGAACTGCGCGCAAACACTCGTGCGTGTGAGTGTGCGTGTGTGTCCGTCGTGCGCCGATGTCTGGGCGTTGTCGTCGGAGAATCCAGGCCGCTGTCTGGGGCACCTGGTGACTACGGAATAAATCCTCTGGCACGAATCCATTGCTGTTACAAACGTCGCTGTGTTTCTTCGGAATTTGTGTTTGTGTGTCGTGAGTCGGAGGTGCGGGACTGGGGGGGGGGTGTTGTGTTAACGCCGTGTCTTGCAGACTCCCTCGCGTCTCCTGCGTGCTCATAGCAACAGCAGCAGCAGCAAAGGGGAGAGAGAGATCATCGGTGAATCCAGGCAGTCTCAAGATCCCCAAGTCCGATTTACACAGACGTCTCTCTCGGTTCCAGCTCCACGCAAACCCTCTCGTGCGTCCCGTGAAAGAAGTGCGGCTGTCTGGGGCGTCGTCGTGAGAACCCAGGCAGTGAACGGGACACCTGGTAAACAAAGCTACCACGCCGTTCCCATTCGTTCGTATTTTCAATGTCTAATTCAGGCTTTGAGTCCGTATCAGAGTTGGTGGGATTGCTTGGGGTGGGTGGGTTGGGGGGGGGNTCTCTAACGTTCTGTCTTCCAGAATATTTCCTCGTGTCTACTCTGAAACATCTCGGTACAGCTCCAACGAAAGGAATCCCAACGTGGCAGAGATCCCAGTCCTGGACAGGAGAGCCAGAGACAACCAACAGCGTCCATCAGGGAGTGTCGATGTCTCTTGCTACCCACAGCAGCAGCAGCAGCATTATTACTATGAACTGGTCGTGAGCAGTGCTGCTAGGTAGCCACGAGTGTGAACACGGAGGTTGTGTTTATCGTTGTCAAGGCTCGGCAGGTGGTGGTGGTGAATGTGAAACGCAAGCTGGCGCACAGAGCAAGCATCCGCACTGCTGTACAACACCAACCCAGCCCTGGGTGGAAGGGGGAGAAGCCGTACGGCCATTACCATCCACCAGGGAGTGTCAATGTCTCTTGCTACCCACAGCAGCAGCAGCAGCATTATTTATGATCAATGGCAATGAGCCGTGCTCTGTAGCCACGCGTGAGCATCATGGAGGTTGTGTTTATCATTGTCAAGGCTGAGCGGATGGTGGTGGTGGTGATGGGGAATCAGACACGCTGGCATCCGTTCCTGCCACCCCCAACTTTGAGAGAGATGTCTGGGCGAGTTCTCAACCCAGGTAACCGTGCGAGTCTCTGGCCCGATCCTCAGCCTTACCAAACGAGCGATGTGGATGTTTTACTTGAGGTTAAACGCCGTTGCCATTCTCATTATCAACGACTACTTCAGGCTTTGCGTTCGTGTCGGAGTTGGGGGGGGGGGGGGTCCTGACGTTTTATCTTCCAGAATCCTTCGCGTCACCTGCGTTCTCGCGACGCCGGCAAAGAAGAGATCATCGGTGAATCCAGGCAGTCGCAAGATCCCCAAGTCCCATTTACACAGACGTCTCTCTCGGTTCGAACTCCACGCAAACCCTCTCGTGCGTCCTGTAAAGGAAGTGGGAATGTTTGGGCTTCGTCGGGGGAATCCAGGCAGTTTCCATGGAACCTGGTAACAGCGCAACTCTTTTGCCACCAGTTCAAGTTTGTTTTCACTGCAGATGTTGCTTCTGCGTTCGAATTTCTGCTGGGGGTGGGTTTGGGGGGGTGGGTGTCCTAACGGTTTATCTTCCAGAATCCTCTCCCTGGTCTACTCTCGCTCAAAAATCAAACATCTCGGTACAGCTCCAGGCAGTGACGGGACAGGGAGCCAGATCTGCAACCCCCTGCCGCTGTGACAACCCAGTCCTGGACAGGAGTGGCCAGAGACGACCAACAGCGTCCATCAGGGAGTGTCAATGTCTCCTGCTACCCACAGCAGCAGCAGCATTACACATACACATCTTCGGTCACAGCCTCAGGTTTCCCAATCACTTCAGCTACCTCGGTGTCATCCTAGATTCAACTTTATCCTTCGACCGTCAAACCAACCACATCATCAGTTCATGTAACTTTCACCTGAAGGCTCTTAGACACCTACGTCCTCTCATCTCCACTGAAATTGCCAACGCATTGGCATGTTGCATAGTTGGGTCTCGCCTTGACTATTGCAACTCCGTCCTAGTCCGGACCTCCACTGGCAACCTAAAAAACACTTTCAAAGGCTAAAAAACAACCTGGCACGCATCCCCGTCTCGACTCACTCGCCTGTCTCCGTGCCCTCAACTGTCTACCCATCGCCTGTAGGGTCACATACAAGATCGCCTGCCTCTGCCACAATGCCTTCACATACGCCTGCCCGCCGTACGTTTCTTCATTATTGACCACTTGCAGATGCCTGCGCAGCGCGACTCACGACCTCTTGATACCAAGATCCAGGATGGTCACGTCTATGCGCCACTTCTCGGTGGCAGCCCCAACAGTCTGGAGCGCTGTCACCCCTCTGCACATTCGCAGCCATCGCCTCGATCGCCTCCTTCAAGAGACACTTAAAAACTCACCTCTATAACCACGTGCTTTAGAGCGACTCTGAACTTGGCTCCGCACTTTACAAATTGCATTATTATTTATGATCAATGACAATGAGCCGTGTGCTCTGTAGCCACGAGTGTGAACACGGAGGTTGTGTTTATCGTTGTCAAGGCTCGGCAGGTGGTGGTGGTGGTGAATGTGAAACGCAAGCTGACGCACAGAGCAAGCAGCAGCACTGCTGTACAACACCAACCCAGCCCTGGGTGGAAGGGGGGAGAAGCCGTACGGCCATTACCATCCACCAGGGAGTGTCAATGACTCTTGTCCTTCCCGCACAGCAACTTTATTTATCAATGGCAATGAGCCTTGGCTGTGTAGCCCACACGTGGACATACGGAGGTTGTGTTTATCGTTGTCAAGGCTGAGCGGATGATGATGGCGGCGCGATGGGCGGAATGGGAGATCTGCAACCCCCTGCCGCTGTTACAAGCCAGTCCTGGACAGAGGGGCCAGAGACACCCAACAGCGTCCATCAGGGAGTGTCAACGTCTCTTGCTACCCACAGCAGCAGCAGCAGCATTATTTATGATCAATGGCAATGAGCCGTGCTCTGTAGCCACGCGTGAGCATCATCGAGGTTGTGTTTTATTATTGTCAAGGCTGAGCGGATGGTCGTGGTGATGGGGAATCGGACACGCTGGCATCCGTTCCTGCCACCCCCAACTTTGAGAGAGATGTCTGGGCGAGTTCTCAACCCAGGTAACCGTGCGAGTCTCCGGCCCGATCCTCGGCCTTGCTCACCAAACGAGCGACGTGGATGTTGTACTTGAGCACCAAAGGAACATTACATTCTCCCAAACACAGCTGTCAGAAGTTGCAGTGCTTGCTTTCCAACAAGGACATTCAATTGATTTTGATAACGTTGAAGCGTTATGCGGAACTAATTATTGCTGGCCAAGATTAGTTGGATAATTGAAATCTAGAAGAATTCAAATAATTTCAACCGCTGTGATGGCTACAGACTCGGCGCAGCCTGGAAGCTTCTTAAATCTCGACTTGAAGCTTTAGTGGCTGCAGGAATTCATATTCTTTGGGTCTTTCGGTGAAGCCGCATGACTTTACCGAATGTATTAAGTAATACACAACACACATTGCAATGCCTTACATGTGTGTCACATGCTAAGTGGCTGATTACTGATCTATTACTTAGTTGCATAGCCCCTCACCGCCGCCTCTGATCTCGAATCCTGAAGGGGTTCAACAACGATGATGACATCGTCATCCTGCACTGTTTGTTTAAGACCAGAAGCAGGTGGCTGGCTTCACTATTCTGCCAAATCGCACCGAAGGTGCCGGATGTAATTTCCAGCGAAACGTCGCTGTTACTCGGATTGTAAATGTTGTGGATCCACTCTTCAACAAACCGGCGGGCTAAAGTGGTGAACTATTTTGTCTTTTGTCAACGTGACACATTTTTTACTGATTGGCCGTGTCGGGTGGTGGCGGGTTTTAACGACACATTTAAAATATTTACGCGATCCAACCCAAAAGCAACAACTCTATTACGCTTTTACAAACGTTTCGTTGCTACAGAATTAGTGTTCTCATGTCGGGAGTTGGGGCTGGGTAGGAGGAAGGGGGGAGGAGGGTTGTGTTCGCGCCGTGTCTTACAGACTTGCCGTGCATTTGAATTTGCCTTGCTGCTACTACTACTGGATTTGTTTGTATTGGGAGTGGGGGGGGGCTCCTAACGTTCTATGTTCCAGGACCCCAGCAGTTGTGCCTAGCGCAGACGTCTCGTTCAACTCACGCAACTTCCTCAGTGCAACTCCACGTAACCTCGGTGCAACTCTACGTAACCTCAGAACAATTTCATTCAACCTTGCCCAACTCACCTCCACACGTTCTCGGTGCAACTCCACGCAACCTTGCTCCAACTCCTCGCAACTTCAGTGCAACTCCACGCGTTCTCTGTGCAACTCCCAAGCAACCTCGCGACATCGTACGAGGGGGGAGAGCAACAGGGAAGGAAGCGCAAATTGCTCCTCTGTCATCGGCCATTCCAGGCGGTTAACGGGACCCGGTAACACCGTCAACACTTTGACGTTCACATTTGCCTTGCTGCTACTGCTGCTACAGGCCTTGTGTTTGTGGGGGGGGGTGTCTCACGTTCTGTCTTCCAGAATCCTCTCCCTGGTCTACTCTCACACATCGAACATCTCGGTACAGCTCTTAAAGAAAGGAAGCCCCAACGGGGCAGAGATCCCAGGCAGTGACAGGAAGGGGAGCCCCACCAGTCTTGCGTGATGACGTCTCTCGGTTTCAACTCGGGGGACACCCTTTGGCGTCGGTCGCGCACGGAACAGCGGAGGGGTGAAGGGCGTGAGGGCGTCTCCAGGCAGTTTCCATGGAACCTGGTAACAGCGCGACTCCTTTGCCCACCCGTTCAAGTTTGTTTTCACTGCAGACGTTGCTACTGCGTTCGCATCGCAGCTGGGAGTGGGTTAGGGGGGGGGGTGTCCTAACGTTCTATCTTCCAGAATCCTCTCCCCGGTCTACTCTCGCTCAAACGTCAAACATCTCGGTACAGCTCCAAACCAAGGAAGCCCCAACGGGGCAGAGACCCCAGGCAGTGACGGGACAGGGAGCCAGGTCTGCGTCTCGATGTCTCGGTTCAACTCCACGCGGCTTCGTGTTGCGCAAGCGGAGTGGAGGGCGTGCAGATGTCTGGGGCGTCGTCGGGAGAATCCAGGCCGTTAACGGGACACCTGGTAAAGTTAAAACGCCGTTGCCATTGGCGTTGTCAACGACTACTTCAGGCTTTGCGTTCGTATCGGAGTTGGGGGGGGGGGTCCTGACGTTTTATCTTCCAGAATCCCTCGCGTCTCCTGCCTCCTCGCTACGCCGGCAAAGAGCGGGAAGAGAGATCATCGGTGAATCCAGGCAGTCGCAAGATCCCCAAGTCCCATTTACACAAACGTCTCTCTCGGTTCCAACTCCACGCAAACCCTCTCGTGCGTCCCGTGAAGGAAGTTCAGATGTCTGGGGCGTCGTCGGGGAAATCTCAGACAGCGGACCTCCTGGTAACACCGCCAACACCTTTTGGCCGTGCGTTTGAATTTGCTTTGCTGCTACTACTACAGTGTTTGTTTGTATCGGGGGGGGGGGGGAGGGCTCCTAACGTTCTATGTTACAGGACCCCAGCAGTTGTGCCTAGCGCAGACGTCTCGTTCAACTCCACGCAACTTTCTTACTGGATCTCCACACGGTCTCTGCTGCTCAACGCAACCTTGATGCAATTCCAACAGCGTCCATCAGGGAGTGTCAATGTCTCTTGCTACCCACAGCAGCAGCAGCAACATTATTACTATGAACTGGTCACGAGTAGTGCTGCTAGGTAGCCACGAGTGTGAACACGGAGGTTGTGTTTATCGTTGTCGAGGCTCGGCAGGTGGTGGTGGTGAATGTGAAACGCAAGCTGACGCACAGAGCAAGCAGCCGCACTGCTGTACAACACCAACCCAGCCCTGGGTGGAAGGGGGGAGAAGCCGTACGGCCATTACCATCCACCAGGGAGTGTCAATGACTCTTGCTACCCACAGCAGCAGCAGCACCATTATTTATGATCAATGGCAATGAGCCGTGCTCTGTAGCCACGCGTGAGCATCATGGAGGTTGTGTTTTATTATTGTCAAGGCTGAGCGGATGGTGGTGGTGGTGGTGGTGATGGGGAATCAGACACGCTGGCATCCGTTCCTGCCACCCCCAACTTTGAGATGTCTGGGCGAGTTCTCAACCCAGGTAACCGTGCGAGTCTCCGGCCCGATCCTCGGCCTTGCTCACCAAACGAGCGATGTGGATGTTTNACTTGAGGTTAAACGCCGTTGCCATTGGCATTATCAACGACTACTTCAGGCTTTGCGTTCGTATCGGAGTTGGGGGGGGGGGNTCCTGACGTTTTATCTTCCAGAATCCCTCGCGTCTCCTGCGTTCTCGCGACGCCGGCAAAGAAGAGATCATCGGTGAATCCAGGCAGTCGCAAGATCCCCAAGTCCCATTTACACAGACGTCTCTCTCGGTTCGAACTCCACGCAAACCCTCTCGTGCGTCCCGTGAAGGAAGTTCAGATGTCTGGGGCGTCATCGGGAAATCTCAGACAGCGGACCTCCTGGTAACACCGCCAACACCTTTTGGATGTGCGTTTGAATTTGCCTTGCTGCTACTACTACAGTTTTTGTTTGTATCGGGGAGGGGGGAGGGGCTCCTAACGTTCTATGTTACAGGACCCCAGCAGTTGTGCCTAGCGCAGACGTCTCGTTCAACTCCACGCAACTTCCTCAGTGCAACTCCACACAACCTCGCTGCAACTCCACGTGACCTCGCTGCAACTCTACGTAACCTCAGAACACGTTCACGCAACCTTGCTCCAACTCCTCGCAACTTCAGTGCAACTCGACGCGTTCTCTGTGCAACTCCCAAGCAACCTCGCGACATCGTACGAGGGGGGAGAGCAACAGGGAAGGAAGCGCAAATTGCTCCTCTGTCATCGGCCATTCCAGGCGGTTAACGGGACCCGGTAACACCGTCAACACTTTGACGTTCACATTTGCCTTGCTGCTACTGCTGCTACAGGCCTTGTGTTTTTGGGGGGGGGGGGGGGGGNTTTGTCTCACGTTCTGTCTTCCAGAATCCTCTCCCTGGTCTACTCTCACACATCGAACATCTCGGTACGGCTCCAACGAAAGGAAGCCCCAACGGGGCAGAGACCCCAGGCAGTGACGGGACAGGGAGCCAGGTCTGCGTCTCGATGTCTCGGTTCAACTCCACGCGGCTTCGTGTTGCGCAAGCGGAGTGGAGGGCGTGCAGATGTCTGGGGCGTCGTCGGGAGAATCCAGGCCGTTAACGGGACACCTGGTAAAGTTAAAACGCCGTTGCCATTGGCGTTGTCAACGACTACTTCAGGCTTTGCGTTCGTATCGGAGTTGGGGGGGGGGTCCTGACGTTTTATCTTCCAGAATCCCTCGCGTCTCCTGCGTCCTCGTGACGCCGGCAAAGAGGGGGAAGAGAGATCATCGGTGAATCCAGGCAGTCGCAAGATCCCCAAGTCCCATTTACACAGACGTCTCTCTCGGTTCGAACTCCACGCAAACCCTCTCGTGTCTCTCCATCATCGCCTTGTGGATGATTGTAGTGGTGGAGGTGATTGTGGTGGTGGTGTTGATAACCAGGGGGTGAGTAGGAGGCAGTGGCATCGTTTAACAAGTAGCAGCAGCAGCAGGGGGCTTTTTGCGACTGATCTACATAAGATGTTGTTTTTGTGCTAGAACTAGTGACGAATTGGCACGTTTTGTTCACGCGACAAACCTTACCCAATTGGCCGTGTCGGGTGGTGGCGGGTTTCAACGACACATTTAATATATTCACGAGATCCAACCAAAAACAACAACTCTGTTACGCTTTTACAAACGTTGCGTTGCTACAGAATTTGTGTTCTCACGTCGTGAGTTGGGGCTGGGTAGGAGGAAGGGGGTGGGGAGGGTTGCTGTGTTCACGCCGTGTCTTGCAGACTCCCTCGCGTCTCCTGCGTGCTCGCGACGGCAGCAGCAGCAGAGAGAGGGATCGTCGGTGAACCCAGGCGGTGGCAGGAGCACCACCAAGTTTGATTCACACGGACGTCGCTCTCGCTTGGAACTGCGCGCAAACCCTCGTGCGTGTGAGTGTGTGTGTGTCCGTCGTGCGCCGATGTCTGGGCGTTGTCGTCGGAGAATCCAGGCCGCTGTCTGGGGCACCTGGTGACTACGGAATAAATCCTCTGGCACGAATCCATTGCTGTTACAAACGTCGCTGTGTTTCTTCGGAATTTGTGTTTGTGTGTCGTGAGTCGGAGGTGCGGGACTGGGGGGGGGTGTTGTGTTCACGCCGTGTCTTGCAGACTCCCTCGTATCTTGGCTTGCTCGCATCAACAGCGGCAAAGGGAGAGAGATCATCGGTGAATCGAGGCGGTTACAGGAGCCCAAGTCTGTCTCACGCAGATGTCTCTTGGGTTCGAACCCCAACGGGACAGAGATCCCAGGCAGTGATGGGACACCTGGTAAAGTTAAAACGCCGTTGCCATTGGCATCGTCAACGACTACTTCAGGCTTTGCGTTCGTATCGGAGTTGGGGGGTGGGGTCCTGACGTTTTATCTTCCAGAATCCGTCGCGTCTCTTGCGTCCTCGCAACAGCGCAGCAAAGGGGGAGAGAGATCATCGGTGAATCCAGGCAGTCGCAAGATCTCCAAGTCCCATTTACACAGACGTCTCTCTCGGTTCCAACTCCACGCAAACCCTCTCGTGCGTCCCGTGAAAGAAGTGCAGATGTCTGGGGCGTCGTCGTGAGAACCCAGGCAGTTAACGGGACACCTGGTAAACAAAGCTACCACGCCGTTCCATTCGTTCGTATTTTCAATGTCTAATTCAGGCTTTTGAGTCCGTATCAGAGTTGGTGGGATTGCTTGGGGTGGGTGGGTTGGGGGGGGGGGTCTCTGACGTTCTGTCTTCCAGAATCTTTCCTCGTGTCTACTCTGAAACATCTCGGTACAGCTCCAACGAAAGGAATCCCCAACGTGGCAGAGATCCCAGTCCTGGACAGGAGAGCCAGAGACAACCAACAGCGTCCATCAGGGAGTGTCAACGTCTCTTGCTACCCACAGCAGCAGTAGCATTATTTATGATCAATGGCAATGAGCCGTGCTCTGTAGCCACGCGTGAGCATCATGGAGGTTGTGTTTTATTGTCAAGGCTGAGCGGATGGTGGTGGTGGTGGTGATGGGAATCAGACACGCTGGCATCCGTTCCTGCCACCCCAACTTTGAGATGTCTGGGCGAGTTCTCAACCCAGGTAACCGTGCGAGTCTCCGGCCCGATCCTCGGCCTTGCTCACCAAACGAGCGATGTGTATGTTGTACTTGAGGTTAAACGCCATTGCCATTGGCATTATCAACGACTACTTCAGGCTTTGCGTTCGTATCGGAGTTGGGGGGGGGGGTCCTGACGTTTTATCTTCCAGAATCCCTCACGTCTCCTGCGTCCTCGCGACGCCGGCAAAGAGCGGGAAGAGAGATCATCGGTGAATCCAGGCAGTCGCAAGATCCCCAAGTCCCATTTACACAGACGTCTCTCTCGGTTCCAACTCCACGCAAACCCTCTCGTGCGTCCCGTGAAGGTGTCTGGGCTTCGTCGCGGAGAATTCGGGCCGCTTTCCGTGGCACCTGGTAAACACCACAAATCTTCTCTGCCCAAATCTATCGCTTTTTTAAATCCTTTATATTAAGTTCACTTGCTTGCGCGCTTACGACCGTGCAAATATTTCGGTCGTTTTTTAACCCACTTCCCGTGATCCAATTGAACTGACATTTTGCACACAGACTCGTTGTGTGTGACAATTTATTTTCGTGAAAAAAAATTCCGGAACTTTCACTTTTTAGGAAATGTATTTTTTATTATATTTAATTACCAATTGCTTAATGGTGGCAGGCAATCATCTGACCCATAGGTGGCAGCCATCTGAAGCCAGAGGACGAGAGGACTCTAGCCGCCACGCATATAAAGGATTTATAGTAAAATGATTTGTTTTTACGGGTTAATTTTTCACACGTGAGTTTTGTTATTTTATTTGTGTTCGTATGTCGGGAGTTGACGGGGCGGGGAAGGGGGGTGGGTGTTGTGTTAACGCCGTGTCTTGCAGACTCGCGTCTCCTGCGTGCTCACAGCAAGAACTGCAAAGGGGTGGGGGAAGAGCGAGAGAGTTGACAGAGTTGATGGGCGAATCCGGGCGGTTACAGGAGCCCAGCTCTGATTTTCTGCACGCAAACCCTCGCGTGTCTCTCCATCGCCTTGTGGATGGTTGTGGTGGTGGTGGTGATCAGGAGTGGAGTTTGGAGCGAGGATCAGGAGTGGAGTTTGGAGTGAGGATCTGGAGTGGAGTTTGGAGTGAGGATCAGGATCTGGAGTGGAGTTTGGAGTGAGGATCTGGAGTGGAGTCTGGAGCGAGGATCAGCAGTGGATTGGAGTCTTGATCTGGAGTGGAGTTTGGAGTGAGGATCAGGAGTGGAGTTTGGAGTGAAGATCTGGAGTGGAGTTTGGAGTGAGGATCTGGAGTGGAGTTTGGAGTGAGGATCAGGAGTGGAGTTTGGAGTGAGGATCAGGAGTGGAGTTTGGAGTGAAGATCTGGAGTGGAGTTTGGAGTGAGGATCTGGAGTGGAGTTTGGAGTGAGGATCTGGAGTGGAGTTTGGAGTGAGGATCAGGAGTGGAGTTTGGAGTGAAGATCTGGAGTGGAGTTTGGAGTGAGGATCTGGAGTGGAGTTTGGAGTGAGGATCAGGAGTGGAGTTTGGAGTGAGGATCAGGATCAGGAGTGGAGTTTGGAGTGAGGATCTGGAGTGGAGTTTGGAGTGAGGATCAGGAGTGGAGTCTGGAGGAGGATCAGCAGTGGATTGGAGTCTTGATCTGGAGTGGAGTTTGGAGTGAGGATCAGGAGTGGAGTTTGGAGTGAAGATCTGGAGTGGAGTTTGGAGTGAGGATCTGGAGTGGAGTTTGGAGTGAGGATCAGGAGTGGAGTTTGGAGTGAGGATCAGGAGTGGAGTTTGGAGTGAAGATCTGGAGTGGAGTTTGGAGTGAGGATCAGGAGTGGAGTTTGGAGTGAAGATCTGGAGTGGAGTTTGGAGTGAGGATCTGGAGTGGAGTCTGGAGCGAGGATCAGCAGTGGATTGGAGTCTTGATCTGGAGTGGAGTTTGGAGTGAGGATCAGGAGTGGAGTTTGGAGTGAAGATCTGGAGTGGAGTTTGGAGTGAGGATCTGGAGTGGAGTTTGGAGTGAGGATCAGGAGTGGAGTTTGGAGTGAGGATCAGGAGTGGAGTTTGGAGTGAAGATCTGGAGTGGAGTTTGGAGTGAGGATCTGGAGTGGAGTTTGGAGTGAAGATCTGGAGTGGAGTTTGGAGTGAGGATCTGGAGTGGAGTTTGGAGTGAGGATCAGGATCAGGAGTGGAGTTTGGAGTGAGGATCTGGAGTGGAGTTTGGAGTGAGGATCAGGAGTGGAGTTTGGAGTGAGGATCTGGAGTGGAGTTTGGAGCGAGGATCAGGATCAGGAGTGGAGTTTGGAGTGAGGATCTGGAGTGGAGTCTGGAGCGAGGATCAGCAGTGGATTGGAGTCTTGATCTGGAGTGGAGTCTGGAGTGAGGATCAGGAGTGGAGTCTGGAGTGAGGATCAGGAGTGGGTTTGGAGTGAGGATCTGGAGTGGAGTTTGGAGTGAGGATCTGGAGTGGAGTTTGGAGCGAAGATCTGGAGTGGAGTTTGGAGTGAGGATCTGGAGTGGAGTTTGGAGTGAGGATCTGGAGTGGAGTTTGGAGTGAGGATCTGGAGTGGAGTTTGGAGTGAGGATCAGGAGTGGAGTTTGGAGTGAGGATCAGGAGTGGAGTTTGGAGTGAGGATCTGGAGTGGAGTTTGGAGTGAGGATCTGGAGTGGAGTTTGGAGCGAAGATCTGGAGTGGAGTTTGGAGTGAGGATCTGGAGTGGAGTTTGGAGTGAGGATCTGGAGTGGAGTTTGGAGTGAGGATCTGGAGTGGAGTTTGGAGTGAGGATCTGGAGTGGAGTTTGGAGTGAGGATCTGGAGTGGAGTTTGGAGTGAGGATCTGGAGTGGAGTTTGGAGTGAGGATCAGGAGTGGAGTTTGGAGTGAGGATCAGGAGTGGAGTTTGGAGTGAGGATCAGGAGTGGAGTTTGGAGTGAGGATCAGGAGTGGAGTTTGGAGTGAGGATCTGGAGTGGAGTTTGGAGTGAGGATCAGGAGTGGAGTTTGGAGTGAGGATCAGGAGTGGAGTTTGGAGTGAAGATCAGGAGTGGAGTTTGGAGCGAGGATCAGGATCAGGAGTGGAGTTTGGAGTGAGGATCTGGAGTGGAGTTTGGAGTGAGGATCAGGAGTGGAGTTTGGAGTGAGGATCAGGAGTGGAGTTTGGAGTGAGGATCTGGAGTGGAGTCTGGAGCGAGGATCAGGATCAGGAGTGGAGTTTGGAGTGAGGATCAGGATCAGGAGTGGAGTTTGGAGTGAGGATCTGGAGTGGAGTTTGGAGTGAGGATCTGGAGTGGAGTTTGGAGTGAGGATCAGGATCAGGAGTGGAGTTTGGAGTGAGGATCAGGAGTGGAGTTTGGAGTGAAGATCTGGAGTGGAGTTTGGAGTGAGGATCTGGAGTGGAGTTTGGAGTGAGGATCAGGAGTGGAGTTTGGAGTGAGGATCTGGAGTGGAGTTTGGAGTGAGGATCTGCAGTGGAGTCTGGAGTGAGGATCAGGAGTGGAGTTTGGAGTGAGGATCTGGAGTGGAGTTTGGAGTGAGGATCTGGAGTGGAGTTTGGAGTGAGGATCAGGATCAGGAGTGGAGTTTGGAGTGAGGATCAGGAGTGGAGTTTGGAGTGAAGATCTGGAGTGGAGTTTGGAGTGAGGATCTGGAGTGGAGTTTGGAGTGAGGATCAGGAGTGGAGTTTGGAGTGAGGATCTGGAGTGGAGTTTGGAGTGAGGATCTGGAGTGGAGTTTGGAGTGAGGATCTGGAGTGGAGTTTGGAGCGAAGATCAGGAGTGGAGTTTGGAGCGAAGATCAGGAGTGGAGTTTGGAGTGAGGATCAGGAGTGGAGTTTGGAGTGAGGATCAGGAGTGGAGTTTGGAGTGAGGATCAGGAGTGGAGTTTGGAGTGAGGATCAGGAGCGGAGTTTGGAGTGAGGATCTGGAGTGGAGTTTGGAGTGAGGATCTGGAGTGGAGTTTGGAGTGAGGATCTGGAGTGGAGTTTGGAGTGAGGATCAGGAGTGGAGTTTGGAGTGAGGATCAGGAGTGGAGTTTGGAGTGAGGATCTGGAGTGGAGTTTGGAGTGAGGATCTGGAGTGGAGTTTGGAGTGAGGATCTGGAGTGGAGTTTGGAGTGAGGATCTGGAGTGGAGTTTGGAGTGAGGATCTGGAGTGGAGTTTGGAGTGAGGATCTGGAGTGGAGTTTGGAGTGAGGATCTGGAGTGGAGTTTGGAGCGAGGATCTGGAGTGGAGTCTGGAGTGAAGATCAGGAGTGGAGTTTGGAGTGAGGATCTGGAGTGGAGTTTGGAGTGAGGATCTGGAGTGGAGTTTGGAGTGAGGATCGGGATCGGAGTTTGGAGTGAGGATCTGGAGTGGAGTTTGGAGTGAGGATCTGGAGTGGAGTTTGGAGCGAAGATCAGGAGTGGAGTTTGGAGTGAGGATCTGGAGTGGAGTTTGGAGTGAGGATCTGGAGTGGAGTTTGGAGTGAGGATCTGGAGTGGAGTTTGGAGTGAGGATCTGGAGTGGAGTTTGGAGTGAGGATCTGGAGTGGAGTTTGGAGTGAAGATCTGGAGTGGAGTTTGGAGTGAGGATCTGGAGTGGAGTTTGGAGTGAGGATCTGGAGTGGAGTTTGGAGTGAGGATCTGGAGTGGAGTTTGGAGTGTGGATCAGAAGTGGAGTCAGGATCAGGAGTGGAGTCTGGAGCGAGGATCGGGAGTGGAGTCTGGAGCAAAGTGCCAGCAGACCAGAATGATCAACTTTGAGAGAGATGTCTGGGCGAGTTCTCAACCCAGGTAACCGTGCGAGTCTCCGGCCTTGCTCACCAAACGAGCGATGTGGATGTTTACTTGATGTTAAACGCCGTTGCCATTGGCATTGTCAACGACTACTTCAGGCTTTGCGTTCGTATCGGAGTTGGGGGGGGGGGGTCCTGACGTTTTATCTTCCAGACTCCCTCGCGTCTCCTGCGTCCTCGCGACGCCGGCAAAGAGCGGGAAGAGAGATCATCGGTGAATCCAGGCAGTCGCAAGATCCCAAGTCCCATTTACACAGACGTCTCTCTCGGTTCCAACTCCACGCAAACCCTCTCGTGCATCCCGTGAAGGAAGTTCAGATCTCTGGGGCATCATCGGGGAAATCTCAGACAGCGGACCTCCTGGTAACACCGCCAACACCTTTTTGGCCGTGCGTTTGAATTTGCCTTGCTGCTACTACTACAGGATTTGTTTGTATCGGGGAGGGGAGGGGCTCCTAACGTTCTATGTTACAGGACCCCAGCAGTTGTGCCTAGCGCAGACGTCTCGTTCAACTCCACGCAACTTCCTCAGTGCAACTCCACGTAACCTCGGTGCAACTCTACGTAACCTCAGAACAATTTCATTCAACTTGCTCCAACTCCTCGCAACCTCAGTGCAACTCCACGTGTTCTCTGTGCAACTCCCAAGCAACCTCGCGACATCGTACGAGGGGGAGAGCAACAGGGAAGGAAGCGCAAATTGCTCCTCTGTCATCGGCCATTCCAGGCGGTTAACGGGACCCGGTAACACCGTCAACACTTTGACGTTCACATTTGCCTCGCTGCTACTGCTGCTACAGGCCTTGTGTTTGTGGGGGGTGGGTGTCTCACGTTCTGTCTTCCAGAATCCTCTCCCCAGTCTACTCTCGCTCAAACGTCAAACATCTCGGTACAGCTCCAAACCAAGGAAGCCCCAACGGGGCAGAGATCCCAGGCAGTGACGGGACAGGGAGCCAGGTCTGCGTCTCGATGTCTCGGTTCAACTCCACGCGGCTTCGTGTTGCGCAAGCGGAGTGGAGGGCGTGCAGATGTCTGGGGCGTCGTCGGGAGAATCCAGGCCGTTAACGGGACACCTGGTAAAGTTAAAGCGCCGTTGCCATTCAATGTCTACTTCAGGCTTTGCGTTCGTATCAGAGTTGGGGTGGGATTGCTTTAGGAGCGGGTGGGTTGGGGGGGGGGTCTCTAACTTCGCGTCTTCCAGAATCCGTCCATCGTCTCTCTGCTCAGAACATCCTCGCCAGAGCTCCCCCAGGCAGCAGCAGCAGCAGCGGCGTCTCAAGGGAGCGCCGTCACCACCCGGCCACAGCGCTCAGTAGCAGCAGCAGCAGCAGCAGCAGCCCTGCCTTGTGCGTGCGTAGGCCGCGGTTGGACTCCACACAAAAGCTCTCGTTCGTCGTGCGTGGGAGATGCAGAGGCAGGAGCGCGTCGGGTGGATACGGGCAGTTGCCGTACCTCCTGGTAACACCAAAACTCTTTTGCCGTGGTTTGTTTGCCTTGCTGCTACTACTGCGTTTGTTTGTATTGGAGGGGGGGGGGGTCTGTCCTAACGTTCTGTCTTCCAGAATCTTTCCTCGTGTCTCTCTGAAACATCTCGGACAGCTCCAACGAAAGGAAGCCCAACGGGNCAGAGATCCCAGTCCTGAACAGGAGGGGCCAGAGACACCCAACAGCGTCCATCAGGGAGTGTCAATGTCTCTAGCTACCCACAGCAGCAGCAACATTATTACTATGAACTGGTCGTGAGCAGTGCTGCTAGGTAGCCACGATTGTGAACACGGAGGTTGTGTTTATTGTTGTCAAGGCTCGGCAGGTGGTGGTGGTGAATGTGAAATGCAAGCTGACGCACAGAGCAAGCGGCCGCACTGCTGTACAACACCAACCCAGCCCTGGGTGGAAGGGGGGAGAAGCCGTACGGCCATTACCATCCACCAGGGAGTGTCAATGACTCTTGTCCTTCCCGCACAGCAACTTTATTTATCGATGGCAATGAGCCTTGGCTGTGTAGCCCACACCTGGACATACGGAGGTTGTGTTTATCGTTGTCAAGGCTGAGCGGATGACGGCGGCGGTGGCGATGGGCGGAATGGGAGATGCGCAACTCCCTGCCGCTGTGACAACCCAGTCTTGGACAGGAGGGGCCAGAGACACCAACAGCGTCCATCAGGGAGTGTCAATGTCTCTTGCTACCCACAGCAGCAGCAGCAGCAACATTATTTATGATCAATGGCAATGAGCCGTGCTCTGTAGCCACGCGTGAGCATCATGGAGGTTGTGTTTTATTATTGTCAAGGCTGAGCGGATGATGGTGGTGGTGGTGATGGGGAATCAGACACGCTGGCATCCGTTCCTGCCACCCCAACTTTGAGAGAGATGTCTGGGCGAGTTCTCAACCCAGGTAACCGTGCGAGTCTCCGGCCTGATCCTCGGCCTTGCTCACCAAACGAGCGATGTGGGTGTTCTACTTGAGGTTAAACGCCGTTGCCATTGGCATTATCAACGACTACTTCAGGCTTTGCGTTCGTGTCGGAGTTGGGGGGGGGGGGGGTCCTGACGTTTTATCTTCCAGAATCCCTCGCGTCTCCTGCGTCCTCGCGACGACTGCAAAGAGCGGAAGAGAGATCATCGGTGAATCCAGGCAGTCGCAAGATCCCCAAGTCCCATTTACAAAGATGTCTCGCGGTTCGAACTCCACGCAAACCCTCTCGTGCGTCCCGTAAAGGAAGTTCAGATGTCTGGGGCATCATCGGAAAANCCCAGACAGCGGACCTCCTGGTAACACCGCCAACACCTTTTTGGCCGTGCATTTGAATTTGCCTTGCTGCTACTACTACAGGGTTTGTTGGTGGGGTGGGGGCTCCTAACGTTCTATGTTACAGGACCCCAGCAGTTGTGTCTAGCGCAGGCATCTCGCTGCAACTCCAGGCAACTCGGTCCAACTCTACGTAGCCTCAGAACATTTTCATTCAACCTTGCTCCAACTCCTCGCAACTTCAGGGCAACTCGACGCGTTTCTGTGCAACTCCCAAGCAACCTCGCGACATCGTACAAGGGGGGAGAGCAACAGGGAAGGAAGCGCAAATTGCTCCTCTGTCATTGGCCATTCCAGGCGGTTAACGGGACCCGGTAACACCGTCAACACTTTGACGTTCACATTTGCCTCGCTGCTACTGCTGCTGCTACAGGCCTTGTGTTTGTATCATGGGAGTGGGGGGGGGTCTCTAACGTTCTGTCTTCCAGAATCCTCTCCCGGTCTACTCTCGCTCAAACGTCAAACATCTCGGTACAGCTCCAAACCAAGGAAATCCCAACGGGCAGAGATCCCAGGCAGTGACGGGACAGGGAGCCAGGTCTGCGTCTCGATGTCTCGGTTCAACTCTACGCGGCTTCGTGTTGCGCAAGCGGAGTGGAGGGCGTGCAGATGTCTGGGGCGTCGTCGGGAGAATCCAGGCCGTTAACGGGACACCTGGTAAAGTTAAAACGCCGTTGCCATTTAAATGATCAACGACTACTTCAGGCTTTGCGTTCGTATCGGAGTTGGGGGGGGGTCCTGACGTTTTATCTTCCAGAATCCCTCACGTCTCCTGTGTCCTCGCGACGCCGGCAAAGAGGGGAAGAGAGATCATCGGTGAATCCAGGCAGTCGCAAGATCCCCAAGTCCCATTTACACAGACGTCTCTCTCGGTTCCAACTCCACGCAAACCCTCTCGTGCGTCCCGTGAAAGAAGTGCAGATGTCTGGGGCGTCGTCGGGATAATCAAGGCAGTTAACGGGACACCTGGTAAACAAAGTTACCACGCCGTTGCCATTCGTTCGAATTATCAATGTCTGATTCAGGCTTTGATTTCGTTTCAGAGTTGGGGGTGGGATTGCTTGGGGCGGGTGGGTTGGGGGGGGTCTCTAACTCGCCGTCTTCCAGAATCCCGTCCATCGTCTCTCTGCTCAGAACATCCTCGCCAGAGCTCCCCAGGCAGCAGCAGCAGCAGCAGCGGCGTCTCAAGGGAGCGCCGTCACCACCGGCCACAGCGCTCAGTAGCAGCAGCAGCAGCCCTGCCTTGTGCGTGCGTAGGCCGTGGTTGGACTCCACACACAGAAGCTCCTCGCTTCGTCGTGCGTGGGAGATGCAGAGGCAGGAAACGCAAACGGTCGAATCGGCGGTGGATACGGGCAGTTGCCGTACCTCCTGGTAACACCAAAACTCGTTTTGCCGTGGGTTTGAATTTGCCTTGCTGCTACTACTGCAGGATTTGTTTGTATTGGAGGGGGGGGGGTCTCTAACGTTCTGTCTTCCAGAATCTTTCCTCGTGTCTACTCTGAAACATCTCGGGACAGCTCCAACGAAAGGAAGCCCCAACGGGGCAGAGATCCCAGTCCTGAACAGGAGGGGCCAGAGACACCCAACAGCGTCCATCAGGGAGTGTCAATGTCTCTAGCTACCCACAGCAGCAGCATCAACATTATTACTATGAACTGGTCGTGAGCAGTGCTGCTAGGTAGCCACGAGTGTGAACACGGAGGTTGTGTTTATCGTTGTCAAGGCTCGGCAGGTGGTGGTGGTGGTGAATGTGAAACGCAAGCTGACGCACAGAGCAAGCAGCCGCACTGCTGTACAACACCAACCCAGCCCTGGGTGGAAGGGGGAGAAGCCGTACGGCCATTACCATCCACCAGGGAGTGTCAATGACTCTTGTCCTTCCCGCACAGCAACTTTGTTTATCGATGGCAATGAGCCTTGGCTGTGTAGCCCACACGTGGACATACGGAGGTTGTGTTTATCGTTGTCAAGGCTGAGCGGATGGTGGTGGTGGTGATGGGGAATCAGACACGCTGGCATCCGTTCGTGCCACCCCCAACTTTGAGAGAGATGTCTGGGCGAGTTCTCAACCCAGGTAACCGTGCGAGTCTCCGGCCCGATCCTCGGCCTTGCTCACCAAACGAGCGATGTGGATGTCTACTTGAAGTTGGAAGTTTTATTTCATAATCGGCCACGCGGGGATAGTTGTCGGCAGGACTTTGTGAAAGTTTTAAACGAGGCAAAATTTGAAACCTTTATTAGCAAATGACCACAGCGTGAAGTTTACGTCATGTCACCTGAAGATTGATATCATTGAGAATTGGTTATTTTACCCTTTTATCTGGCAACAAAACTGACACCTTTTTTACAAGGAGTCGTGTTTGCATTGACCACAATACCTGCGGTCAGAATGCAAACAAACACAACTCTGATAATGTATGCACTGTCCTTGAAATTGATTGGTCCACACCGAGACAGCTTTTCTTAGAGCCTAGTCTCACATGGTGTTGGACTTAATGATGCCAAAAGGCGCAAAAAAGTGTCACTTTTGTTGCCAGATAAAAGGGTATAAACACAATTATATTCTGCTACTGGCAAAGGAGGTTCCTATGGTGGATTAAATCGGTGTTTTCTTACGGCCGTCCTGAATATTTCCCTAAGCCAGCAAAGGGCGTTGATGGTGACATTGCCAGCAAGCGGTGTGCAGTGTTGGCCCTTGTGGGTCTGGGGTGGGGAGGGGGGAGGGGCTCCTAACGTTCTATGTTACAGGACCCAGCAGTTGTGCCTAGCGCAGACGTCTCGTTCAACTCCACGCAACTTCCTCAGTGCAACTCCACGTAACCTCGCTGCAACTCCAGGCAACTCGGTCCAACTCCACGTAACCTCAGAACAATTTCATTCAACCTTGCTCCAACTCCTCCACACAACCTCAATCCAATTCCACGTTACCTCGCTGCAACTCTACGTAACCTCAGAACGCCTTCACGCAACCTTGCTCCAACTCCTCGCAACTTCAGTGCAACTCCACGTGTTCTCTGTGCAACTCCCAAGCAACCTCGCGACATCGTACAAGGGGGGAGAGCAACAGGGAAGGAAGCGCAAATTGCTCCTCTGTCATCGGCCATTCCAGGCGGTTAACGGGACCCGGTAACACCGTCAACACTTTGACGTTCACATTTGCCTTGCTGCTACTGCTGCTACAGGCCTTGTGTTTGTGGGGGGGGGGGGGGTGTCTCACGTTCTGTCTTCCAGAAACCTCTCCCCGGTCTACTCTCGCTCAAACGTCAAACATCTCGGTACAGCTCCAACGAAGGAAGCCCCAACGGGGCAGAGACCCCAGGCAGTGACGGGACAGGGAGCCAGGTCTGCGTCTCGATGTCTCGGTTCAACTCCACGCGGCTTCGTGTTGCGCAAGCGGAGTGGAGGGCGTGCAGATGTCTGGGGCGTCGTCGTGAGAACCCAGGCAGTTAACGGGACACCTGGTAAAGCTACCACGCCGTTCACATTCGAATTTTCAATGTCTAATTCAGGCTTTGAGTCCGTATCAGAGTTGGGGTGGGATTGCTTGGGCGGGCGGGTTGGGGGGGGGGGTCTCTAACGTTCTGTCTTCCAGAATCTTTCCTCGTGTCTACTCTGAATCATCTCGGTACAGCTCCAAAGAAAGGAAGCCCCAACGGGGCAAAGACCGCCTGTCAAAAGGTTCTGTTCGCTGCTCGTGAAACGTTTAAAAATGGAGCATGAATTTGCGGAGATTTTTAATTGCTGGGATGAAATGTCTCCATGAAACAAACTCTTTCATCCCGAGTCATCGCGGCCACTTGACGTCAGTTTGGCAACGTCAAAACCCCGGCACGCGCGAAGTCTGGAAGGTTCCGGGACATTAACGATTGGACAATGAACGCTCGACAAATTGTGGAGGAATTTGAAGTAAAATTTTCCAAACTAAACCTTTTCCTGCAAGTGCTTCTTGAAGGGAGGCAGCCCCCCTCTTGGGGAAAGATTTAACAATTG
This sequence comes from Lethenteron camtschaticum, assembly GCA_018977245.1. Classification (NCBI taxonomy): domain Eukaryota; kingdom Metazoa; phylum Chordata; class Hyperoartia; order Petromyzontiformes; family Petromyzontidae; genus Lethenteron; species Lethenteron camtschaticum. The sequence goes on along the minus strand of WFAB01001326.1, from coordinate 209,462 downwards.
ACTTTTTTACGAACGTGGAAATTGCGCACCGCTTGAGAGACTTGGAGAGGGCAAGGCTGGGGGAGCATTGCGAAGCGACCAACAGCAACTCTTGTCGGCCTGATCTTTTGCGCAGATTGCCCGAGGGGACGTGGGCATCGTCCAGGAGACGTGTGAAGCAGAGGGTCGGGGACGCAGATGCACCGGGCTCGCTCGCACAGGCGGTTCCTTGCCGGCGTGAAATCAATCGTCGAGTCACAAACATCACACTCGGTCACCCGTCGCAACGCTGCTACTGTCACAGCTCCACTGTCACCGCCTGCCACTGCTCTGCCACCGTCACCGCCCTCTGCTGCCCAGCCACGATCACCGCTCTCCACTGCCCAGCCACCATCACTGCCCAGCCACCATCACCGCCTCTGCACTGCCCAGCCACCATCACTGCCCAGCCACCATCACCGCCTCTGCACTGCCCAGCCACCATCATCGCCTCTGCACTGCCCAGCCACCATCACCGCCTCTGCACTGCCCAGCCACCATCACCGCCTCTGCACTGCCCAGCCACCATCACCGCCTCTGCACTGCCCAGCCACCATCACTGCCTCTGCACTGCCCAGCCACCATCACCGCCTCTGCACTGCCCAGCCACCATCACCGTCTCTGCACTGCCCAGCCACCATCACTGCCCAGCCACCATCACCGCCTCTGCACTGCCCAGCCACCATCACCGCCTCTGCACTGCCCAGCCACCATCACTGCCTCTGCACTGCCCAGCCACCATCACCGCCTCTGCACTGCCCAGCCACCATCACCGCCTCTGCACTGCCCAGCCACCATCACAGCCTCTGCACTGCCCAGCCACCATCACCGCCTCTGCACTGCCCAGCCACCATCACCGCTTCTGCACTGCCCAGCCACCATCACTGCCTCTGCACTGCCCAGCCACCGTCACCGCCTCTGCACTGCCCAGCCACCATCACCGCCTCTGCACTGCCCAGCCACCATCACTGCCTCTGCACTGCCCAGCCACCATCACCGCCTCTGCACTGCCCAGCCACCATCACCGCCTCTGCACTGCCACTGAATCGGCCACCGTCACCGCCCCTCTGCTGCCCAGCCACAGGAAGCTCACACAGCTCCTCCGTCTGCCCTGCACCCTCCTTTCCCGTGTGCGCGTTTTGTAGCCGCTCACTGGCTGCTGGCGTTCTATACCAAGCTCCACCGACCGGCCATCATCCTCCTATGTGTGGGTGGCGCAGGCTGTGCGGTAAACCACTCGTCCCACTCCTCCCACATGCAATTTTGGTGCACAGTGCTGTGTGCATGGCGGGGGGGGNTTGTCCTTAACCAAATGTCTTCCAGAAGTCTCCTCCCCCTGAGCAGAGCTTGCGTCTCCGTAGCCCAGGCGGTGAGACGTCGCGTGCCTCGTGGTCTGGGTAAACCAATGGACTCGCCCCACACACACCCACTTGTTGCCTGTGGAACATACGAATCTGTCCGTTGCTGTGGCTTGCCAGAAATCTTGAGGGGGGGCGGGGGGGGGCCTTTCACGTTCTCTGTTACAGAACCTAGTCAAACGTCCAGCCCTACCTACCTACCCTGTACAACAAGCCCAGCCCTGCAGAAGGGGAAGAAGAGACACCACAGCAAGCCCCATGACACCACAGCAAGCCCCATGACACCGCCACAACCAGGGAGTGCCCTTTGACTCTCCTCACTCTGCATGCGTCATTCTCAATGGGTCATGAGTTGGCTCTGTAGCCACGAGTGTGAACACGGAGGTTGTGTTTATCGTTGTCAAGGCTCAGCAGGTGGTGGTGGTGAATGGGAAACGCAAGCTGACGCACAGAGCAAGCAGCCGCACTGCTGTACAACACCAACCCAGGGAGTGTCAATGACTCTTGTACTTACCACACAGCAACTTTATTTATCAATGGCAATGAGCCTTGGCTGTGGAGCCACGCGTGAGCATCATGGAGGTTGTGTTTTATTATTGTCAAGGCTGAGCGGATGGTGGTGGTGATGGGGAATCAGACACGCTGGCATCCGTTCCTGCCACCCCAACTTTGAGAGAGATGTCTGGGCGAGTTCTCAACCCAGGTAACCGTGCGAGTCTCCGGCCCGATCCTCGGCCTTGCTCACCAAACGAGCGATGTGGATGTCTATTTGAAGTTGGAAGTTTTATTTCATAATCGGCCACGCGGGGAAAGTTGTCGGCAGGACTTTGTGAAAGTTTTAAACGAGGCAAAACTTGAAACCTTTATTAGCAAATGACCACAGCGTGAAGTTTACGTAACGTGACCTGAAGATTGATATCATTGAGAATTGGTTATTTTACCCTTTTATCTGGCAACAAAACTGACACCTTTTTTACAAGGAGTCGTGTTTGCATTGACCACAATACCTGCGGTCGGAATACAAACAAAAAACACAACTATGTTAATGTATGTGCACTTTCCTTGAAGTTGATTAGTCCACACCGAGACAGCTTTTCTTAGAGCCTAGTCTCACATGGTGTTGGAATTAATGATGCCAAAAGGCGCAAAAAAGTGTCACTTTTGTTGCCAGATAAAAGGGTATAAACACAATTATATATTCTGCTACTGGCAAAGGAGGTTCCTATGGTGGATTGAAATCGGTGTTTTCTTACGGCCGTCCTGAATATTTCCCTAAGCCAGCAAAGGGCGTTGATGGTGACATTGCCAGCAAGCGGTGTGCAGTGTTGGCCCTTGTGGGTCTGGGGTGGGGGAGGGGGGAGGGGCTCCTAACGTTCTATGTTACAGGACCCCAGCAGTTGTGCCTAGCGCAGACGTCTCGTTCAACTCCACGCAACTTCCTCAGTGCAACTCCACGTAACCTCGCTGCAACTCCAGGCAACTCGGTCCAACTCCACGTAGCCTCAGAACAATTTCATTCAACCTTGCCCAACTCCTCACCACGTTCTCTGTGCAACTCCACGTTACCTCGCTGCAACTCTACGTAACCTCAGAACACCTTCACGCAACCTTGCTCCAACTCGTCGCAACTTCAGTGCAACTCCACGCGTTCTCTGTGCAACTCCCAAGCAACCTCGCGACATCGTACAAGGGGGGAGAGCAACAGGGAAGGAAGCGCAAATTGCTCCTCTGTCATCGGCCATTCCAGGCGGTTAACGGGACCCGGTAACACCGTCATCACTTTGACGTTCACATTTGCCTCGCTGCTACTGCTGCTACAGGCCTTGTGTTTGTGGGGGGGGGGGGGGGGTCTCTAACGTTCTGTCTTCCAGAATCCTCTCCCCGGTCTCTACTCTCGCTCAAACGTCAAACATCTCGGTACAGCTCCAACGAAAGGAAGCCCCAACGGGGCAGAGACCCCAGGCAGTGACGGGACAGGGAGCCAGGTCTGCGTCTCGATGTCTCGGTTCAACTCCACGCGGCTTCGTGTTGCGCAAGCGGAGTGGAGGGCGTGCAGATGTCTGGGGCGTCGTCGGGAGAATCCAGGCGGTTAACGGGACACCTGGTAAATTAAAACGCCGTTGCCATTGGCATTATCATCGACTACTTCAGGCTTTGCGTTCGTATCGGAGTTGGGGGGGGGGGGGTCCTGACGTTTTATCTTCCAGAATCCCTCGCGTCTCCTGCGTACTCGCAACTCCACCTAAGAAGAGATCATCGGTGAATCCAGGCAGTCGCAAGATCACCAAGTCCGATTTACACAGACGTCTGTCGGTTCGAACTCCACGCAAACCCTCTTGTGCGTCCCGTGAAGGAAGTTCAGATGTCTGGGGCGTCGTCGAGAGAATCCAGGCAGTTTCCATGGAACCTGGTAACAGCGCAACTCTTTTGCCCAAGTTTGTTTTCACTACAGACGTTGCTACTGCGTTCGCATCGCAGCTGGGGTGGGTTAGGGGGGGTGTGTGTCCTAACGTTCTGTCTTCCAGAATCCTCTCCATGTTCTACTCTCGCTCAAATCAAACATCTCGGTACAGCTCCAGGCAGTGACGGGACAGGGAGCCAGATATGCAACCCCTGCCCTGTTACAACCAAGTCTTGGACATGAGGGGCCAGAGACAACCAACAGCGTCCATCAGGGAGTGTCAATGTTTCTCGCTACCCACAGCAGCAGCAGCAGCAACATTATTACTATGAACTGGTCACGAGCAGTGCTGCTAGGTAGCCACGAGTGTGAACACGGAGGTTGTGTTCATCGTTGTCAAGGCTCGGCAGGTGGTGGTGAATGTGAAACGCAAGCTGACGCACAGAGCAAGCGGCCGCACTGCTGTACCACACCAACCCAGCCCTGGGTGGAAGGGGGGAGAAGCCGTACGGCCATTACCATCCACCAGGGAGTGTCAATGACTCTTGTCCTTCCCGCACAGCAACTTTGTTTATCAATGGCAATGAGCCTTGGCTGCGTAGCCCACACGTGGACATACGGAGGTTGTGTTTATCGTTGTCAAGGCTGAGCGGGTGGTGGTGGTGGTGGTGGTGATGGGGAATCAGACACGCTGGCATCCGTTCCTGCCACCCCCAACTTTGAGAGAGATGTCTGGGCGAGTTCTCAACCCAGGTAACCGTGCGAGTCTCCGGCCCGATCCTCGGCCTTGCTCACCAAACGAGCGATGTGGATGTTGTACTTGAGGTTAAACGCCGTTGCCATTGGCATTATCAACGACTACTTCAGGCTTTGCGTTCGTGTCGGAGTTGGGGGGGGGGGGGTCCTGACGTTTTATCTTCCAGAATCCCTCGCGTCTCCTGCGTCTCGTGACGCCGGCAAAGAGGGGAAGAGAGATCATCGGTGAATCCAGGCAGTCACAAGATCCCCAAGTCCCATTTACACAGACGTCTCTCTCGGTTCCAACTCCACGCAAACCCTCTCGTGCGTCCCGTGAAGGTGTCTGGGCTTCGTCGCGGAGAATTCGGGCCGGTTTCCGTGGCACCTGGTAAACACCACAAATCTTCTCTGCCCAAATCTATCGCTTTTTTAAATCCTTTATATTAAGTTCGCTTGCTTGCTTAGGACCGTGCAAATATTTCGGTCGTTTTTTAACCTACTTCCCGTGATCCAATCGAGCTGACATTTTCCACACAGACTCGTTGTGCGTGACAATTTATTTGCGTGAAAAAAATTTCCGTAACTTTACACTTTTTAGGAATTTTTTATTCTATTTTGTTATCAATTGCTTAATGGTGGCAGGCAATAATCTGACCCATAGGTGGCAGCCATCTCAAGCCAGAGGACGAGAGGACTCTAGCCGCCACGCATATAAAGGATTTATAGTAAAATGCTTTGTTTTTACGGTTAATTTTTCACACGTGAGTTTTTGTTTCTTTATTTGTGTTCGTATGTCGGGAGTTGACGGGGCGGGGAAGGGGGGGTGGGTGTTGTGTTAACGCCGTGTCTTGCAGACTCGCGTCTCCTGCGTGCTCACAGCAAGAACTGCAACGGGGTGGGGGGAAGAGCGAGAGAGTTGACAGAGTTGATGGGCGAATCCAGGCGGTTACAGGAGCCCAGGTCTCTTTTCACGCACGCAAACCCTCTCGTGTCTCCATCGTTGCCTTGTGGATGATTGTAGTGGTGGAGGTGATTGTGGTGGTGGTGATAACCAGGGGTGGTGAGTGGCTTGCCTCTGTAGGAGGCCGTGGCATCGTTTAACAAGTAGCAGCAGCAGCAGCAGGGGGCTTTTTGCAACCACTCTACATAAGATGTTGTTTTTGTGCTAGAACTAGTGACGAATTGGCACGTTTTGTTCACGCGACAAACCTTACCCAATTGGCCGTGTCGGGTGGTGGCGGGTTTCAACGACACTTAATATATTCACCAGATCCAACACAAAAACAACAACAACTCTGTTATGTCTTCTTGGTTCTTTCGGTAAAGTCACGTAGAATGAAAATAATAAAAATAAAACATAAAATAATTCTCACGACGTTTCGGCCACAACGCAAGCATCCGTCCTCAGGTGGAGAACAGGTCTGTCGAAGACAGCGTCTGAATGCGTTGTGGCCGAAACGTTGTGAATTAATTAATTGTTTTATTTTTATTATTTCCCTTCTACGTGATGACTTACCGAAAGAACCAAGAAGATGAATCCCTGCTGCAGTCACGAAATCTTTAAATCGAAATTTAACTCTGTTACGCTTTTACAAACGTTGCGTTGCCACGGAATTGGCATTCTCACGTCGTGAGTTGGGGCGGGTAGGAGGAAGGGGGTGGGGAGGTTGCTGTGTCCACGCCGTGTCTTGCAGACTCCCTCGCGTCTCCTGCGTGCTCGCGGCGGCAGCAGCAGCAGAGAGAGGGATCGTCGGTGAACCCAGGCGGTGGCAGGAGCACCACCAAGTTTGATTCACACGGACGTCGCTCTCGCTTGGAACTGCGCGCAAACCCTCGTGCGTGTGAGTGTGTGTGTCCGTCTTGCGCCGATGTCTGGGCGTTGTCGTCGGAGAATCCAGGCCGCTGTCTGGGGCTCCTGGTGACTACGGAATAAATCCTCTGGCACGAATCCATTGCTGTTACAAACGTCGCTGTGTTTCTTCGGAATTTGTGTTCGTGTGTCGTGAGTCGGAGGTGCGGGACTGGGGGGGGGTGTTAACGCCGTGTCTTGCAGACTCCCTCGCGTCTCCTGCGTGCTCGCAACAACAGCAGCAGCAGCAATGGGGAAGAGAGATCATTGGTGAATCCAGGCAGTCGCAAGATCCCCAAGTCCCATTTACACAGACGTCTCTCTCGGTTCCAACTCCACGCAAACCCTCTCGTGCGTCCCGTAAAGGAAGTGCGGATGTCTGGGGCATCATCGGGAGAACCCAGGCAGTGAACGCACCTGGTAACAGCGCAGCTCCTGTGCCACCTGTCGCTTTCAAGTTTGGTGACTGTGGGAGTTGGGCAGGGGGGGGTTCCTCTAACGCTGCAACCTGCAGACTCCTCCACCCCGTCTACTCGCGCTCAAACTTGAGGAGGAGGAGGAGGCCCAAGGTCTGCGTCAGTCGGCGGCGATTCCAGGCGGTTGTACCGGCACCTGGTAACACCACAACTACTTTGGCGTCTGTTTGAATTTGCCTCGCTACTACCGGAGTTGTGTTTGTATCGGGGGAGTAGGTGGGGGGGTACTCTAACGTTCTGTCTTCCAGAATCGTCTACTCTCCTACTCGCTTTGAACATCATCTCAACATCTCGGTACAGCTCCAAACCAAGGAAGCCCCAACAGGGCAGAGATCTCAGGCAGTGACAGGAAGGGGAGTCCCACCAGTCTTGCGTTATGACGTCTCTCTCGGTTTCAACTCGGGACACCCTTTGGCGTCGGTCGTGCACGGAACAGCGGAGGGGTAAAGGGCGTGAGGGCGTCTGGGGCGTCTCCAGGCAGTTTCCATGGAACCTGGTAACAGCGCGACTCCTTTGCCCACCCGTTCAAGTTTGTTTTCACTGCAGACGTTCGCATCGCAGCTGGGGGTGGGTTTGGGGGTGGGTGGGTGTCCTAACGTTCTGTCTTCCAGAATCCTCTCCCCGGTCTACTCTCGCTCACGTCAAACATCTCGGTACAGCTCCAAACCAAGGAAGCCCCAACGGGGCAGAGACCCCAGGCAGTGAGGGGACAGGGAGCCAGGTCTGCGTCTCGATGTCTCGGTTCAACTGCAGAGGCAGGAAGTGCAAACGGTCGAATCGGCGGTGGATACGGGCAGTTAGCGGACCTCCTGGTAACACCGCAGCTACTTTGGCCGTGCGATTGAATTTGCCTTGCTGCTACTACTACTACAGGATTTGTTTGTATGGGGGAGTAGGGGGGGGGGTACTCTAACGTTCTCTCTTCCAGAATCTTTCCTCGTGTCTACTCTGAAACATCTCGGTACAGCTCCAACGAAAGGAAGCCGCAACGTGGCAGAGATCCCAGTCCTGGACAGGAGGGGCCAGAGACAACCAACAGCGTCCATCAGGGAGTGTCAATGTCTCTTGCTACCCATAGCAGCAGCAGCAACATTATTACTATGAACTGGTCGTGAGCAGTGCTGCTAGGTAGCCACGAGTGTGAACACGGAGGTTGTGTTTATCGTTGTCAAGGCTCGGCAGGTGGTGGTGGTGGTGAATGGGAAACGCAAGCTGACGCACAGAGCAAGCAGCCGCACTGCTGTACAACACCAACCCAGCCCTGGGTGGAAGGGGGGAGAAGCCGTACGGCTATTACCATCCACCAGGGAGTGTCAATGACTCTTGTATTTCCCGCACAGCAACTTTGTTTATCAATGGCAATGAGCCTTGGCTGTGTAGCCCACACGTGGACATACGGAGGTTGTGTTTATCGTTGTCAAGGCTGAGCGGTGGTGGTGGCGATGGGCGGAAGGGGAGATGCGCAACTCCCTGCCGCTGTTACAACCCAGTCCTGGACAGAGGGGCCAGAGACAACCAACAGCGTCCATCAGGGAGTGTCAATGTCTCTTGCTACCCACAGCAGCAGCAGCAGCATTATTTATGATCAATGGCAACGAGCCGTGCTCTGTAGCCACGCGTGACCATCATGGAGGTTGTGTTTTATTATTGTCAAGGCTGAGCGGATGGTGGTGGTGGTGGTGGGGAATCAGGCACGCTGGCATCCGTTCCTGCCACCCCCAACTTTGAGAGAGATGTCTGGGCGAGTTCTCAACCCAGGTAACCGTGCGAGTCTCCGCCCGATCCTTGGCCTTGCTCACCAAACGAGCGATGTGGATGTTGTACTTGAGGTTAAACGCCGTTGCCATTGGCATTATAAACGACTACTTCAGGCTTTGCGTTCGTATCGGAGTTGGGGGGGGGGGGTCCTGACGTTTTATCTTCCAGAATCCCTCGCGTCTCCTGCGTCCTCGCGACGCCGGCAAAGAGGGGAAGAGAGATCATCGGTGAATCCAGGCAGTCGCAAGAGCCCTAGTCCGATTTTACACAGACGTCTCTCTCGGTTCGAACTCCACGCAAACCCTCTCGTGCGTCCTGTAAAGGAAGTGGGAATATCAGGGCTTCGTCGGGAGAATCCAGGCAGTTTCCATGGAACCTGGTAACAGCGCAACTCTTTTGCCACGTGTTCAAGTTTGTTTTCACTACAGACGTTGCTTCTGCGTTCGAATTTCTGTTGGGGGGGGGGTCCTAACGGTTTATCTTACAGAATCCTCTCCCCGGTCTACTTTCGCTCAAACATCTCGGTACAGCTCCAACGAAAGGAAGCCCCAACGGGGCAGAGACCCCAGGCAGTGACGGGACAGGGAGCCAGGTCTGCGTCTCGATGTCTCGGTTCAACTCCACGCGGCTTCGTGTTGCGCAAGCGGAGTGGAGGGCGTGCAGATGTCTGGGGCGTCGTCGGGAGAATCCAGGCCGTTAACGGGACACCTGGTAAAGTTTAAACGCCGTTGCCATTGGCATTATCAACGACTACTTCAGGCTTTGCGTTCGTGTCGGAGTTGGGGGGGGGGGGGGTCCTGACGTTTTATCTTCCAGAATCCCTCGCGTCTCCTGCGTACTCGCAACTCAGCTAAGAAGAGATCATCGGTGAATCCAGGCAGTCGCAAGATCCCCAAGTCCCATTTACACAGACGTCTCTCTCGGTTCGAACTCCACGCAAACCCTCTCGTGCGTCCCGTAAAGGAAGTTCAGATGTCTGGGGCGTCGTCGGAGAATCCAGGCAGTTTCCATGGAACCTGGTAACAGCGCAACTCTTTTGCCCAAGTTTGTTTTCACTGCAGACGTTGCTACTGCGTTCGCATCGCAGCTGGGGGTGGGTTAGGGGGGTGGGTGTCCTAACGTTCTGTCTTCCAGAATCCTCTCCATGTTCTACTCTCGCTCAAATCAAACATCTCGGTACAGCTCCAGCAGTGACGGGACAGGGAGCCAGATACGCAACTCCCTGCCGCTGTGACAACCCAGTCTTGGACAGGAGGGGCCAGAGACAACCAACAGCGTCCATCAGGAGTGTCAATGTCTCTTGCTACCCACAGCAGCAGCAGCAGCAGCATTATTTATGATCAATGGCAATGGCCGTGCTCTGTAGCCACGCGTGAGCATCATGGAGGTTGTGTTTTATTATTGTCAAGGCTGAGCGGATGGTGGTGGTGGTGGTGATGGGGAATCAGACACGCTGGCATCCGTTCCTGCCACCTCCAACTTTGAGAGAGATGTCTGGGCGAGTTCTCAACCCAGGTAACCGTGTGAGTCTCCGGCCCGATCCTCGGCCTTGCTCACCAAATGAGCGATGTGGATGTTGTACTTGAGGTTAAACGCCGTTGCCATTGGCATTATCAACGACTACTTCAGGCTTTGCGTTCGTATCGGAGTTGGGGGGGGGGTCCTGACGTTTTATCTTCCAGACTCCCTCGCGTCTCCTGCGTCCTCGCGACGCCGGCAAAGAGGGGAAGAGAGATCATCGGTGAATCCAGGCAGTCGCAAGATCCCCAAGTCCCATTTACACAGACGTCTCTCTCGGTTCCAACTCCACGCAAACCCTCTCGTGCGTCCCGTGAAGGAAGTGCGGATGTCTGGGGCATCGTCGGGAGAACCCAGGCAGTGAACGAAACACTTGGTAAACAAAGTTACCACGCCGTTGCCTTTCATTCGTATTTTCAATGTCTACTTCAGGCTATGAGTTCGTATCAGAGTTGGGGGTGGGATTGGTGTCGGTTGGGGGGGGGGGTCTCTAACGTTCTGTCTTCCAGAATCCTCTCCCCGGTCTACTCTCGCTCAAACGTCAAACATCTCGGTACAGCTCCAACGAAAGGAAGCCCAACGGGCAGAGACCCCAGGCAGTGACGGGACAGGGAGCCAGGTCTGCGTCTCGATGTCTCGGTTCAACTCCACGCGGCTTGGTGTTGCGCAAGCAGAGTGGAGGGCGTGCAGATGTCTGGGGCGTCGTCGGGAGAATCCAGGCTGTTAACGGGACACCTGGTAAAGTTAAAACGCCGTTGCCATTATCAACGACTACTTCAGGCTTTGCGTTCGTATCGGAGTTGGGGGGGGGGGTCCTGACGTTTTATCTTCCAGAATCCCTCGCGTCTCCTGCCTCCTCGCTACGCCGGCAAAGAGCGGGAAGAGAGATCATCGGTGAATCCAGGCAGTCGCAAGATCCCCAAGTCCCATTTACACAAACGTCTCTCTCGGTTCCAACTCCACGCAAACCCTCTCGTGCGTCCCGTGAAGGAAGTTCAGATGTCTGGGGCGTCGTCGGGAAATCCAGACAGCGGACCTCCTGGTAACACCGCCAACACCTTTTGGCCGTGCGTTTGAATTTGCTTTGCTGCTACTACTACAGGGTTTGTTTGTATCGGGGGGGGGGGGGAGGGGCTCCTAACGTTCTATGTTACAGGACCCCAGCAGTTGTGCCTAGCGCAGACGTCTCGTTCAACTCCACGCAACTTTCTTACTGGATCTCCACACGGTCTCTGCTGCTCAACGCAACCTTGATGCAATTCCAACAGCGTCCACCAGGGAGTGTCAATGTCTCTTGCTACCCACAGCAGCAGCAGCAACATTATTACTATGAACTGGTCACGAGTAGTGCTGCTAGGTAGCCACGAGTGTGAACACGGAGGTTGTGTTTATCGTTGTCGAGGCTCGGCAGGTGGTGGTGGTGAATGTGAAATGCAAGCTGACGCACAGAGCAAGCGGCCGCACTGCTGTACAACACCAACCCAGCCCTGGGTGGAAGGGGGGAGAAGCCGTACGGCCGTTACCATCCACCAGGGAGTGTCAATGACTCTTGTCCTTCCCGCACAGCAACTTTGTTTATCGATGGCAATGAGCCTTGGCTGCGTAGCCCACACGTGGACATACGGAGGTTGTGTTTATCGTTGTCAAGGCTGAGCGGATGACGGTGGTGGTGGTGGCGATGGGCGGAATGGGAGATACGCAACCCCCTACCGCTGTGACAACCCAGTCTTGGACAGGAGGGGCCAGAGACGACCAACAGCGTCCATCAGGGAGTGTCAATGTCTCTTGCTACCCACAGCAGCAGCAGCAGCATTATTTATGATCAATGGCAATGAGCCGTGCTCTGTAGCCACGCGTGAGCATCATGGAGGTTGTGTTTTATTATTGTCAAGGCTGAGCGGATGGTGGTGATGGGGAATCGGACACGCTGGCATCCGTTCCTGCCACCCCCAACTTTGAGAGAGATGTCTGGGCGAGTTCTCAACCCAGGTAACCGTGCGAGTCTCCGGCCCGATCCTCGGCCTTGCTCACCAAACGAGCGATGTGGATGTTGTACTTGAGGTTAAACGCCGTTGCCATTGGCGTTATCAACGACTACTTCAGGCTTTGTGTTCGTATCGGAGTTGGGGGGGGGGGGGTCCTGACGTTTTATCTTCCAGACTCGCGTCTCCTGCGTCCTCGCGACGCCGGCAAAGAGGGGAAGAGAGATCATCGGTGAATCCAGGCAGTCGCAAGAGCCCTAGTCCGATTTTACACAGACGTCTCTCTCGGTTCGAACTCCACGCAAACCCTCTCGTGCATCCTGTAAAGGAAGTGGGAATATCAGGGCTTCGTCGGGAGAATCCAGGCAGTTTCCATGGAACCTGGTAACAGCGCAACTCTTTTGCCACGTGTTCAAGTTTGTTTTCACTACAGACGTTGCTTCTGCGTTCGAATTTCTGTTGGGGGGGGGGGTCCTAACGGTTTATCTTACAGAATCCTCTCCCCGGTCTACTTTCGCTCAAACATCTCGGTACAGCTCCAACGAAAGGAAGCCCCAACGGGGCAGAGACCCCAGGCAGTGACGGGACAGGGAGCCAGGTCTGCGTCTCGATGTCTCGGTTCAACTCCACGCGGCTTCGTGTTGCGCAAGCGGAGTGGAGGGCGTGCAGATGTCTGGGGCGTCGTCGGGAGAACCCAGGCCGTTAACGGGACACCTGGTAAAGTTAAAACGCCGTTGCCATTGGCATTGTCAACGACTACTTCAGGCTTTGCGTTCGTGTCGGAGTTTGGGGGGGGGGGTCCTGACGTTTTATCTTCCAGAATCCCTCGCGTCACCTGCGTTCTCGCGACGCCGGCAAAGAGCGGGAAGAGAGATCATCGGTGAATCCAGGCAGTCGCAAGATCCCCAAGTCCCATTTACACAGACGTCTCTCTCGGTTCGAACTCTGGGACATTCGTCGGGAAAACCCAGACAGCGGATTTCCTGGTAACACCGCAACTCCTTTGGCCGTGCGTTGGAGTTTGTCTTGCTGCTACTTACTACAGGATTTGTAGTTACCTCGATGCAACTCTACGTAACCTCAGAACATCTGAGGGGAAAAACCCCTATTATGTTTTGCTTTTCGTAATCGGCCACGCGGGGAAAAGTTGTCAGGCAGGACTTTGTGAAAGTTTTAAACGAGACAAAACTTGACACATTTATTAGCAAATGATCACAGCGTCAAGTTTACGTAATGTGACCTGAAGATTGGAATCGGTGTTCTCTTACGGCTGTCCTGAATATTTCCCTAAGCCAGCAAAGGGCGTTGATGGTGACATTGCTAGCAAGCAGTGTGCAGTGTTGGCCCTTGTGGATCTGGGGTGGGGGAGGGGGGAGGGGCTCCTAACGTTCTATGTTACAGGACCCCAGCAGTTGTGCCTAGCGCAGACGTCTCGTTCAACTCCACGCAACTTCCTCAGTGCAACTCCACACAACCTCGCTGCAACTCCAGGCAACTCGGTCCAACTCCACGTCGCCTCAGAACAATTTCATTCAACCTTGCTCCAACTCCTCCACACAACCTCAATCCAACGCCACGTTACCTCGCTGCAACTCTACGTAACCTCAGAACACCTTCACGCAACCTTGCTCCAACTCCTCGCAACTTCGCTGCAACTCCACGCGTTCTCTGTGCAACTCCCAAGCAACCTCGCGACATCGTACAAGGGGGAGAGCAACAGGGAAGGAAGCGCAAATTGCTCCTCTGTCATCGGCCATTCCAGGCGGTTAACGGGACCCGGTAACACCGTCAACACTTTGACGTTCACATTTGCCTCGCTGCTACTGCTGCTACAGGCCTTGTGTTTGTGGGGGGGGGGGGTGTCTCACGTTCTGTCTTCCAGAATCCTCTCCCCGGTCTACTCTCGCTCAAACGTCAAACATCTCTACAGCTCCAAACCAAGGAAGCCCCAACGGGGCAGAGATCCCAGGCAGTGACGGGACAGGGAGCCAGGTCTGCGTCTCGTGTCTCGGTTCAACTCCACGCGGCTTCGTGTTGCGCAAGCGGAGTGGAGGGCGTGCAGATGTCTGGGGCGTCGTCGGGAGAATCCAGGCCGTTAACGGGACACCTGGTAAAGTTAAAACGCCGTTGCCATTATCAACGACTACTTCAGACTTTGCGTTCGTATCGGAGTTGGGGGGGGGGGTCCTGACGTTTTATCTTCCAGAATCCCTCGCGTCTCCTGCGTCCTCGTGACGCCGGCAAAGAGGGGGAAGAGAGATCATCGGTGAATCCAGGCAGTCGCAAGATCCCCAAGTCCCATTTACACAGACGTCTCTTTCGGTTCGAACTCCACGCAAACCCTCTCGTGCGTCCGTGAAGGAAGCGCGGATGTCTGGGGCGTCGTCGTGAGAACCCAGGCAGTTTCCATGGAACCTGGTAACAGCGCAACTCTTTTGCCACCCGTTCAAGTTTCTTTTCACTACAGACGTTGCTACTGTGTTTGCATCGCAGTTGGGGGGGTGGGTGTCCTAACGGTTTATTTTCCAGAAACCTCTCCCCCGTCTCTACTCTCGCTCAAACGTCAAACATCTCGGTACAGCTCCAAACCAAGGAAGCCCAACGGGGCAGAGATCCCAGGCAGTGAGGGGACAGGGAGCCAGGTCTGCGTCTCGATGTCTCGGTTCAACTACAGAGGGATGAAGTGCAAACGGTCGAATCGGCGGTGGATACGGGCAGTTAGCGGACCTCCTGGTAACACCCGCAACTCCTTTGGCCGTGCGTTTGAATTTGCCTTGCTGCTACTACTACAGGCCTTGTGTTTGTATCAGTGGGGGAGGGGGTCTCTAACGTTCTGTCTTCCAGAATCTTTCCTCGTGTCTACTCTGAAACATCTCGGTACAGCTCCAACGAAAGGAAGCCCCAACGGGGCAGAGACCCCAGGCAGTGACGGGACGGGGGCCAGGTCTGCGTCTCGATGTCTCGGTTCAACTCCACGCAACTTCCTCAGTGCAACTCCACGTAACCTCGGTGCTACTCAGCGCAACTTTGATTCAACTCCCAACAGCGTCCATCAGGGAGTGTCAATGTCTCTCGCTACCCACAGCAGCAGCAGCAACATTATTTATGATCAATGGCAATGAGCCGTGCTCTGTAGCCACGCGTGAGCATCATGGAGGTTGTGTTTTATTATTGTCAAGGCTGAGCGGATGGTGGTGGTGGTGATGGGGAATCGACACGCTGGCATCCGTTCCTGCCACCCCCAACTTTGAGCGAGATGTCTGGGCGAGTTCTCAACCCAGGTAACGTGCGAGTCTCCGGCCCGATCCTCGGCCTTGCTCACCAAACGAGCGATGTGGATGTTTTACTTGAGGTTAAACGCCGTTGCCATTGGCATTATCAACGACTACTTCAGGCTTTGCGTTCGTATCGGAGTTGGGGGGGGGTCCTGACGTTTTATCTTCCAGACTCCCTCGCTTCTCCTGCGTCCTCGCGACGCCGGCAAAAGCGGGAAGAGAGATCATCGGTGAATCCAGGCAGTCGCAAGATCCCCAAGTCCCATTTACACAGACGTCTCTCTCGGTTCCAACTCCACGCAAACCCTCTCGTGCGTCCCGTAAAGGTGTCTGGGCTTCGTCGCAGAGAATTCAGGCCGCTTTCCGTGGCACCTGGTAAACACCACAAATCTTCTCTGCCCAAATCTATCGCTTTTTTAAATCCTTTATATTAAGTTCACTTGCTTGCGCGCTTACGACCGTGCAAATATTTCGGTCGTTTTTTAACCCACTTCCCGTGATCCAATTGACTGACATTTTGCACACAGACTCGTTGTGCGTGACAATTTATTTTCGTGAAAACATTTTTCCAAAATTTTCCACTTTTCAGGGAAAAAAAATTCATATTGAATTTAAAATACCAATGTGATAAAAATGAAACTTTTTACTCAAGAAAAACAGAAATGAATAATAAAATAAAACCGACGCCACGCATATAAAGGATTTATAGTGAAAAACTTTGTTTTAACGGGTTAATTTTTTTATTTCAGGCCACAGGATGGCAGTGGCGGCTATGGTTGTACGACTCCTCCAGAACATTGTGAGTGATTGTCTTGTTGGTAACGATCCAAGCTGGAGTTTATTTGCGACAGCATTCCAGACCCTGGGGCATCTACAGCAAAAGCCCTTCCTCCAGTATTTGTACGCCAATTAGGAACGCGAAGCTGGTAAATGAGCGAAGATCTTAGCCCGTATTTGTTTTCCGAAACGATCGGGAGATCCATGAGGTAATCTACGGATTTTTGTGTTAGTACATCGACAATAAATAATGTGTTTGTATGTCGGGAGTTGACGGGCGGGGAAGGGGGGGGAGGGTTGTTGTACGTAATATGTTGTTTTTGTGCTGCGTGTGCTAGAACTAGTGACGAATTGGCACGTGTTGTTCACGCGACAAACCTTACCCAATTGGCCGTGTCGGGTGGTGGCGGGTTTCAACGACACATTTAATATATTCACGAGATCCAACCCAACAACAACAACAACTCTGTTGCGTCTTCTTGGTTCTTTCGGTAAAGTCACGTAGAATGGAAATAATAAAATAATAAAATAAAACAAATAAAATCTCACGACGTTTCGGCCACAACGCAAGCAGCCGTCCTCAGGTGGAGAACAGGTCTGTCGAGAAGACGGCGTCTGAATGCGTTGTGGCTGAAACGTCGTAAATTAATTTGTTTTATTTTATTATTTATTGTTTCCATTCTACGTGATGACTTCACCGAAAGAACCAAGAAGATGAATCCCTGCTGCAGTCACGAAATCTTTAAATCGAAATTTAACTCTGTTACGCTTTTACAAACGTGTTACCACAGAATTAGCGTTCTCACGTAGTGAGTTGGGCTGGGTAGGAGGAAGGGGGTGGGGAGGGTTGCTGTGTCCACGCCGTGTCTTGCAGACTCCCTCGCGTCTCCTGCGTGCTCGCGACGGCAGCAGCAGCAGCAGAGAGAGGGATCGTCGGTGAACCCAGGCGGTGGCAGGAGCACCACCAAGTTTGATTCACACGGACGTCGCTCTCGCTTGGAACTGCGCGCAAACACTCGTGCGTGAGTGTGAGTGTGTGTCCGTCGTGCGCCGATGTCTGGGCGTTGTCGTCGGAGAATCCAGGCCGCTGTCTGGGGCACCTGGTGACTACGGAATAAATCCTCCGGCACGAATCCATTGCTGTTACAAACGTCGCTGTGTTTCTACGGAATTGTGTTCGTGTGTCGTGAGTCGGAGGTGCGGGACTGGGGGGGGTGTTGTGTTAACGCCGTGTCTTGCAGACTCCCTCGTATCTTGGCTCGCTCGCATCAACAGCGGCAAAGGGAGAGAGAGATCATCGGTGAATCGAGGCGGTTACAGGAGCCCAAGTCTGTCTCACGCAGATGTCTCTTGGGTTCGAACCCCAACGGGGCAGAGATCCCAGGCAGTGATGGGACACCTGGTAAAGTTGTAACGCCGTTGCCATTGGCGTTGTCAACGACTACTTCAGGCTTTGCGTTCGTATCGGGCGTTGGGGGGCGGGTCCTGACGTTTTATCTTCCAGAATCCCTCGCGTCTCCTGCGTCCTCGCGACGCCGGCAAAGAGGGGGAAGAGAGATCATCGGTGAATCCAGGCAGTCGCAAGATCCCCAAGTCCCATTTACACAGACGTCTCTCTCGGTTCGAACTCTGGGACATTCGTCGGGAAAACCCAGACAGCGGATTTCCTGGTAACACCGCAACTCCTTTGGCCGTGCGTTGGAGTTTGTCTTGCTGCTACTTACTACAGGATTTGTAGTTACCTCGATGCAACTCTACGTAACCTCAGAACATCGGAGGGGAAAAACCCCTATTATGTTTTGCTTTTCGTAATCGGCCACGCGGGGACAAGTTGTCAGGCAGGACTTTGTGAAAGTTTTAAACGAGGCAAAACTTGACACTTTTATTAGCAAATGACCACAGCGTCAAGTTTACGTAATGTGACCTGAAGATTGAAATCGGTGTTCTCTTTCGGCTGTGCTGAATATTTCCCTAAGCCAGCAAAGGGCGTTGATGGTGACATTGCCAGCAAGCGGTGTGCAGTGTTGGCCCTTGTGGGTCTGGGGTGGGGGAGGGGGGGAGGGGCTCCTAACGTTCTATGTTACAGGACCCCAGCAGTTGTGCCTAGCGCAGACGTCTCGTTCAACTCCACGCAACTTCCTCAGTGCAACTCCACGCAACTTTCTCAGTGCAACTTCTCGTAACCTCGGTGCAACTCCAGGCAACTCGGTGCAACTCCACGTAACCTCAGAACAATTTCACGCAACCTTGCTCCAACTCCTCGCAACTTCAGTGCAACTCCACGCGTTCTCTGTGCAACTGCCAAGCAACCTCGCGACATCGTACGAGGGGGAGAGCAACAGGGAAGGAAGTGCAAATTGCTCCTCTGTCATCGGCCATTCCAGGCGGTTAACGGGACCCGGTAACACCGTCAACACTTTGACGTTCACATTTGCCTTGCTGCTACTGCTGCTACAGGCCTTGTGTTTGTATCGGAGTTGGGGGGGGGGGGGTCTTAACACCGTGTCTTCCAGAATCCCTCGCATCTCCTGCGTCCTCGCAACGCCGGCAAAGAGAGGGAAGAGATCATCGGTGAATCCAGGCAGTCGCAATAATATTGATCTAACAATCACCACAAATGCTACTCGGTTTGTAGACACCAGGGTACTGTGAGTCAAGAATGACATCCTTTAAGGATGGGATCAGATCAGTCCTTGTGTTTGTATCAGGGTGGGGGGGGGGGGAGGTCTCTAACGTTCTGTCTTCCAGAATCTTTCCTCGTGTCTACTCTGAAACATCTCGGTACAGCTCCAAAGAAAGGAAGCCCCAACGTGGCAGAGTTCCAGTCCTGGACAGGAGAGCCAGAGACAACCAACAGCGTCCATCAGGGAGTGTCAATGTCTCTCGCTACCCACAGCAGCAGCAACATTATTACTATGAACTGGTCACGAGCAGTGCTGCTAGGTAGCCACGAGTGTGAACACGGAGGTTGTGTTTATCGTTGTCAAGGCTCGGCAGGTGGTGGTGGTGAATGGGAAACGCAAGCTGACGCACAGAGCAAGCAGCCGCACTGCTGTACAACACCAACCCAGCCCTGGGTGGAAGGGGGGAGAAGCCGTACGGCCATTACCATCCACCAGGGAGTGTCAATGTCTCTTGCTACCCACAGCAGCAGCAGCATTATTGATGATCAATGGCAATGAGCCGTGCTCTGTAGCCACGTGTGAGCATCATGGAGGTTGTGTTTTATTATTGTCAAGGCTGAGCGGATGGTGGCGGTGGTGGTGATGGGGGATCAGACACGCTGACATCCGTTCCTGCACCTCCAACTTTGAGAGAGATGTCTGGGCGAGTTCTCAACCAGGTAACCGTGCGAGTCTCCGGCCCGATCCTCGGCCTTGCTCACCAAACGAGCGATGTGGATGTTTGAGGTTTTATTGACGTTTTATTTTGTAATTTGGCCATGCGGGGAAAAGTTGTCGGCAGGACTTTGACAGTTTTAAACGAGGCAAAACTTGAAACCTTTATCAGCAAATGACCACGGCGTGAAGTTTACGTAATGTGACCTGAAGATTGAAATCGGTGTTCTCTTACGGCTGTGCTGAATATTTCCTAAGCCAGCAAAGGGCGTTGATGGTGACATTGCCAGCAAGCGGTGTGCAGTGTTGGCCCTTGTGGGTCTGGGGTGGGGAGGGGGGAGGGGCTCCTAACGTTCTATGTTACAGGACCCCAGCAGTTGTGCCTAGCGCAGACGTCTCGTTCAACTCCACGCAACTTCCTCAGTGCAACTCCACGCAACTTTCTCAGTGCAACTTCTCGTAACCTCGGTGCAACTCCAGGCAACTCGGTGCAACTCCACGTAACCTCAGAACAATTTCACGCAACCTTGCTCCAACTCCTCGCAACTTCAGTGCAACTCCACGCGTTCTCTGTGCAACTGCCAAGCAACCTCGCGACATCGTACGAGGGGGAGAGCAACAGGGAAGGAAGTGCAAATTGCTCCTCTGTCATCGGCCATTCCAGGCGGTTAACGGGACCCGGTAACACCGTCAACACTTTGACGTTCACATTTGCCTTGCTGCTACTGCTGCTACAGGCCTTGTGTTTGTATCGGAGTTGGGGGGGGGGGGGTCTTAACACCGTGTCTTCCAGAATCCTCGCATCTCCTGCGTCCTCGCAACGCCGGCAAAGAGAGGGAAGAGATCATCGGTGAATCCAGGCAGTCGCAATAATATTGATCTAACAATCACCACAAATGCTACTCGGTTTGTAGACACCAGGGTACTGTGAGTCAAGAATGACATCCTTTAAGGATGGGATCAGATCAGTCCTTGTGTTTGTATCAGGGTGGGGGGGGGGGAGGTCTCTAACGTTCTGTCTTCCAGAATCTTTCCTCGTGTCTACTCTGAAACATCTCGGTACAGCTCCAAAGAAAGGAAGCCCCAACGTGGCAGAGTTCCCAGTCCTGGACAGGAGAGCCAGAGACAACCAACAGCGTCCATCAGGGAGTGTCAATGTCTCTCGCTACCCACAGCAGCAGCAACATTATTACTATGAACTGGTCATGAGCAGTGCTGCTAGGTAGCCACGAGTGTGAACACGGAGGTTGTGTTTATCGTTGTCAAGGCTCGGCAGGTGGTGGTGGTGGTGAATGTGAAACGCAAGCTGACGCACAGAGCAAGCGGCCGCACTGCTGTACAACACCAACCCAGCCCTGGGTGGAAGGGGGGAGAAGCCGTACGGCCATTACCATCCAACAGGGAGTGTCAATGACTCTTGTCCTTCCCGCACAGCAACTTTGTTTATCAATGGCAATGAGCCTTGGCTGTATAGCCCACACGTGGACATACGGAGGTTGTGTTTATCGTTGTCAAGGCTGAGCGGATGGTGGTGGTGGTGGTGGTGATGGGGAATCAGACACGCTGGCATCCGTTCCTGCCACCCCCAACTCTGAGAGAGATGTCTGGGCGAGTTCTCAACCCAGGTAACCGTGCGAGTCTCCGGCCCGATCCTCGGCCTTGCTCACCAAACGAGCGATGTGGATGTTCTACTTGAGCACCAAAGGAACATTAAATTCTCCCAAATACACCAGTTGCAGTGCTTGCTTGCCAACAAGGACATTCAATTGATTTTGATAACGTTAAAAGTGTTTTGCGGAACTAATTATTGCTGGCCAAGGTTAGAGAATACATTTTTATTGATAATTCAAATAATTTCAATCGCTGTTTATGGCTACAGACTCGTACAGCCTGGAAGCGTCTTAAATCTCGACTTAAAGCTTTAGTGGCTGCAGGAATTCATATTATTTGGGTCTTTCGGCAAAGTCACGTGACTTTACCGAATGTATTAAGTTATGCACAACACACATTGCAATTCCTTAGAGATGTGTCGCATGCTAAGTGGCTGATTACTGATCCGTTACTTAAATGCATAGACCGCCGCCTCTGATCTCGAATCCGATGGGGTTCAACGACGATGACATCGTCATCCTGCACTGTTTGTTTAAGACCAGAAGCAGGTGGACGGCTTCACTATTCTGGCAAATCGCACCGAAGGTGCCGGATGTAGTTTCCAGCGAAACGTCGCTGTTACTCGGATTGTAAATGTTGTGGATCCACTCTTAAACACACCGGCGGGCTAAAGTGGTCAACTATTTTGTCTTTTGTCAACGTGACACATTTTTTACCGATTGGCCGTGTCGGGTGGTGGCGGGTTTTAGCGACACATTTAAAATATTTACGCGATCCAACCCAAAAGCTACAACTCTATTACGCTTTTTCAAACGTTTCGTTGCTACAGAATTAGTGTTCTCATGTCGGGAGTTGGGGCTGGGTCGGAGGAAGGGGGGAGGAGGGTTGTGTTCGCGCCGTGTCTTACAGACTTGCCGTGCATTTGAATTTGCCTTGCTGCTACTACTACTGGATTTGTTTGTATTGGGGAGGGGGGAGGCGCTCCTAACGTTCTATGTTACAGGACCCCAGCAGTTGTGCCTAGTGCAGACGTCTCGTGCAACTCCACGTAACCTCAGAACAATTTCACGCAACTTTGCTCCAACTCCTCGCAACTTCAGTGCAACTCCACGCGTTCTCTGTGCAACTCGCAAGCAACCTCGCGACATCGTACAAGGGGGGAGAGCAACAGGGAAGGAAGCGCAAATTGCTCCTCTGTCATCGGCCATTCCAGGCGGTTAACGGGACCCGGTAACACCGTCAACACTTTGACGTTCACATTTGCCTTGCTGCTACTGCTGCTACAGGCCTTGTGTTTGTGGGGGGGGGGGGTTTGTCTCACGTTCTGTCTTCCAGAATCCTCTCCCTGGTCTACTCTCACACATCGAACATCTCGGTACAGCTCTTAAAGAAAGGAAGCCCCAACAGGGCAGAGATCCCAGGCAGTGACAGGAAGGGAGCCCCACCAGTCTTGCGTGATGACGTCTCTCCCGGTTTCAACTCGGGGACACCCTTTGGCGTCGGTGGCGCACGGAACAGCGGAGGGGTGAAGGGCGTGAGGGCGTCTGGGGCGTCTCCAGGCAGTTTCCATGGAACCTGGTAACAGCGCGACTCCTTTGCCCACCCGTTCAAGTTTGTTTTCAATACAGACGTTGCTACTGCGTTCGAATTTCTGCTGGGGGTGGGTTTGGGGGGTGGGTGTCCTAACCGTTTATCTTCCAGAAACCTCTCCCTGGTCTACTCTCGCTCAAACATCTCGGTACAGCTCCAACAAAGGAAGCACCAACAGGGCAACGATCCCAGGCAGTGACGGGACAGGGAGCCAGGTCTGCGTCTCGGTTCAACTCCACGCGGCTTCGTGTTGTGCAAGCGGAGTGGAGGGCGTGCAGATGTCTGGGGCATCGTCGTGAGAACCCAGGCAGTGAACGGACCTCCTGGTAACAGCGCAGCTCCCGTGCCACCTGTCGCTTTCAAGTTTGTTGACTGTGGGAGTTGGGCAGGGGGGGTTCCTCTAACGCTGCCACCTGCAGACTCCTCCACCCCGTCTACTCGCGCTCAAACTTGAGGAGGAGGCCCAAGGTCTGCGTCAGTCGGCGGCGATTCCAGGCGGTTGTACCGGCACCTGGTAACACCACAATTACGTTGGCGTCTGTTTGGATTTGCCTCGCTACTACCGGAGTTGTGTTTGTAGGGGGGGGGGTACTCTAATGTTCTGTCTTCCAGAATCCTCTCCCGGTCTACTCTCGCTCAAACGTCAAACATCTCGGTACAGCTCCAAACCAAGGAAGCCCCAACGGGGCAGAGACCCCAGGCAGTGAGGGGACAGGGAGCCAGGTCTGCGTCTCGATGTCTCGGTTCAACTGCACGCGGCTGGAAGTGCAAACGGTCGAATCGGCGGTGGATACGGGCAGTTAGCGGACCTCCTGGTAACACCGCAACCCCTTTGGCCGTGCGTTTGAATTTGCCTTGCTGCTACTACAGGCCTTGTGTTTGTATTGGGGGGAGTGGGGGGGGTCTCTAACATTCTGTCTTCCAGAATCTTTCCTCGCGTCTACTCTAAAACTTGTCGGTACAGCTCCAAAGAAAGGAAGCCCCAACGTGGCAGAGATCCCAGTCCTGGACAGGAGGGACCAGTGACACCAACAGCGTCCATCAGGGAGTGTCAATGTCTCTTGCTACCCACAGCAGCAGCAGCAGCATCATTATTTATGATCAATGGCAATGAGCCGTGCTCTGTAGCCACGCGTGAGCATCATGGAGGTTGTGTTTTATTATTGTCAAGGCTGAGCGGATGGTGGTGGTGATGGGGAATCAGACACGCTGGCATCCGTTCCTGCCACCCCCAACTTTGAGAGAGATGTCTGGGCGAGTTCTCAACCCAGGTAACCGTGCGAGTCTCCGGCCCGATCCTCGGCCTTGCTCACCAAACGAGCGATGTGGATGTTGTACTTGAGGTTAAACGCCGTTGCCATTGGCATTGTCAACGACTACGTCAGGCTTTGCGTTCGTGTCGGAGTTGGGGGGGGGGGGTCCTGACGTTTTATCTTCCAGAATCCCTCGTGTCTCCTGCGTCCTCGCGACGCCGGCAAAGAGGGGGAAGAGAGATCATCGGTGAATCCAGGCAGTCGCAAGATCCCAAGTCCCATTTACACAGACGTCTCTCTCGGTTCCAACTCCACGCAAACCCTCTCGTGCGTCCCGTGAAGGAAGTTCAGATCTCTGGGGCATCATCGGGGAAATCTCAGACAGCGGACCTCCTGGTAACACCGCCGCCAACACCTTTTTGGCCGTGCATTTGAATTTGCCTTGCTGCTACTACTACAGGGTTTGTTGGTGGGGGGGGGGCTCCTAACGTTCTATGTTACAGGACCCCAGCAGTTGTGCCTAGCGCAGATGTCTCGTTCAACTCCACGCAACTTCCTCAGTGCAACTCCACACAACCTCGCTGCAACTCCAGGCAACTCGGTCCAACTCCACGTAGCCTCAGAACAATTTCATTCAACCTTGCCCAACTCCTCCACACAACCTCAATCCAACTCCACGTGACCTCGCTGCAACTCCACGTTACCTCGCTGCAACTCTACGTATTGTCAGAACACCTTCACGCAACCTTGCTCCAACTCCTCGCAACTTCAGTGCAACTCCACGCGTTCTCTGTGCAACTCCCAAGCAACCTCGCGACATCGTACAAGGGGGGAGAGCAACAGGGAAGGAAGCGCAAATTGCTCCTCTGTCATCGGCCATTCCAGGCGGTTAACGGGACCCGGTAACACCGTCAACACTTTGACGTTCACATTTGCCTTGCTGCTACAGGCCTTGTGTTTGTGGGGGGGGGGTTTGTCTCACGTTCTGTCTTCCAGAATCCTCTCCCTGGTCTACTCTCACACATCGAACATCTCGGTACAGCTCTTAAAGAAAGGAAGCCCCAACGGGGCAGAGATCCCAGGCAGTTACAGGAAGGGGAGCCCCACCAGTCTTGCGTGATGACGTCTCTCGGTTTCAACTCGGGGACACCCTTTGGCGTCGGTCGCGCACGGAACAGCGGAGGGGTGAAGGGCGTGAGGGCGTCTGGGGCGTCTCCAGGCAGTTTCCATGGAGCCTGGTAACAGCGCGACTCCTTTGCCCACCCGTTCAAGTTTGTTTTCACTGCAGACGTTGCTACTGCGTTCGCATCGCAGCTGGGAGTGGGTTAGGGGGGTGGGTGTCCTAACGTTCTGTCTTCCAGAATCTTTCCTCGTGTCTACTCTGAAACATCTCGTACAGCTCCAACGAAAGGAAGCCCCAACGGGGCAGAGACCCCAGGCAGTGACGGGACAGGGAGCCAGGTCTGCGTCTCGATGTCTCGGTTCAACTCCACGCAACTTCCTCAGTGCAACTCCACACGGTCTCTGTGCAACTCAACGCAACTTTGATGCAACTCCCAACAGCATCCATCAGGGAGTGTCAATGTCTCTTGCTACCCACAGCAGCAACATTATTACTATGAACTGGTCATGAGCAGTGCTGCTCGGTAGCCACGAGTGTGAACACGGAGGTTGTGTTTATCGTTGTCAAGGCTGAGCGGGTGGTGGTGGTGGTGGTGGCGATGGGGAATCAGACACGCTGGCATCTGTTCCTGCCACCCCCAACTCTGAGAGAGATGTCTGGGCGAGTTCTCAACCCAGGTAACCGTGCGAGTCTCCGGCCCGATCTTCGGCCTTGCTCACCAAACGAGCGACGTGGATGTTGTACTTGAGGTTAAACGCCATTGCCATTGGCATTATCAACGACTACTTCAGGCTTTGCGTTCGTATCGGAGTTGGGGGGGGGGGTCCTGACGTTTTATCTTCCAGAATCCCTCGCGTCTCCTGCGTCCTCGCGACGCCGGCAAAGAGCGGGAAGAGAGATCACCGGTGAATCCAGGCAGTCGCAAGATCCCCAAGTCCCATTTACACAGACGTCTCTCTCGGTTCCAACTCCACGCAAACCCTCTCGTGCGTCCCGTGAAGGTGTCTGGGCTTCGTCGCGGAGAATTCGGGCCGGTTTCCGTGGCACCTGGTAAACACCACAAATCTTCTCTGCCAAATCTATCGCTTGTTTTTAAATCCTTTATATTAAGTTCACTTGCTTGCGCGCTTACGACCGTGCAAATCTTTCGGTCGTTTTTTAACCCACTTCCCGTGATCCAATCGAGCTGACATTTTGCACACAGACTCGTTGTGCGAGACAATGTTCGTGAAAAAAATTTCCGTAATTTTACACCTTTATAGGGAAAAATATTTTTTATTATATTTAATTACCAATTGCTTAATGGTGGCAGGCAATCATCTGACCCATAGGTGGCAGCCATCTGAAGCCAGAGGACGAGAGGACTCTAGCCGCCACGCATATAAAGGATTTATAGTGAAAAACTTTGTTTTTACGGGTTAATTTTTCACACGTGAGTTTTTGTTATTTTATTTGTGTTCGTATGTCGGGAGTTGACGGGGCGGGGAAGGGGGGTGGGTGTTGTCTTAACGCCGTGTCTTGCAGACTCGCGTCTCCTGCGTGCTCACAGCAAGAACTGCAACGGGGTGGGGGGAAGAGCGAGAGAGTTGACAGAGTTGATGGGCGAATCCGGGTGGTTACAGGAGCCCAGCACTGATTTTACGCACGCAAACCCTCGCGTGTCTCTCCATCATCGCCTTGTGGATGGTTGTGGTGGTGGTGGTGATCAGGAGTGGATTATGGAGCGAGGAGCAGCAGTGGATTGGAGTCTTGATCTGGAGTGGAGTTTGGAGCGAAGATCAGGAGTGGAGTTTGGAGTGAAGATCAGGAGTGGAGTGAGGATCAGGAGTGGAGTCTGGAGTGAAGATCAGGAGTGGAGTGAGGATCTGGAGTGGAGTTTGGAGTGAGGATCAGGAGTGGAGTTTGGAGCGAGGATCAGGAGTGGAGTTTGGAGTGAGGATCTGGAGTGGAGTTTGGAGTGAGGATCTGGAGTGGAGTTTGGAGTGAGGATCTCGAGTGGAGTTTGGAGTGAGGATCAGGAGTGGAGTTTGGAGTGAGGATCAGGAGTGGAGTTTGGAGTGAGGATCTGGAGTGGAGTTTGGAGTGAGGATCTGGAGTGGAGTTTGGAGTGAGGATCTGGAGTGGAGTTTGGAGTGAGGATCAGGAGTGGAGTTTGGAGTGAGGATCAGGAGTGGAGTTTGGAGTGAGGATCTCGAGTGGAGTTTGGAGTGAGGATCAGGAGTGGAGTTTGGAGTGAGGATCAGGAGTGGAGTTTGGAGTGAGGATCTGGAGTGGAGTTTGGAGTGAGGATCTGGAGTGGAGTTTGGAGTGAGGATCAGGAGTGGAGTTTGGAGCGAGGATCTGGAGTGGATTTTGGAGTGAGGATCAGGATCTGGAGTGGAGTTTGGAGCGAGGATCTGGAGTGGAGTCTGGTGCAAAGTGCCAGCAGACCAGAATAATCAACGACTACGTCAGGCTTTGCGTTCGTATCGGAGTTGGGGGGGGGGTTCCTGACGTTTTATCTTCCAGACTCCCTCGCGTCTCCTGCGTCCTCGCGACGCCGGCAAAGAAAGAGATCATCGGTGAATCCAGGCAGTCGCAAGATCCCCAAGTCCCATTTAAACAGACGTCTCTCTCGGTTCGAACTCCACGCAAACCCTCTCGTGCGTCCCGTGAAGGAAGTGGGAATGTCTTCGGCATCGTCGGGAAAACCCAGACAGCGAATTTCCTGGTAACACCGCAACACCTTTTGGCCGTGCATTTGAATTTGCCTTGCTGCTACTACTACAGGATTTGGTTGTATCGGGGAGGGGGGAGGGGCTCCTAACGTTCTATGTTACAGGACCCCAGCAGTTGTGCCTAGCGCAGATGTCTCGGTTCAACTCCACGCAACTTCCTCAGTGGAACTCCACACGGTCTCTGCAACTCAACGCAACCTCGATGCAACTCCAACAGCGTCCACCAGGGAGTGTCCATGTTTCTTGCTACCCACAGCAGCAGCAGCAACATTATTACTATGAACTGGTCGTGAGCAGTGCTGCTAGGTAGCCACGAGTGTGAACACGGAGGTTGTGTTTATCGTCAAGGCTCGGCAGGTGGTGGTGGTGAATGTGAAACGCAAGCTGACGCACAGAGCAAGTGGCCGCACTGCTGTACAACACCAACCCAGCCCTGGGTGGAAGGGGGGAGAAGCCGTACGGCCATTACCATCCACCAGGGAGTGTCAATGACTCTTGTCCTTCCCGCACAGCAACTTTGTTTATCAATGGCAATGAGCCTTGGCTGCGTAGCCCACACTTGGACATACGGAGGTTGTGTTTATCGTTGTCAAGGCTGAGCGGATGGTGGTGGTGGTGGTGGTGGGGAATCAGACACGCTGGCATCCGTTCCTGCCACCCCCAACTTTGAGAGAGATGTCTGGGCGAGTTCTCAACCCAGGTAACCGTGCGAGTCTCCGGCCCGATCCTCGGCCTTGCTCACCAAACGAGCGATGTGGATGTTGTACTTGAGCACCAATGGAACATTACATTCTCCCAAACACAGCTGTCAGAAGTTGCAGAGCTTGCTTTCCAACAAGGACATTCAATTGATTTTGATAACGTTGAAGCGTTATGCGGAACTAATTATTGCTGGCCAAGATTAGTTGGATAATTGAAATCTAGAAGAATTCAAATAATTTCAATCGCTGTGATGGCTACAGACTCGGCGCAGCCTGGAAGCTTCTTAAATCTTTAGTGGCTCCAGGAATTCATATTATTTGGGTCTTTCGGCGAAGCCGTGACTTTACCGAATGTATTAAGTAATACACAACACACATTGCAATTCCTTAGAGATGTGTCGCATGCTAAGTGGCTGATTACTGATCTATTACTTAGTTGCATAGCCCCTCACCGCCCCTCTGATCTCGAATCCTGATGGGGTTCAACAACGATGATGACATCGTCATCCTGCACTGTTTAAGACCAGAAGCAGGTGGACGGCTTCACTATTCTGGCAAATCGCACCGAAGGTGCCGGATGTATTTCCAGCGAAACGTCGCTGTTACTCGGATTGTAAATGTTGTGGATCCACTCTTCAACAAACCGGCGGGCTAAAGTAGTGAACTATTTTGTCTTTTGTCAACGTGACACATTTTTTACCGATTGGCCGTGTCGGGTGGTGGCGGGTTTTAGCGACACATTTAAAATATTTACGCGATCCAACCAAAAGCAACAACTCTATCGCGTTTTTTCAAACGTTTCGTTGCTACAGAATTTGTGTTCTCATGTCGGGAGTTGGGGCTGGGTAGGAGAAGGGGGAGGAGGGTTGTGTTCGCGCCGTGTCTTACAGACTTGCCGTGCATTTGAATTAGCCTTGCTGCTGCTACTACTGGATTTGTTTGTATTGGGGGGGGGGGGGGCTCTTAACGTTCTATGTTACAGGACCCCAGCAGTTGTGCCTAGCGCAGACGTCTCGTTCAACTCCACGCAACTTCCTCAGTGCAACTCCACACAACCTCGCTGCAACTCCAGGCAACTCGGTCCAACTCCACGTAACCTCAGAACAATTTCACTCAACCTTGCTCCAACTCCTCCACACAACCTCAATCCAACTCCACGTTACCTCGCTGCAACTCTACGTATTGTCAGAACACCTTCACGCAACCTTGCTCCAACTCCTCGCAACTTCGCTGCAACTCCACGCGTTCTCTGTGCAACTCCCAAGCAACCTCGCGACATCGTACGAGGGGGAGAGCAACAGGGAAGGAAGCGCAAATTGCTCCTCTGTCATCGGCCATTCCAGGCGGTTAACGGGACCCGGTAACACCGTCAACACTTTGACGTTCACATTTGCCTTGCTGCTACTGCTGCTACAGGCCTTGTGTTTGTGGGGGGGGGGGGTGTCTCACGTTCTGTCTTCCAGAATCCTCTCCCCAGTCTACTCTCGCTCAAACGTCAAACATCTCGGTACAGCTCCAAACCAAGGAAGCCCCAACAGGGCAGAGACCCCAGGCAGTGAGGGGACAGGGAGCCAGGTCTGCGTCTCGATGTCTCGGTTCAACTCCACGCGGTTTCGTGTTGCGCAAGCGGAGTGGAGGGTGTGCAGATGTCTGGGGCGTCATCGGGAAAACCCAGACAGCGGACCTCCTGGTAACACCGCCAACACCTTTTTGGCCGTGCGTTTGAATTTGCCTTGCTGCTACTACTACAGGGTTTGTTTGTATCGGTGGGGGAGGGGGGAGGGGAAAGGGGCTCCTAACGTTCTATGTTACAGGACCCCAGCAGTTGTGCCTAGCGCAGACGTCTCGGTTCAACTCCACGCAACTTCCTCAGTGCAACTCCACACGGTCTCTGTGCAACTGAACGCAACCTTGATGCAACTCCAACAGCGTCCATCAGGGAGTGTCAATGTCTCTCGCTACCCACAGCAGCATCAACATTATTACTATGAACTGGTCACGAGCAGTGCTGCTAGGTAGCCACGAGTGTGAACACGGAGGTTGTGTTTATCGTTGTCAAGGTTCGGCAGGTGGTGGTGGTGGTGAATGTGAAACGCAAGCTGACGCACAGAGCAAGCAGCCGCACTGCTGTACAACACCAACCCAGCCCTGGGTGGAAGGGGGAGAAGTCGTACGGCCATTACCATCCACCAGGGAGTGTCAATGACTCTTGTCCTTCCCGCACAGCAACTTTGTTTATCAATGGCAATGAGCCTTGGCTGTGTAGCTCACACCTGGACATACGGAGGTTGTGTTTATCGTTGTCAAGGCTGAGCGGATGACGGCGCGGTGGCGATGGCGGAATGGGAGATGCGCAACTCCCTGCCGCTGTTACAAGCCAGTCCTGGACAGAGGGGCCAGAGACAACCAACAGCGTCCATCAGGGAGTGTCAACGTCTCTTGCTACCCGCAGCAGCAGCAGCAGCAGCATTATTTATGATCAATGGCAATGAGCCGTGCTCTGTAGCCACGCGTGAGCATCATGGAGGTTGTGTTTTATTATTGTCAAGGCTGAGCGGATGGTGGTGGTGGTGGTGATGGGGAATCAGACACGCTGGCATCCGTTCCTGCCACCCCAACTTTGAGAGAGATGTCTGGGCGAGTTCTCAACCCAGGTAACCGTGCGAGTCTCCGGCCCGATCCTCGGCCTTGCTCACCAAACGAGCGATGTGGATGTTGTACTTGAGGTTAAACGCCGTTGCCATTGGCATTATCAACGACTACTTCAGGCTTTGCGTTCGTATCGGAGTTGGGGGGGGGGGGTCCTGACGTTTTATCTTCCAGAATCCCTCGCGTCTCCTGCGTTCTCGTGACGCCGGCAAAGAGGGGAAGAGAGATCATCGGTGAATCCAGGCAGTCACAAGATCCCAAGTCCCATTTACACAGACGTCTCTCGGTTCCAACTCCACGCAAACCCTCTCGTGCGTCCCGTGAAGGTGTCTGGGCTTCGTCGCGGAGAATTCGGGCCGGTTTCCGTGGCACCTGGTAAACACCACAAATCTTCTCTGCCAAAATCTATCGCTTTTTTAAATCCTTTATATTAAGTTCGCTTGCTTGCTTAGGACCGTGCAAATATTTCGGTCGTTTTTTAACCTACTTCCCGTGATCCAATCGAGCTGACATTTTGCACACAGACTCGTTGTGCGAGACAATTTATTTGCGTGAAAAAAATTTCCGTAACTTTACACTTTTTAGGAATTTTTAAAATTTATTTTTTATCAATTGCTTAATGGTGGCAGGCAATAATCTGACCCATAGGTGGCAGCCATCTCAAGCCAGAGGACGAGAGGACTCTAGCCGCCACGCATATAAAGGATTTATAGTAAAATCTTTGTTTTTACGGTTAATTTTTCACACGTGAGTTTTTGTTTCTTTATTTGTGTTCGTATGTCGGGAGTTGACGGGGCGGGGAAGGGGGGTGGGTGTTGTGTTAACGCCGTGTCTTGCAGACTCGCGTCTCCTGCGTGCTCACAGCAAGAACTGCAACGGGGTGGGGGGAAGAGCGAGAGAGTTGACAGAGTTGATGGGCGAATCCAGGCGGTTACAGGAGCCCAGGTCTCTTTTCACGCACGCAAACCCTCTCGTGTCTCCATCGTTGCCTTGTGGATGATTGTAGTGGTGGAGGTGATTGTGGTGGTGGTGATAACCAGGGGGTGGTGAGTGGCTTGCCTCTGTAGGAGGCCGTGGCATCGTTTAACAAGCAGCAGCAGCAGGGGGCTTTTGCAACCACTCTACATAAGATGTTGTTTTGTGCTAGAACTAGTGACGAATTGGCACGTTTTGTTCACGCGACAAACCTTACCCAATTGGCCGTGTCGGGTGGTGGCGGGTTTCAACGACACATTTAATATATTCATGAGATCCAACCAAAAACAACAACTTGTTACGCTTTTACAAACGTTGCGTTGCCACAGAATTAGCGTTCTCACGTCGTGAGTTGGGGCTGGGTAGGAGGAAGGGGGTGGGGAGGGTTGCTGTGTCCACGCCGTGTCTTGCAGACTCCCTCGCGTCTCCTGCGTGCTCGCGACGGCAGCAGCAGCAGCAGCAGAGAGAGGGATCGTCGGTGAACCCAGGCGGTGGCAGGAGCACCACCAAGTTTGATTCGCACGGATGTCGCTCTCGCTTGGAACTGCGCGCAAACCCTCGTGCGTGTGTGAGTGTGTCCGTCGTGCGCCGATGTCTGGGCGTTGTCGTCGGAGAATCCAGGCCGCTGTCTGGGGCACCTGGTGACTACGGAATAAATCCTCTGGCACGAATCCATTGCTGTTACAAACGTCGCTGTGTTCTTCGGAATTTGTGTTCGTGTGTCGTGAGTTGGAGGTGCGGGACTGGGGGGGGTGTTGTGTTCACGCCGTGTCTTGCAGACTCCCTCGTATCTTGGCTCGCTCGCATCAACAGCGGCAAAGGAGAGAGAGATCATCGGTGAATCGAGGCGGTTACAGGAGCCCAAGTCTGTCTCACGCAGATGTCTCTTGGGTTCGAACCCCAACGGGGCAGAGATCCCAGGCAGTGATGGGACACCTGGTAAAGTTATAACGCCGTTGCCATTGGCGTTGTCAACGACTACTTCAGGCTTTGCGTTCGTGTCGGAGTTGGGGGGGGGGGTCCTGACGTTTTATCTTCCAGAATCGCTCGCGTCTCGTGCGTCCTCGCGACGCCGGCAAAGAGCGGGAAGAGAGATCATCGGTGAATCCAGGCAGTCGCAAGATCCCCAAGTCCCATTTACACAGACGTCTCTCTCGGTTCGAACTCCACGCAAACCCTCTCGTGCATCCTGTAAAGGAAGTGGGAATATCAGGGCTTCGTCGGGAGAATCCAGGCAGTTTCCATGGAACCTGGTAACAGCGCAACTCTTTTGCCACGTGTTCAAGTTTGTTTTCACTACAGACGTTGCTTCTGCGTTCGAATTTCTGTTGGGGGGGGGGNTCCTAACGGTTTATCTTACAGAATCCTCTCCCCGGTCTACTTTCGCTCAAACATCTCGGTACAGCTCCAACGAAAGGAAGCCCAACGGGGCAGAGACCCCAGGCAGTGACGGGACAGGGAGCCAGGTCTGCGTCTCGATGTCTCGGTTCAACTCCACGCGGCTTCGTGTTGCGCAAGCGGAGTGGAGGGCGTGCAGATGTCTGGGGCGTCGTCGGGAGAATCCAGGCCGTTAACGGGACACCTGGTAAAGTTAAAACGCCGTTGCCATTTAAATGATCAACGACTACTTCAGGCTTTGCGTTCGTATCGGAGTTGGGGGGGGGGGGTCCTGACGTTTTATCTTCCAGAATCCCTCGCGTCTCCTGCGTACTCTCAACTCCAGCTAAGAAGAGATCATCGGTGAATCCAGGCAGTCGCAAGATCACCAAGTCCGATTTACACAGACGTCTCTCTCGGTTCGAACTCCACGCAAACCCTCTTGTGCGTCCCGTGAAGGAAGTTCAGATGTCTGGGGCGTCGTCGGGAGAATGCAGGCAGTTTCCATGGAACCTGGTAACAGCGCAACTCTTTTGCCCAAGTTTGTTTTCACTACAGACGTTGCTACTGCGTTCGCATCGCAGCTGGGGGTGGGTTAGGGGGGGTGTGTGTCCTAACGTTCTGTCTTCCAGAATCCTCTCCATGTTCTACTCTCGCTCAAATCAAACATCTCGGTACAGCTCCAGGCAGTGACGGGACAGGGAGCCAGATCTGCAGCCCCCTGCCGCTGTTACAACCAAGTCCTGGACATGAGGGGCCAGAGACAACCAACAGCGTCCATCAGGGAGTGTCAATGTTTCTTGCTACCCACAGCAGCAGCAGCAGCAACATTATTACTATGAACTGGTCACGAGCAGTGCGCTAGGTAGCCACGAGTGTGAACACGGAGGTTGTGTTTATCGTTGTCAAGGCTCGGCAGGTGGTGGTGGTGGTGAATGTGAAACGCAAGCTGACGCACAGAGCAAGCGGCCGCACTGCTGTACAACACCAACCCAGCCCTGGGTGGAAGGGGGGAGAAGCCGTACGGCCATTACCATCCACCAGGGAGTGTCAATGACTCTTGTACTTCCCACACAGCAACTTTATTTATCAATGGCAATGAGCCTTGGCTGTGTAGCCCACACTTGGACATACGGAGGTTGTGTTTATCATTGTCAAGGCTGAGCGGGTGGTGGTGGTGGTGGTGGTGATGGGGAATCAGACACGCTGGCATCCATTCCTGCCACCCCCAACTTTGAGAGAGATGTCTGGGCGAGTTCTCAACCCAGGTAACCGTGCGAATCTCCGGCCCGATCCTCGGCCTTGCTCACCAAACGAGCGACGTGGATGTCTATTTGAGCACCAAAGGGACATTAATTCTCCCAAACACAGCTGTCAGAAGTTGCAGAGCTTGCTTTCCAACAAGGACATTCAATTGATTTTGATAACGTTGAAGCGTTATGCGGAACTAATTATTGCTGGCCAAGATTAGTTGGATAATTGAAATCTAGAAGAATTCAAATAATTTCAACCGCTGTGATGGCTACAGACTCGGCGCAGCCTGGAAGCTTCTTAAATCTCGACTTAAAGCTTTAGTGGCTGCAGGAATTCATATTATTTGGGTCTTTCGGCGAAGTCACGTGACTTTACCGAATGTATTAAGTAATACACAACACACATTGCAATGCCTTACATGTGTGTCACATGCTAAGTGGCTGATTACTGATCTATTACTTAGTTGCATAGCCCCTCACCGCCGCCTCTGATCTCGAATCCTGAAGGGGTTCAACAACAACGATGATGACATCGTCATCCTGCACTGTTTGTTTAAGACCAGAAGCAGGTGGATGGCTTCACTATTCTGGCAAATCGCACCGAAGGTGCCGGATGTAGTTTCCAGCGAAACGTCGCTGTTACTCGGATTGTAAATGTTGTGGATCCACTCTTCAACACACCGGCGGGCTAAAGTGGTGAACTATTTTGTCTTTTGTCAACGTGACACTTGACGTTAAACGCCGTTGCCATTGGCATTATCAACGACTACTTCAGGCTTTGCGTTCGTATCGGAGTTGGGGGGGGGGGGTCCTGACGTTTTATCTTCCAGAATCCCTCGCGTCTCCTGCGTCCTCGCGACGCCGGCAAAGAGGGGGAAGACAGATCATCGGTGAATCCAGGCAGTCGCAAGATCCCCAAGTCCCATTTACACAGACGTCTCTCTCGGTTCGAACTCCACGCAAACCCTCTCGTGCGTCCCGTGAAGGAAGTGCGGATGTCTGGGGCGTCGTCGTGAGAACCCAGACAGCGGATTTCCTGGTAACACCGCAACACCTTTGGCCGTGCGTTTGAATTTGCCTTGCTGCTACTACTACAGGATTTGGTTGTATCGGGGGGGGGGGAGGGGCTCCTAACGTTCTATGTTACAGGACCCCAGCAGTTGTGCCTAGCGCAGACGTCTCGTTCAACTCCACGCAACTTCCTCAGTGCAACTCCACACAACCTCGCTGCAACTCCAGGCAACTCGGTCCAACTCCACGTAGCCTCAGAACAATTTCATTCAACCTTGCCCCAACTCCTCCACACGTTCTATGTGCAACTCTACGTAACCTCAGAACACCTTCACGCAACCTTGCTCCAACTCCTCGCAACTTCAGTGCAACTCGACGCGTTCTCTGTGCAACTCCCAAGCAACCTCGCGACATCGTACGAGGGGGGAGAGCAACAGGGAAGGAAGCGCAAATTGCTCCTCTGTCATCGGCCATTCCAGGCGGTTAACGGGACCCGGTAACACCGTCAACACTTTGACGTTCACATTTGCCTCGCTGCTACTGCTGCTACAGGCCTTGTGTTCGTGTCAGGGGGAGTGGGGGGGGGTCTCTAACGTTCTGTCTTCCAGAATCTTTTCTCGTGTCTACTCTCAAACATCTCGGTACAGCTCCAACGAAAGGAAGCCCCAACGGGGCAGAGATCCCAGTCCTGGACAGGAGTGGCCAGAGACACCCAACAGCGTCCATCAGGGAGTGTCAATGTCTCTTGCTACCCACAGCAGCAGCAGCAGCATTATTTATTATCAATGGCAATGAGCCGTGCTCTGTAGCCACGCGTGAGCATCATGGAGGTTGTGTTTTATTATTGTCAAGGCTGAGCGGATGGTGGTGGTGGTGGTGATGGTGGGGAATCAGACACGCTGGCATCCGTTCCTGCCACCTCCAACTTTGAGAGAGATGTCTGGGCGAGTTCTCAACCCAGGTAACCGTGCGAGTCTCCGGCCCGATCCTCGGCCTTGCTCACCAAACGAGCGATGTGGATGTTGTACTTGAGGTTAAACGCCGTTGCCATTGGCATTATCAACGACTACTTCAGGCTTTGCGTTCGTATCGGAGTTGGGGGGGGGGGTCCTGACGTTTTATCTTCCAGAATCCCTCGCGTCTCCTGCGTTCTCGCGACGCCGGCAAAGAAGAGATCATCGGTGAATCCAGGCAGTCGCAAGATCCCCAAGTCCCATTTACACAGACGTCTCTCTCGGTTCCAACTCCACGCAAACCCTCTCGTGCGTCCCGTGAAGGTGTCTGGGCTTCGTCGCGGAGAATTCGGGCCGGTTTCCGTGGCACCTGGTAAACACCACAAATCTTCTCTGCCCAAATCTATCGCTTGTTTTTAAATCCTTTATATTAAGTTCACTTGCTTGCGCGCTTACGACCGTGCAAATCTTTCGGTCGTTTTTTAACCCACTTCCCGTGATCCAATCGAGCTGACATTTTGCACACAGACTCGTTGTGCGAGACAATTAATGTTCGTGAAAAAAATTTCCGTAATTTTACACCTTTATAGGGAAAAATATTTTTTATTATATTTAATTACCAATTGCTTAATGGTGGCAGGCAATCATCTGACCCATAGGTGGCAGCCATCTGAAGCCAGAGGACGAGAGGACTCTAGCCGCCACGCATATAAAGGATTTATAGTGAAAAACTTTGTTTTTACGGGTTAATTTTTCACACGTGAGTTTTTGTTATTTTATTTGTGTTCGTATGTCGGGAGTTGACGGGGCGGGGAAGGGGGGTGGGTGTTGTGTTAACGCCGTGTCTTGCAGACTCGCGTCTCCTGCGTGCTCACAACAAGAACTACAACGGGGTGGGGGGTGAAGAGCGAGAGAGTTGACAGAGTGATGTGCGAATCCAGATCCAGGCGGTTACAGGAGCCCAGCTCTGATTTTCTGCACGCAAACCCTCGCGTGTCTCTCCATCATCGCCTTGTGGATGATTGTGATGGTGGTGGTGATCAGGAGTGGAGTTTGGAGCGAGGATCAGGAGTGGAGTCTGGAGTGAAGATCAGGAGTGGAGTGAGGATCTGGAGTGGAGTTTGGAGTGAGGATCAGGAGTGGAGTTTGGAGCGAGGATCTGGAGTGGAGTTTGGAGTGAGGATCTGGAGTGGAGTTTGGAGTGAGGATCTGGAGTGGAGTTTGGAGTGAGGATCAGGAGTGGAGTTTGGAGCGAGGATCTGGAGTGGAGTCTGGAGTGAAGATCAGGAGTGGAGTGAGGATCTGGAGTGGAGTTTGGAGTGAGGATCAGGAGTGGAGTTTGGAGCGAGGATCTGGAGTGGAGTTTGGAGTGAAGATCAGGAGTGGAGTTTGGAGTGAGGATCAGGAGTGGAGTTTGGAGCGAGGATCTGGAGTGGAGTTTGGAGCGAAGATCAGGAGTGGAGTTTGGAGTGAGGATCAGGAGTGGAGTTTGGAGCGAGGATCTGGAGTGGAGTTTGGAGTGAGGATCTGGAGTGGAGTTTGGAGTGAGGATCAGGAGTGGAGTTTGGAGTGAGGATCAGGAGTGGAGTTTGGAGTGAAGATCTGGAGTGGAGTTTGGAGTGAAGATCTGGAGTGGAGTTTGGAGTGAAGATCAGGAGTGGAGTTTGGAGTGAGGATCAGGAGTGGAGTTTGGAGTGAGGATCAGGAGTGGAGTTTGGAGTGAGGATCAGGAGTGGAGTTTGGAGTGAGGATCTGGAGTGGAGTTTGGAGTGAGGATCTGGAGTGGAGTTTGGAGTGAAGATCTGGAGTGGAGTTTGGAGTGAGGATCTGGAGTGGAGTTTGGAGTGAAGATCTGGAGTGGAGTTTGGAGTGAAGATCAGGAGTGGAGTTTGGAGTGAGGATCAGGAGTGGAGTTTGGAGTGAGGATCTGGAGTGGAGTTTGGAGTGAGGATCTGGAGTGGAGTTTGGAGCGAGGATCTGGAGTGGAGTTTGGAGCGAGGATCAGGAGTGGAGTTTGGAGCGAGGATCAGGATCTGGAGTGGAGTTTGGAGTGAGGATCTGGAGTGGAGTTTGGAGTGAGGATCTGGAGTGGAGTTTGGAGCGAGGATCTGGAGTGGAGTTTGGAGCGAGGATCAGGATCTGGAGTGGAGTTTGGAGTGAGGATCTGGAGTGGAGTTTGGAGTGAGGATCAGGAGTGGAGTTTGGAGTGAAGATCAGGAGTGGAGTTTGGAGTGAGGATCAGGAGTGGAGTTTGGAGTGAGGATCAGGAGTGGAGTTTGGAGTGAGGATCTGGAGTGGAGTTTGGAGTGAGGATCAGGAGTGGAGTTTGGAGTGAGGATCAGGAGTGGAGTTTGGAGTGAGGATCAGGAGTGGAGTTTGGAGTGAGGATCAGGAGTGGAGTTTGGAGTGAGGATCATGGAGTGGGAGTTTGGAGTGAGGATCAGGAGTGGAGTTTGGAGTGAGGATCTGGAGTGGAGTTTGGAGTGAGGATCTGGAGTGGAGTTTGGAGTGAGGATCTGGAGTGGAGTTTGGAGTGAGGATCTGGAGTGGAGTTTGGAGTGAGGATCTGGAGTGGAGTTTGGAGTGAGGATCTGGAGTGGAGTTTGGAGTGAGGATCAGGAGTGGAGTTTGGAGTGAAGATCAGGAGTGGAGTTTGGATTGAGGATCAGGATCTGGAGTGGAGTCTGGAGCAAGGTGCCAGCAGACCAGAATAATCAACGACTACGTCAGGCTTTGCGTTCGTATCGGAGTTGGGGGGGGGGGGGGTCCTGACGTTTTATCTTCCAGAATCCCTCGCGTCTCCTGCGTCCTCGCGACGCCGGCAAAGAGCGGGAAGAGAGATCAACGGTGAATCCAGGCAGTCGCAAGATCCCCAAGTCCCATTTACACAGACGTCTCTCTCGGTTCCAACTCCACGCAAACCCTCTCGTGCGTCCCGTGAAGGAAGTTCAGATCTCTGGGGCATCATCGGGAAATCTCAGACAGCGGACCTCCTGGTAACACCGCCAACACCTTTTTGGCCGTGCGTTTGAATTTGCCTTGCTGCTACTACTACAGGATTTGTTTGTATCGGGGAGGGGGAGGGGCTCCTAACGTTCTATGTTACAGGACCCCAGCAGTTGTGCCTAGCGCAGACGTCTCGTTCAACTCCACGCAACTTCCTCAGTGCAACTCCACGTAACCTCGCTGCAACTCTACGTAACCTCAACAATTTCACGCAACCTTGCTCCAACTCCTCGCAACTTCAGTGCAACTCCACGCGTTCTCTGTGCAACTCCCAAGCAACCTCGCGACATCGTACAAGGGGGGAGAGCAACAGGGAAGGAAGCGCAAATTGCTCCTCTGTCATCGGCCATTCCAGGCGGTTAACGGGACCCGGTAACACCGTCAACACTTTGACGTTCACATTTGCCTTGCTGCTACTGCTGCTACAGGCCTTGTGTTTGTATCAGGGGAGTGGGGGGGGTCTCTAACGTTCTGTCTTCCAGAATCCTCTCCCCGGTCTACTCTCGCTCAAACGTCAAACATCTCGGTACAGCTCCAAACCAAGGAAGCACCAACGGGGCAGAGACCCCAGGCAGTGAGGGGACAGGGAGCCAGGTCTGCGTCTCGATGTCTCGGTTCAACTGCAGAGGCAGGAAGAGCAAACGGTCGAATCGGCGGTGGATACGGGCAGTTAGCGGACCTCCTGGTAACACCGCAACCCTTTGGCCGTGCGTTTGAATTTGACTTGCTGCTACTACTACAGGATTTGTTTGGTTCGGGGGTCGGGGAGGGGGGGGGGTCTCTAACGTTCTGTCTTCCAGAATCTTTCCTCGTGTCTACTCTGAAACATCTCGGTACAGCTCCAACTAAAGGAAGCCCCAACGTGGCAGAGACCCCAGTCCTGGACAGGAAGGGCCAGAGACACCCAACAGCGTCCATCAGGGAGTGTCAATGTCTCTTGCTACCCACAGCAGCAGCAGCAACATTATACTATGAACTGGTCGTGAGCAGTGCTGCTCGGTAGCCACGATTGTGAACACGGAGGTTGTGTTTATCGTTGTCAAGGCTCGGCAGGTGGTGGTGGTGGTGAATGTGAAACGCAAGCTGACGCACAGAGCAAGCGGCCGCACTGCTGTACAACACCAACCCAGCCCTGGGTGGAAGGGGGGAGAAGCCTACGGCCATTACCATCCACCAGGGAGTGTCAATGACTCTTGTCCTTCCCGCACAGCAACTTTGTTTATCGATGGCAATGAGCCTTGGCTGTGTAGCCCACACCTGGACATACGGAGGTTGTGTTTATCGTTGTCAAGGCTGAGCGGATGATGGCGGCGGTGGCGATGGGCGGAATGGGAGATGCGCAACTCCCTGCCGCTGTGACAACCCAGTCTTGGACAGGAGGGGCCAGAGACACCCAACAGCGTCCATCAGGGAGTGTCAATGTCTCTTGCTACCCACAGCAGCAGCAGCAGCAGCATTATTTATGATCAATGGCAATGAGCCGTGCTCTGTAGCCACGCGTGAGCATCATGGAGGTTGTGTTTTATTATTGTCAAGGCTGAGCGGATGTGGTGGTGGTGATGGGGAATCAGACACGCTGGCATCCGTTCCTGCCACCCCCAACTTTGAGAGAGATGTCTGGGCGAGTTCTCAACCCAGGTAACCGTGCGAGTCTCCGGCCCGATCCTCGGCCTTGCTCACCAAACGAGCGATGTGGGTGTTTACTTGAAGTTGGAAGTTTTATTTCATAATCGGCCACGCGGGGATAGTTGTCGGCAGGACTTTGTGAAAGTTTTAAACGAGGCAAAATTTGAAACCTTTATTAGCCAATGACCACAGCGTGAAGTTTACGTCATGTCACCTGAAGATTGAAATCATTGAGAATTGGTTATTTTACCCTTTTATCTGGCAACAAAACTGACACCTTTTTTACAAGGAGTCGTGTTTGCATTGACCACAATACCTGCGGTCGGAATGCAAACAAACACAACTCTGATAATGTATGCACTGTCCTTGAAATTGATTGGTCCACACCCGAGACAGCTTTTCTTAGAGCCTAGTCTCACATGGTGTTGGACTTAATGATGCCAAAAGGCGCAAAAAAAGTGTCACTTTTGTTGCCAGATAAAAGGGTATAAACACAATTATATTCTGCTACTGGCAAAGGAGGTTCCTATGGTGGATTGAAATCGGTGTTTTCTTACGGCCGTCCTGAATATTTCCCTAAGCCAGCAAAGGGCGTTGATGGTGACATTGCCAGCAAGCGGTGCGCAGTGTTGGCCCTTGTGGGTCTGGGGTGGGGAGGGGGAGGGGCTCCTAACGTTCTATGTTACAGCACCCCAGCAGTTGTGCCTAGCGCAGACGTCTCGTTCAACTCCACGCAACTTCCTCAGTGCAACTCCACACAACCTCGCTGCAACTCTACGTAACCTCAGAACACCTTCACGCAACCTTGCTCCAACTCCTCGCAACTTCAGTGCAACTCCACGCGTTCTCTGTGCAACTCCCAAGCAACCTCGCGACATCGTACAAGGGGGGAGAGCAACAGGGAAGGAAGCGCAAATTGCTCCTCTGTCATCGGCCATTCCAGGCGGTTAACGGGACCCGGTAACACCGTCAACACTTTGACGTTCACATTTGCCTCGCTGCTACTGCTGCTACAGGCCTTGTGTTTGTGGGGGGGGGGGGTTTGTCTCACGTTCTGTCTTCCAGAATCCTCTCCCTGGTCTTCTCTCACACATCGAACATCTCGGTACAGCTCTTAAAGAAAGGAAGCCCCAACAGGGCAGAGATCCCAGGCAGTGACAGGAAGGGGAGCCCCACCAGTCTTGCGTGATGACGTCTCTCGGTTTCAACTCGGGGACACCCTTTGGCGTCGGTGGCGCACGGAACAGTGGAGGGGTGAAGGGCGTGAGGGCGTCTGGGGCGTCTCCAGGCAGTTTCCATGGAACCTGGTAACAGCGCGACTCCTTTGCCCACCCGTTCAAGTTTGTTTTCGCTGCAGACGTTGCTACTGCGTTCGCATCGCAGCTGGGAGTGGGTTAGGGGGGGTGGGTGTCCTAACGTTCTGTCTTCCAGAATCTTTCCTCGTGTCTACTCTGAAACATCTCGGTACAGCTCCAACGAAAGGAAGCCCCAACGGGGCAGAGACCCCAGGCAGTGAGGGACAGGGAGCCAGGTCTGCGTCTCGATGTCTCGGTTCAACTCCACGCGGCTTCGTGTTGCGCAAGCGGAGTGGAGGGCGTGCAGATGTCTGGGGCGTCGTCGGGAGAATCCAGGCCGCTAACGGGACACCTGGTAAAGTTAAAACGCCGTTGCCATTGGCATTATCAACGACTACTTCAGGCTTTGCGTTCGTGTCGGAGTTGGGGGGGGGGG
The DNA here is from genome assembly GCA_018977245.1 of Lethenteron camtschaticum. Classification (NCBI taxonomy): domain Eukaryota; kingdom Metazoa; phylum Chordata; class Hyperoartia; order Petromyzontiformes; family Petromyzontidae; genus Lethenteron; species Lethenteron camtschaticum. The sequence goes on along the minus strand of WFAB01001326.1, from coordinate 166,398 downwards.
GGTCCTGACGTTTTATCTTCCAGAATCCCTCGCTTCTCCTGCGTCCTCGCGACGCCGGCAAAGAGGGGAAGAGAGATCATCGGTGAATCCAGGCAGTCGCAAGATCCCCAAGTCCCATTTACACAGACGTCTCTCTCGGTTCCAACTCCACGCAAACCCTCTCGTGCGTCCCGTGAAGGTGTCTGGGCTTCGTCGCGGAGAATTCGGGCCGGTTTCCGTGGCACCTGGTAAACACCACAAATCTTCTCTGCCCAAATCTATCGCTTTTTGAAACGTGAGTTTTTGTTATTTTATTTTTTTCAGTTTAATTTATTTGGTTTTGCCCTGTGAGCCATTCGGATCTTGATTTGGGTTCAACCGCAACAAACATTAAAATTACAAGATACACCTAAAATTAATTGCACACAAATGTGAACATCGCATTACGTAAACAATGAAATGCTCCAGAAAAAGCACAACCCTTCCTTTGTGCATACAGAAAGTGGAAAAAATTCCATTTCTGTTTGATCCCAATAACAATCATACTACAATACAGACAAAAATCTGTATAAATCTACACTAAATCAAAAAAATCGGGCCAAACCAATCCCCTCTAAAACTTACTAAAACAACGCTATGTCAACAACGTAACAGTTTTCCCAACAAATGTGATTAAAAGTTTACAATAGCGACACACACAACACACATCGCCTAAACGTAGCATCCTTCGCGAGCTGCATAAGTCAATCCATGACAGCCGGATTAACAATAGCAGTAGCAGCGCACCATAATCACAATACATAACAAGTTAATACGTCGGTCATCTACAGCTCTATTTATTATTTCAGGCCACTGCGTTCGCATCGCAGCTGGGGGTCGGTTGGGGGGGGGTGGGTGTCCTAACGGTTTATCTTCCAGAAACCTCTCCCCGGTCTACTCTCGCTCAAACATCTCGGTACAGCTCAAACCAAGGAAGCCCCAACGGGGCAGAGATCCCAGGCAGTGACGGGACAGGGAGCCAGGTCTGCGTCTCGATGTCTCGGTTCAACTCCACGCGGCTTCGTGTTGCGCAAGCGGAGTGGAGGGCGTGCAGATGTCTGGGGCGGTGTCGTCGGGAGAATCCAGGCCGTTAACGGGACACCTGGTAAAGTTAAAACGCCGTTGCCATTCTCATTATCAACGACTACTTCAGGCTTTGCGTTCGTATTGGAATTGGGGGGGGGGGGTCCTGACGTTTTATCTTCCAGAATCCCTCACGTCTCCTGCGTCCTCGCGATGCCAGCAAAGAGCGGGAAGAGAGATCATCGGTGAATCCAGGCAGTCGCAAGATCCCCAAGTCCCATTTACACAGACGTCTCTCTCGGTTCCAACTCCACGCAAACCCTCTCGTGCGTCCCGTGAAGGTGTCTGGGCTTCGTCGCGGAGAATTCGGGCCGGTTTCCGTGGCACCTGGTAAACACCACAAATCTTCTCTGCCCAAATCTATCGCTTTTTTTACACGCTTTTATTTAACTCCCTTCGTCTGTATCTTCAAAAAAGAAATATTGTAACTCAATTTTTATCCACTTCTCAATGTGCTATCGACTGCAAACTTGGTATAGGTGTGTCATACTGATGACAATATTATATTCTATCATTGAAAAATATATATATTTTTAAACGATCAATTTTTACGGCTCTAATTGTCGACGCTCAACTCACGGGTGTCAATCACCACGTGGTCCCTTAGTCACGGCAAGCCTCGGGGAGCCATGCCCAGGGGCGGGTGATGTGGAAGGAGGGGAGGGGTGATGGGGGAAGGGGGCAGGGGGAAGGGCAGCTCGGATAGTACATTTAATTAAAGCGTGATTAGAAAAAAGAATTTAAAAATATTTTATTCAAACGTGAGTTTTTGTTGTTTTGTGTTTGTATGGCGGGGAAGGGGGGGTGGGTGTTGTGTTAACGCCGTGTCTTGCAGACTCGCGTCTCCTGCGTGCTCACAGCAAGAACTGCAACGGGGTGGGGGGGGAAGAGCGAGAGAGTTGACAGATTTGATGGGCGAATCCAGGCGGTTACAGGAGATTCACGCAGACGTGTCTCATCGGTTCAAACTCCACGCAAACCCTCTCGTGTCTCTCCATCATCGCCTTGTGGATGATTGTAGTGGTGGAGGTGATTGTGGTGGTGGTGTTAATAACCAGGGGGGTGAGTACCCCAGGTTAAGAACAACAGGTTTAGAGGCACACCACTTGTATGTGATCGTGTGCTAGAACTAGTGACAAATTGGCACGTGTTGTTCACGCGACAAACCTTACCCAATTGGCCGTGTCGGATGGTGGCGGGTTTCAACGACACATTTAATATATTCACCAGATCCAACCCAAAAACAACAACTCTGTTGCGCTTTTACAAACGTTGCGTTGCCACAGAATTAGCGTTCTCACATCGTGAGTTGGGGCTGGGTAGGAGGAAGGGGGGTGGGAGGGTTGCTGTGTTAACGCCGTGTCTTGCAGACTCCCTCGTATCTTGGCTTGCTCGCATCAACAGCGGCAAAGGGAGAGAGAGATCATCGGTGAATCGAGGCGGTTACAGGAGCCCAAGTCTGTCTCGCGCAGATGTCTCTTGGGTTCGAACTCCAACGGGGCAGAGATCCCAGGCAGTGACGGGACACCTGGTAAAGTTATAACGCCGTTGCCATTGGCGTTGTCAACGACTACTTCAGGCTTTGCGTTCGTGTCGGAGTTGGGGGGGGGGGGGGGTCCTGACGTTTTATCTTCCAGAATCCCTCGCGTCTCGTGCGTCCTCGCGACGCCGGCAAAGAGGGGGAAGAGAGATCATCGGTGAATCCAGGCAGTCGCAAGATCCCCAAGTCCCATTTACACAGACGTCTCTCTCGGTTCCAACTCCACGCAAACCCTCTCGTGCGTCCCGTGAAGGAAGTGCGGATGTCTGGGGCGTCGTCGGGAGAATCCAGGCAGTTTCCATGGAACCTGGTAACAGCGCGACTCTTTTGCCCAAGTTTGTTTTCACTACAGACGTTGCTACTGCGTTCGCATCGCAGCTGGGGGTGGGTTAGGGGGGGTGGGTGTCCTAACGTTCTGTCTTCCAGAATCCTCTCCATGTTCTACTCTCGCTCAAATCAAACATCTCGGTACAGCTCCAGGCAGTGACGGGACAGGGAGCCAGATACGCAACCCCCTGCCGCTGTGACAACCAGTCTTGGACAGGAGGGGCCAGAGACAACCAACAGCGTCCATCAGGGAGTGTCAATGTCTCTTGCTACCCACAGCAGCAGCAGCAGCATTATTTGTGATCAATGGCAGTGAGCCGTGCTCTGTAGCCACGCGTGAGCATCATGGAGGTTGTGTTTTATTATTGTCAAGGCTGAGCGGATGGTGGTGATGGGGAATCAGACACGCTGGCATCCGTTCCTGCCACCCCCAACTTTGAGAGAGATGTCTGGGCGAGTTCTCAACCCAGGTAACCGTGCAAGTCTCCGGCCCGATCCTCGGCCTTGCTCACCAAACGAGCGATGTGGATGTTGTACTTGAGCACCAATGGAACATTACATTCTCCCAAACACAGCTGTCAGAAGTTGCAGAGCTTGCTTTCCAACAAGGACATTCAATTGATTTTGATAACGTTGAAGCGTTATGCGGAACTAATTATTGCTGGCCAAGATTAGTTGTATAATTGAAATCTAGAAGAATTCAAATAATTTCAACCGCTGTGATGGCTACAGACTCGGCGCAGCCTGGAAGCTTCTTAAATCTTTAGTGGCTCCAGGAATTCATATTCTTTGGGTCTTTCGGTGAAGCCGCATGACTTTACCGAATGTATTAAGTAATACACAACACACATTGCAATGCCTTACATGTGTGTCGCTAAGTGGCTGATTACTGATCTATTACTTAGTTGCATAGCCCCTCACCGCTGCCTCTGATCTCGAATCCTGAAGGGGTTCAACAACGACGATGACATCGTCATCCTGCACTGTTTGTTTACGACCAGAAGCAGGTGGATGGCTTCACTATTCTGGCAAATCGCACCGAACGTGCCGGATGTAGTTTCCAGCGAAACGTCGCTGTTACTCGGATTGTAAATGTGGATTCACTCTTTAACACACCGGCGGGCTAAAGTAATGAACTCTCTTTTTTGTCAACGTGACACATTTTTTTACCAATTGGCCGTGTCGGGTGGTGGCGGGTTTCAACGACACATTTAATATATTCACGCGATCCAACCCAACAACAACAACAACTCTGTTACGCTTTTACAAACGTTGCGTTGCCACAGAATTAGCGTTCTCACGTCGTGAGTTGTGGCTGGGTAGGAGGAAGGGGGGTGGGGTGGGTTGCTGTGTTCACGCCGTGTCTTGCAGACTCCCTCGCGTCTCCTGCGTGCTCATAGCAACAGCAGCAGCAGCAAAGTGGGAGAGAGAGATCATCGGTGAATCCAGGCAGTCTCAAGATCCCCAAGTCCCATTTACACAGACGTCTCTCTCGGTTCCAACTCCACGCAAACCCTCTCGTGCATCCCGTGAAAGAAGTGCAGATGTCTGGGGCGTCGTCGGGAGAATCCAGGCAGTTAACGGGACACCTGGTAAACAAAGTTACCACGCCGTTGCCTTTCATTCGTATTTTCAATGTCAACTTCAGGCTTTGAGTTCGTATCAGAGTTGGGGTGGGATTGGTGTCGGTTGGGGGGGGGGGTCTCTAACGTTCTGTCTTCCAGAATCCTCTCCCCGGTCTACTCTCGCTCAAACGTCAAACATCTCGGTACAGCTCCAAACCAAGGAAGCCCCAACGGGGCAGAGACCCCAGGCAGTGAGGGGACAGGGAGCCAGGTCTGCGTCTCGATGTCTCGGTTCAACTGCAGAGGCAGGAAGAGCAAACGGTCGAATCGGCGGTGGATACGGGCAGTTAGCGGACCTCCTGGTAACACCGCAACTCCTTTTGGCCGTGCGTTGGAATTTGCCTTGCTGCTGCTACTACAGGATTTTTTTGGTTCGGGGGCGGGGAGGGGGGTCTCTAACGTTCTGTCTTCCAGAATCTTTCCTCGTGTCTACTCTGAAACATCTCGGTACAGCTCCAACGAAAGGAAGCCCCAACGGGGCAGAGTTCCCAGTCCTGGACAGGAGAGCCAGAGACGACCAACAGCGTCCATCAGGGAGTGTCAATGTCTCTTGCTACCCACAGCAGCAGCAGCAGCAGCAGCATTATTTATGATCAATGGCAATGAGCCGTGCTCTGTAGCCACGCGTGAGCATCATGGAGGTTGTGTTTTATTATTGTCAAGGCTGAGCGGATGGTGGTGGTGGTGGTGGTGATGGGGAATCAGACACGCTGGCATCCGTTCCTGCCACCCCCAACTTTGAGAGAGATGTCTGGGCGAGTTCTCAACCCAGGTAACCGTGCGAGTCTCCGGCCCGATCCTCGGCCTTGCTCACCAAACGAGCGATGTGGATGTTGTACTTGAGGTTAAACGCCGTTGCCATTGGCATTATCAACGACTACTTCAGGCTTTGCGTTCGTGTCGGAGTTGGGGGGGGGGGGTCCTGACGTTTTATCTTCCAGAATCCCTCGCGTCTCCTGCGTCCTCGCGACGCCGCAAAGAGGGGGAAGAGAGATCATCGGTGAATCCAGGCAGTCACAAGATCCCCAAGTTCGATTTACACAGACGTCTCTCTCGGTTCGAACTCCACGCAAACCCTCTCGTGCGTCCCGTAAAGGAAGTTCAGATATCTGGGGCATCATCGGGGAAATTTCTGACAGCGGACCTCCTGGTAACACCGCAACTCCTTTGGCCGTGCGTTTTGAATTTGCCTTGCTGCTACTACAGGATTTGTTTGTATCTGGGAGGGGGAGGGTCTCCTAACGTTCTATGTTACAGGACCCCAGCAGTTGTGCCTAGCGCAGACGTCTCGTTCAACTCCACGCAACTTCCTCAGTGCAACTCCATGTAACCTCGCTGCAACTTGATGCAACTCCGTTCAACTCCACGTAGCCTCAGAACAATTTCACGCAACTTTGCTCCAACTCCTCGCAACTCCAGTGCAACTCCACACGTTCTCTGTGCAACTCCCAAGCAACCTCGCGACATCGTACGAGGGGGGAGAGCAACAGGGAAGGAAGCGAAAATTGATCCTCTGTCATCGGCCATTCCAGGCGGTTAACGGGACCCGGTAACACCGTCAACACTTTGACGTTCACATTTGCCTTGCTGCTACTGCTGCTACAGTCCTTGTGTTTGTGGGGGGGGGGGTGTCTCACGTTCTGTCTTCCAGAAACCTCTCCCCGGTCTACTCTCGCTCAAACGTCAAACATCTCGGTACAGCTCCAACGAAAGGAAGCCCCAACGGGGCAGAGATCCCAGGCAGTGACGGGACAGGGAGCCAGGTCTGCGTCTCGATGTCTCGGTTCAACTCCACGCGGCTTCGTGTTGCGCAAGCGGAGTGGAGGGCGTGCAGATGTCTGGGGCGTCGTCGTGAGAACCCAGGCAGTTAACGGGACACCTGGTAAACAAAGTTACCACGCCGTTGCCTTTCATTCGTATTTTCAATGTCTACTTCAGGCTTTGAGTTCGTATCAGAGTTGGGGTGGGATTGGTGTTGGTTGGGGGGGGTCTCTAACGTTCTGTCTTCCAGAATCTTTCCTCGTGTCTACTCTGAATCATCTCGGTACAGCTCCAAAGAAAGGAAACCCCAACGGGGCAAAGACCGCCTGTCAAAAGGTTCTGTTCGCTGCTCGTGAAACGTTTAAAAATGGAGGATGAATTTGCGGAGATTTTTAATTGCTGGGATGAAATGTCTCCATGAAACAAACTCTTTCATCCCGAGTCATCGCGGCCACTTGACGTCAGTTTGGCAACGTCAAAACCCCGGCACGCGTGAAGTCTGGAAGGCTTCGGGAAATTAACGATTGGACAATGAACGCTCGACAAATTGTGGAGGAATTTGAAGTGAAATTTTCCAAAGTCAACCTGCTTCCTCAAGGTCTTCTTGAAGGGAGGCAGCCCCCCCTCTTGGGGAAAGATTTAACAATTGACTTTTTTACGAACGTGGAAATTGCGCACCGCTTGAGAGACTTGGAGAGGGCAAGGCTGGGGAGCATTGCAAAGCGACCAACAGCAACTCTTGTCGGCCTGATCTTTTGCGCAGATTGCCCGAGGGGAAGGGGGCATCGTCCAGGAGACGTGTGAAGCAGAGGGTCGGGGACGCAGATGCACCGGGCTCGCTCGCACAGGCGGTTCCTTGCCGGCGTGAAATCAATCGTCGGGTCACAAATATCACACTCAGTAACCCGTCGCAACGCTGCTACTGTCACAGCTCCACTGTCACCGCCTGCCACTGCTCTGCCACCGTCACCGCCCTCTGCTGCCCAGCCACGATCACCGCTCTCCACTGCCCAGCCACCATCACTGCCCAGCCACGATCACCGCTCTCCACTGCCCAGCCACCATCACCGCCTCTGCACTGCCCAACCACCATCACTGCCCAGCCACCATCACCGCCTCTGCACTGCCCAGCCACCATCACCGCCTCTGCACTGCCCAGCCACCATCACTGCCCAGCCACCATCACCGCCTCTGCACTGCCCAGCCACCATCACCGCCTCTGCACTGCCCAGCCACCATCACCGCCTCTGCACTGCCCAGCTACCATCACCGCCTCTGCACTGCCCAGCCACCATCACCGCCTCTGCACTGCCCAGCCACCGTCACAGCCTCTGCACTGCCCAGCCACCATCACAGCCTCTGCACTGCCCAGCCACCATCACCGCCTCTGCACTGCCCAGCCACCATCACCGCCTCTGCACTGCCACTGAATCGGCCACCGTCACCGCCCCTCTGCTGCCCAGCCACAGGAAGCTCACACAGCTGCTCCGTCTGCCCTGCACCCTCCTTTCCCGTGTGCGCGTTTTGTAGCCGCTCACTGGCTGCTGGCGTTCTATACCAAGCTCCACCGACCGGCCATCATCCTCCTATGTGCGGGTGGCGCAGGCTGTGCGGTAAACCACTCGTCCCACTCCTCCCACATGCAATTTTGGTGCACAGTGCTGTGTGCATGGCGGGGGGGGGGGTTGTCCTTAACCAAATGTCTTCCAGAAGTCTCCTCCCCCCTGAGCAGAGCTTGCGTCTCCGTAGCCCAGGCGGTGATACGTCTCGTGCCTCGTGGTCTGGGTAAACCAAAGGACTCCCCCCACACACACACCCACTTGTTACCTGTGGAACATACGAATCTGTCCGTTGCTGTGGCTTGCCAGAAATCTTGGGGGGGGGGGGGGCCTTTCACGTTCTTTGTTACAGAACCTAGTCAAACGTCCAGCCCTACCTACCTACCCTGTACAACAAGCCCAGCCCTGCACAAGGGGAAGAAGAGACACCACAGCAAGCCCCATGACACCGCCACAACCAGGGAGTGCCCTTTGACTCGCCTCACTCTGCATGCGTTATTCTCAATGGGTCATGAGTTGGCTTCGCCAGCCAGGTGTGAACGTGGAGCTGTGTTTATCGTTGTCAAGGCTGAGCGGGTGATGGTGGCGATGGGTGGAGAATGTGAGGAACTCAACCCCCGACTGCTGTACAAATGGCACAAAGTAAACCAGCCGTGGAAGGAGCGGGGCGAGAGTCTTTGCCACCACCAGGGAGTGTCCTTAACTCTTCGTGCTTCACAGCCACACGGCAACATTTATAATTGTTTATCAATGGTGATGGGCCTTGGCTCTTTAGCCCACGAGTGTGAACACGGAGGTTGTGTTTATCGTTGTCAAGGCTCGGCAGGTGGTGGTGGTGAATGGGAAACGCAAGCTGACGCACAGAGCAAGCAGCCGCACTGCTGTACAACACCAACCCAGGGAGTGTCAATGACTCTTGTATTTCCCACACAGCAACTTTATTTATCAATGGGAATGAGCCTTGCTCTGTAGCCACGCGTGAGCATCATGGAGGTTGTGTTTATTATTGTCAAGGCTGAGCGGATGGTGGTGGTGGTGGTGGTGATGGGGAATCAGACACGCTGGCATCCGTTCGTGCCACCCCCAACTTTGAGAGAGATGTCTGGGCGAGTTCTCAACCCAGGTAACCGTGCGAGTCTCCGGCCCGATCCTCGGCCTTGCTCACCAAACGAGCGATGTGGATGTTGTACTTGAGGTTAAACGCCGTTGCCATTGGCATTATCAACGACTGCTTCAGGCTTTGCGTTCGTATCGGAGTTGGGGGGGGGGGGTCCTGACGTTTTATCTTCCAGAATCCCTCGCGTCTCCTGCGTTCTCGCGACGCCGGCAAAGAGGGGAAGAGAGATCATCGGTGAATCCAGGCAGTCGCAAGATCCCCAAGTCCCATTTACACAGACGTCTCTCTCGGTTCGAACTCCACGCAAACCCTCTCGTGCGTCCCGTGAAGGAAGTTCAGATCTCTGGGGCGTCATCGGGGAAATCTCAGACAGCGGACCTCCTGGTAACACCGCCAACACCTTTTTGGCCGTGCGTTTGAATTTGCCTTGCTGCTGCTACTACAGGGTTTGTTGGTGGGGGGGGGCTCCTAACGTTCTATGTTACAGGACCCCAGCAGTTGTGCCTAGCGCAGACGTCTCGTTCAACTCCACGCAACTTCCTCAGTGCAACTCCACGCAACCTCGCTGCAACTCCAGGCAACTCGGTGCAACTCCACGTAGCCTCAGAACACCTTCATTCAACCTTGCTCCAACTCCTCGCAACTTCAGTGCAACTCCACGCGTTCTCTGTGCAACTCCCAAGCAACCTCGCGACATCGTACAAGGGGGAGAGCAACAGGGAAGGAAGCGCAAATTGCTCCTCTGTCATCGGCCATTCCAGGCGGTTAACGGGACCCGGTAACACCGTCAACACTTTGACGTTCACATTTGCCTTGCTGCTACTGCTGCTACAAGCCTTGTGTTTGTATCGGAGTTGGGGTCTTAACACCGTGTCTTCCAAAATCCCTCGCATCTCCTGCGTCCTCGCAACGCCGGCAAAGAGAGGGAAGAGATCATCGGTGAATCCAGGCAGTCACAATAATATTGATCTAACAATCACCACAAATGCTACTCGGTTTGTAGACACCAGGGTACTGTGAGTCAAGAATGACATCCTTTAAGGATGGGATCAGATCAGTCCTTGTGTTTGTATCAGGGTGGGGGTGGGGAGGGGGGTCTCTAACGTTCTGTCTTCCAGAATCTTTCCTCGTGTCTACTCTGAAACATCTCGGTACAGCTCCAAAGAAAGGAATCCCCAACGTGGCAGAGATCCCAGTCCTGGACAGGAGAGCCAGAGACAACCAACAGCGTCCATCAGGGAGTGTCAATGTCTCTTGCTACCCACAGCAGCAGCAGCAGCATTATTTGTGATCAATGGCAGTGAGCCGTGCTCTGTAGCCACGCGTGAGCATCATGGAGGTTGTGTTTTATTATTGTCAAGGCTGAGCGGATGGTGGTGATGGGGAATCGGACACGCTGGCATCCGTTCCTGCCACCCCCAACTTTGAGAGAGATGTCTGGGGAGTTCTCAACCCAGGTAACCGTGCAAGTCTCCGGCCCGATCCTCGGCCTTGCTCACCAAACGAGCGATGTGGATGTTGTACTTGAGCACCAATGGAACATTACATTCTCCCAAACACAGCTGTCAGAAGTTGCAGAGCTTGCTTTCCAACAAGGACATTCAATTGATTTTGATAACGTTGAAGCGTTATGCGGAACTAATTATTGCTGGCCAAGATTAGTTGGATAATTGAAATCTAGAAGAATTCAAATAATTTCAACCGCTGTGATGGCTACAGACTCGGCGCAGCCTGGAAGCTTCTTAAATCTCGACTTAAAGCTTTAGTGGCTGCAGGAATTCATATTATTTGGGTCTTTCGGCGAAGTCACGTGACTTTACCGAATGTATTAAGTAATACACAACACACATTGCAATGCCTTACATGTGTGTCACATGCTAAGTGGCTGATTACTGATCTGTTACTTAAATGCATAAACCTCTGCCTCTGATCTCGAATCCTGAAGGGGTTCAACAACAACGATGATGACATCGTCATCCTGCACTGTTTGTTTAAGACCAGAAGCAGGTGGACGGCTTCACTTTTCTGGCAAATCGCACCGAATGTGCCGGATGTAGTTTCCAGCGAAACGTCGCTGTTACTCGGATTGTAAATGTTGTGGATCCACTCTTCAACACACCGGCCTGTTAAAGTAGTGAACTATTTTGTCAACGTGACACTTTTTTCTACTGATTGGCCGTGTCGGGTGGTGGCGGGTTTTAACGACACATTTAAAATATTTACGCGATCCAACCCAGAAGCAACAACTCTATTACGCTTTTACAAACGTTGCGTTGCTACAGAATTAGTGTTCTCATGTCAGGAGTTAGTGCTGGGTAGGAGGAAGGGGGAGGGTTGCTGTGTTCGTGCCGTGTCTTACACTGGTCACACCGCAGCTACTTTGGCCGTGCGTTTCAATTTGCCTTGCTGCTGCTACTACCGGATGTGTTTGTATCGGGGGAGGGGCTCCTAACGTTCTATGTTACAGGACCCCAGCAGTTGTGCCTAGCGCAGACGTCTCGTTCGACTCCACGCAACTTCCTCAGTGCAACTCCACGCAACCTCGCTGCAACTCCGTTCAACTCCACGTAGCCTCAGAACAATTTCACGCAACTTTGCTCCAACTCCTCGCAACTTCAGTGCAACTGCACGCGTTCTCTGTGCAACTCCCAAGCAACCTCGCGACATCGTACGAGGGGGGAGAGCAACAGGGAAGGAAGCGCAAATTGCTCCTCTGTCATCGGCCATTCCAGGCGGTTAACGGGACCCGGTAACACCGTCAACACTTTGACGTTCACATTTGCCTTGCTGCTACTGCTGCTACAGGCCTTGTGTTTGTGGGGGGGGGGGTTTGTCTCACGTTCTGTCTTCCAGAATCCTCTCCCTGGTCTACTCTCACACATCGAACATCTCGGTACAGCTCTTAAAGAAAGGAAGCCCCAACGGGGCAGAGATCCCAGGCAGTGACAGGAAGGGGAGTCCCACCAGTCTTGCGTTATGACGTCTCCCGGTTTCAACTCGGGGGACACCCTTTGGCGTCGGTCGCGCACGGAACAGCGGAGGGGTGAAGGGCGTGAGGGCGTCTGGGGCGTCTCCAGGCAGTTTCCATGGAACCTGGTAACAGCGCGACTCCTTTGCCCACCCGTTCAAGTTTGTTTTCACTGCAGACGTTGCTACTGCGTTCGCATCGCAGCTGGGAGTGGGTTAGGGGGGGTGGGTGTCCTAACGTTCTGTCTTCCAGAATCTTTCCTCGTGTCTACTCTGAAACATCTCGTACAGCTCCAACGAAAGGAAGCCCCAACGGGGCAGAGACCCCAGGCAGTGACGGGACAGGGAGCCAGGTCTGCGTCTCGATGTCTCGGTTCAACTCCACGCAACTTCCTCAGTGCAACTCCACACGGTCTCTGTGCAACTCAACGCAACTTTGATGCAACTCCCAACAGCATCCATCAGGGAGTGTCAATGTCTCTTGCTACCCACAGCAGCAACATTATTACTATGAACTGGTCATGAGCAGTGCTGCTCGGTAGCCACGAGTGTGAACACGGAGGTTGTGTTTATCGTTGTCAAGGCTCGGCAGGTGGTGGTGGTGGTGGCGATGGGGAATCAGACACGCTGGCATCTGTTCCTGCCACCCCCAACTCTGAGAGAGATGTCTGGGCGAGTTCTCAACCCAGGTAACCGTGCGAGTCTCCGGCCCGATCTTCGGCCTTGCTCACCAAACGAGCGACGTGGATGTTGTACTTGAGGTTAAACGCCATTGCCATTGGCATTATCAACGACTACTTCAGGCTTTGCGTTCGTATCGGAGTTGGGGGGGGGGGTCCTGACGTTTTATCTTCCAGAATCCCTCGCGTCTCCTGCGTCCTCGCGACGCCGGCAAAGAGCGGGAAGAGAGATCACCGGTGAATCCAGGCAGTCGCAAGATCCCCAAGTCCCATTTACACAGACGTCTCTCTCGGTTCCAACTCCACGCAAACCCTCTCGTGCGTCCCGTGAAGGTGTCTGGGCTTCGTCGCGGAGAATTCGGGCCGGTTTCCGTGGCACCTGGTAAACACCACAAATCTTCTCTGCCAAAATCTATCGCTTGTTTTTAAATCCTTTATATTAAGTTCACTTGCTTGCGCGCTTACGACCGTGCAAATCTTTCGGTCGTTTTTTAACCCACTTCCCGTGATCCAATCGAGCTGACATTTTGCACACAGACTCGTTGTGCGAGACAATGTTCGTGAAAAAAATTTCCGTAATTTTACACCTTTATAGGGAAAAATATTTTTTATTATATTTAATTACCAATTGCTTAATGGTGGCAGGCAATCATCTGACCCATAGGTGGCAGCCATCTGAAGCCAGAGGACGAGAGGACTCTAGCCGCCACGCATATAAAGGATTTATAGTGAAAAACTTTGTTTTTACGGGTTAATTTTTCACACGTGAGTTTTTGTTATTTTATTTGTGTTCGTATGTCGGGAGTTGACGGGGCGGGGAAGGGGGGTGGGTGTTGTCTTAACGCCGTGTCTTGCAGACTCGCGTCTCCTGCGTGCTCACAGCAAGAACTGCAACGGGGTGGGGGGAAGAGCGAGAGAGTTGACAGAGTTGATGGGCGAATCCGGGTGGTTACAGGAGCCCAGCACTGATTTTACGCACGCAAACCCTCGCGTGTCTCTCCATCATCGCCTTGTGGATGGTTGTGGTGGTGGTGGTGATCAGGAGTGGATTATGGAGCGAGGAGCAGCAGTGGATTGGAGTCTTGATCTGGAGTGGAGTTTGGAGCGAAGATCAGGAGTGGAGTTTGGAGTGAAGATCAGGAGTGGAGTGAGGATCAGGAGTGGAGTCTGGAGTGAAGATCAGGAGTGGAGTGAGGATCTGGAGTGGAGTTTGGAGTGAGGATCAGGAGTGGAGTTTGGAGCGAGGATCAGGAGTGGAGTTTGGAGTGAGGATCTGGAGTGGAGTTTGGAGTGAGGATCTGGAGTGGAGTTTGGAGTGAGGATCTCGAGTGGAGTTTGGAGTGAGGATCAGGAGTGGAGTTTGGAGTGAGGATCAGGAGTGGAGTTTGGAGTGAGGATCTGGAGTGGAGTTTGGAGTGAGGATCTGGAGTGGAGTTTGGAGTGAGGATCTGGAGTGGAGTTTGGAGTGAGGATCAGGAGTGGAGTTTGGAGTGAGGATCAGGAGTGGAGTTTGGAGTGAGGATCTCGAGTGGAGTTTGGAGTGAGGATCAGGAGTGGAGTTTGGAGTGAGGATCAGGAGTGGAGTTTGGAGTGAGGATCTGGAGTGGAGTTTGGAGTGAGGATCTGGAGTGGAGTTTGGAGTGAGGATCAGGAGTGGAGTTTGGAGCGAGGATCTGGAGTGGATTTTGGAGTGAGGATCAGGATCTGGAGTGGAGTTTGGAGCGAGGATCTGGAGTGGAGTCTGGTGCAAAGTGCCAGCAGACCAGAATAATCAACGACTACGTCAGGCTTTGCGTTCGTATCGGAGTTGGGGGGGGGGTTCCTGACGTTTTATCTTCCAGACTCCCTCGCGTCTCCTGCGTCCTCGCGACGCCGGCAAAGAAAGAGATCATCGGTGAATCCAGGCAGTCGCAAGATCCCCAAGTCCCATTTAAACAGACGTCTCTCTCGGTTCGAACTCCACGCAAACCCTCTCGTGCGTCCCGTGAAGGAAGTGGGAATGTCTTCGGCATCGTCGGGAAAACCCAGACAGCGAATTTCCTGGTAACACCGCAACACCTTTTGGCCGTGCATTTGAATTTGCCTTGCTGCTACTACTACAGGATTTGGTTGTATCGGGGAGGGGGGAGGGGGAGGGGCTCCTAACGTTCTATGTTACAGGACCCCAGCAGTTGTGCCTAGCGCAGATGTCTCGGTTCAACTCCACGCAACTTCCTCAGTGGAACTCCACACGGTCTCTGCAACTCAACGCAACCTCGATGCAACTCCAACAGCGTCCACCAGGGAGTGTCCATGTTTCTTGCTACCCACAGCAGCAGCAGCAACATTATTACTATGAACTGGTCGTGAGCAGTGCTGCTAGGTAGCCACGAGTGTGAACACGGAGGTTGTGTTTATCGTCAAGGCTCGGCAGGTGGTGGTGGTGAATGTGAAACGCAAGCTGACGCACAGAGCAAGTGGCCGCACTGCTGTACAACACCAACCCAGCCCTGGGTGGAAGGGGGGAGAAGCCGTACGGCCATTACCATCCACCAGGGAGTGTCAATGACTCTTGTCCTTCCCGCACAGCAACTTTGTTTATCAATGGCAATGAGCCTTGGCTGCGTAGCCCACACTTGGACATACGGAGGTTGTGTTTATCGTTGTCAAGGCTGAGCGGATGGTGGTGGTGGTGGTGGTGGGAATCAGACACGCTGGCATCCGTTCCTGCCACCCCCAACTTTGAGAGAGATGTCTGGGCGAGTTCTCAACCCAGGTAACCGTGCGAGTCTCCGGCCCGATCCTCGGCCTTGCTCACCAAACGAGCGACGTGGATGTTGTACTTGAGGTTAAACGCCGTTGCCATTGGCGTTGTCAACGACTACTTCAGGCTTTGCGTTCGTATCGGAGTTGGGGGGGGGGGGGTCCTGACGTTTTATCTTCCAGAATCCCTCGCGTCTCCTGCGTCCTCGCGACGACGGCAAAGAGCGGGAAGAGAGATCATCGGTGAATCCAGGCAGTCGCAAGATCCCCAAGTCCCATTTACACAGACGTCTCTCTCGGTTCCAACTCCACGCAAACCCTCTCGTGCGTCCCGTGAAGGTGTCTGGGCTTCGTCGCGGAGAATTCGGGCCGGTTTCCGTGGCACCTGGTAAACACCACAAATCTTCTCTGCCCAAATCTATCGCTTTTTGAAACGTGAGTTTTTGTTATTTTATTTTTTTCAGTTTCATTCATTAGGGTTTACCCTGAGCCATTCGGCTCTTGATTTGGGTTCAACCGCAACAAACATTAAAATGACAAGATACACCTAAAATTAATCGCACGCAAATGTGAACATCGCATTACGTAAACAATGAAATGCTACAGAAAAAGCACAAACCCATCCTTTCTGCATACAGAAAGTGCAAAAAATTCCATTTCTGTTTGATCCCAATAACAATCATACTACAATACAGATACAAAAATCTGTATAAATCTATACTAAATCAAAAAAATCGGGCCAAACCAATCCCCTCTAAAACTTAGTAAAACAACGCTATGTCAACAACGTAACAGTTTTCCCAACAAATGTGATTTAAAGTTTACAATAGCGACACACACATCGCCTAAACGTAGCATCCTTGGCTAGCTGCGTAAGTCAATCCATGACAGCCGGATTAACAACAGCAGCAGCAGCGCACCATAATCACAATACATAACAAGTTAATACGTCGGTCATCTACAGCTCTATTTATTATTTTAGGCCACTGCGTTCGCATCGCAGCTGGGGGTCGGTTGGGGGGGGGTGGGTGTCCTAACGGTTTATCTTCCAGAATCCTCTCCCCGGTCTACTCTCGCTCAAACATCTCGGTACAGCTCCAACGAAAGGAAACCCCAACGGGGCAGAGACCCCAGGCAGTGACGGGACAGGGAGCCAGGTCTGCGTCTCGATGTCTCGGTTCAACTCCACGCGGCTTCGTGTTGCGCAAGCGGAGTGGAGGGCGTGCAGATGTCTGGGGCGTCGTCGGGAGAATCCAGGCAGTTAACGGACACCTGGTAAACAAAGTTACCACGCCGTTGCCTTTCGTTCGTATTTTCATTGTCAACTTCAGGCTTTGAGTTCGTATCAGAGTTGGGGGTGGGATTGGTGTGGGTTGGGGGGGTCTCTAACGTTCTGTCTTCCAGAAACCTCTCCCCGGTCTACTCTCGCTCAAACGTCAAACATCTCGGTACAGCTCCACACCAAGGAAGCCCCAACGGGGCAGAGACCCCAGGCAGTGAGGGGACAGGGAGCCAGGTCTGCGTCTCGATGTCTCGGTTCAACTGCAGAGGCAGGAAGAGCAAACGGTCGAATCGGCGGTGGATACGGGCAGTTAGCGGACCTCCTGGTAACACCGCAACCCCTTTGGCCGTGCGTTTGAATTTGCCTTGCTGCTACTACTACAGGCCTTGTGTTTGTATTGGGGGGGGGGGGGTCTCTAACGTTCTGTCTTCCAGAATCTTTCCTCGTGTCTACTCTGAAACATCTCGGTACAGCTCCAAAGAAAGGAAGCCCCAACGGGCAGAGATCCCAGTCCTGAACAGGAGGGGCCAGAGACAACCAACAGCGTCCATCAGGGAGTGTCAATGTCTCTTACTACCCACAGCAGCAGCAGCAACATTATTACTATGAACTGGTCGTGAGCAGTGCTGCTAGGTAGCCACGAGTGTGAACACGGAGGTTGTGTTTATCGTTGTCAAGGCTCGGCAGGTGGTGGTGGTGAATGTGAAACGCAAGCTGACGCACAGAGCAAGCGGCCGCACTGCTGTACAACACCAACCCAGCCCTGGGTGGAAGGGGGGAGAAGCCGTACGGCCATTACCATCCACCAGGGAGTGTCAATGACTCTTGTACTTCCCGCACATCAACTTTATTTATCAATGGCAATGAGCCTTGGCTGTGTAGCCCACACCTGGACATACGGAGGTTGTGTTTATCGTTGTCAAGGCTGAGCGGATGACGGCGGCGGTGGCGATGGGCGGAATGGGAGATGCGCAACTCCCTGCCGCTGTGACAACCCAGTCTTGGACAGGAGGGGCCAGAGACACCCAACAGCGTCCATCAGGGAGTGTCAATGTCTCTTGCTACCCACAGCAGCAGCAGCAGCATCATTATTTATGATCAATGGCAATGAGCCGTGCTCTGTAGCCACGCGTGAGCATCATGGAGGTTGTGTTTTATTATTGTCAAGGCTGAGCGGATGGTGGTGGTGATGGGGAATCAGACACGCTGGCATCCGTTCCTGCCACCCCCAACTTTGAGAGAGATGTCTGGGCGAGTTCTCAACCCAGGTAACCGTGCGAGTCTCCGGCCCGATCCTCGGCCTTGCTCACCAAACGAGCGATGTGGATGTTGTACTTGAGGTTAAACGCCGTTGCCATTGGCATTGTCAACGACTACGTCAGGCTTTGCGTTCGTATCGGAGTTGGGGGGGGGGGTCCTGACGTTTTATCTTCCAGAATCCCTCGCGTCTCCTGCGTCCTCGCGACGCCGTCAAAGAGGGGGAAGAGAGATCATCGGTGAATCCAGGCAGTCACAAGATCCCCAAGTTCGATTTACACAGACGTCTCTCTCGGTTCGAACTCCACGCAAACCCTCTCGTGCGTCCCGTAAAGGAAGTTCAGATATCTGGGGCATCATCGGGGAAATTTCTGACAGCGGACCTCCTGGTAACACCGCAACTCCTTTGGCCGTGCGTTTTGAATTTGCCTTGCTGCTACTACAGGATTTGTTTGTATCTGGGAGGGGGGAGGGTCTCCTAACGTTCTATGTTACAGGACCCCAGCAGTTGTGCCTAGCGCAGACGTCTCGTTCAACTCCACGCAACTTCCTCAGTGCAACTCCATGTAACCTCGCTGCAACTTGATGCAACTCCGTTCAACTCCACGTAGCCTCAGAACAATTTCACGCAACTTTGCTCCAACTCCTCGCAACTCCAGTGCAACTCCACACGTTCTCTGTGCAACTCCCAAGCAACCTCGCGACATCGTACGAGGGGGGAGAGCAACAGGGAAGGAAGCGCAAATTGCTCCTCTGTCATCGGCCATTCCAGGCGGTTAACGGGACCCGGTAACACCGTCAACACTTTGACGTTCACATTTGCCTTGCTGCTACTGCTGCTACAGGCCTTGTGTTTGTGGGGGGGTGGGTGTCTCACGTTCTGTCTTCCAGAATCCTCTCCCCGGTCTACTCTCGCTCAAACGTCAAACATCTCGGTACAGCTCCAACGAAAGGAAGCCCCAACGGGGCAGAGATCCCAGGCAGTGACGGGACAGGGAGCCAGGTCTGCGTCTCGATGTCTCGGTTCAACTCCACGCGGCTTCGTGTTGCGCAAGCGGAGTGGAGGGCGTGCAGATGTCTGGGGCGTCGTCGGGAGAATCCAGGCCGTTAACGGGACACCTGGTAAAGTTAAAGCGCCGTTGCCATTCAATGTCTACTTCAGGCTTTGCGTTCGTATCAGAGTTGGGGGTGGGATTGCTTTAGGAGCGGGTGGGTTGGGGGGGGGGGTCTCTAACTTCGCGTCTTCCAGAATCCCGTCCATCGTCTCTCTGCTCAGAACATCCTCGCCAGAGCTCCCCCAGGCAGCAGCAGCAGCAGCGGCGTCTCAAGGGAGCGCCGTCACCACCCGGCCACAGCGCTCAGTAGCAGCAGCAGCAGCCCTGCCTTGTGCGTGCGTAGGCCGCGGTTGGACTCCACACACAGAAGCTCCTCGTTTCGTCGTGCGTGGGAGATGCAGAGGCAGGAAACGCAAACGGTCGAATCGGCGGTGGATACGGGCAGTTGCCGTACCTCCTGGTAACACCAAAACTCGTTTTGCCGTGGGTTTGAATTTGCCTTGCTGCTACTACTGCAGGATTTGTTTGTATTGGAGGGGGGGGGGGGTCTCTAACGTTCTGTCTTCCAGAATCTTTTTTCGTGTCTACTCTGAAACATCTCGGTACAGCTCCAACGAAAGGAAGCCCCAACGGGGCAGAGATCCCAGTCCTGAACAGGAGGGGCCAGAGACACCCAACAGCGTCCATCAGGGAGTGTCAATGTCTCTAGCTACCCACAGCAGCATCAACATTATTACTATGAACTGGTCATGAGCAGTGCTGCTAGGTAGCCACGAGTGTGAACACGGAGGTTGTGTTTATCGTTGTCAAGGCTCGGCAGGTGGTGGTGGTGGTGAATGTGAAACGCAAGCTGACGCACAGAGCAAGCAGCCGCACTGCTGTACAACAACAACCCAGCCCTGGGTGGAAGGGGGGAGAAGCCGTACGGCCATTACCATCCACCAGGGAGTGTCAATGACTCTTGTCCTTCCCGCACAGCAACTTTGTTTATCAATGGCAATGAGCCTTGGCTGTGTAGCCCACACCTGGACATACGGAGGTTGTGTTTATCGTTGTCAAGGCTGAGCGGATGACGGCGGCGGTGGCGATGGGCGGAATGGGAGATGCGCAACTCCCTGCCGCTGTGACAACCCAGTCCTGGACAGGAGCAGCCAGAGACAACCAACAGCGTCCATCAGGGAGTGTCAATGTCTCTTGCTACCCACAGCAGCAGCAGCAGCAGCATTATTTATGATCAATGGCAACGAGCCGTGCTCTGTAGCCACGCGTGAGCATCATGGAGGTTGTGTTTTATTATTGTCAAGGCTGAGCGGATGGTGGTGGTGGTGGTGGTGATGGGGAATCAGACACGCTGGCATCCGTTCCTGCCACCCCCAACTTTGAGAGAGATGTCTGGGCGAGTTCTCAACCCAGGTAACCGTGCGAGTCTCCGGCCCGATCCTCGGCCTTGCTCACCAAATGAGCGACGTGTGGATGTCTGTTTGCGCACCAAAGGGACATTAACTTCTCCCAAACACAGCTGTCAGCAGTGGCAGTGCTTGCTTGCCAACAAGGACATTCAATTGATTTTGATACCGTTGCAGTGTTTTGCGGAACTAATTATTACTGGCCAAAATTAGTTCGAGAATTAATTGAAATTGAGAAGAATCCTGAAGGGGTTCAACAACAACGATGACATCGTCATCCTGCACTGTTTGTTTAAGACCAGAAGCAGGTGGACGGCTTCACTTTTCTGGCAAATCGCACCGAAGGTGCCGGATGTCATTTCCAGCGAAACGTCGCTGTTACTCGGATTGTAAATGTTGTGGATCCACTCTTGAACAAACCGGCGGGCTAAAGTAGTGAACTATTTTGTCTTTTGTCAACGTGACACATTTTTTACTGATTGGCCGTGTCGGGTGGTGGCGGGTTTTAGCGACACATTTAAAATATTTACGCGATCCAACCCAAAAGCAACAACTCTATCGCGTTTTTTCAAACGTTTCGTTGCTACAGAATTAGTGTTCTCATGTCGGGAGTTGGGGCTGGGTAGGAGGAAGGGGGGAGGAGGGTTGTGTTCGCGCCGTGTCTTACAGACTTGCCGTGCATTTGAATTTGCCTTGCTGCTACTACTACTGGATTTGTTTGTATTGGGGAGGGGGAGGGGCTCCTAACGTTCTATGTTACAGGACCCCAGCAGTTGTGCCTAGCGCAGACGTCTCGGTTCAACTCCACGCAACTTCCTCGGTGCAACTCCACGTAACCTCGGTGCAACTCTACGTAACCTCAGAACACCTTTACGCAACCTTGCTCCAACTCCTCGCAACTTCAGTGCAACTGCACGCGTTCTCTGTGCAACTCCCAAGCAACCTCGCGACATCGTACGAGGGGGGAGAGCAACAGGGAAGGAAGCGCAAATTGCTCCTCTGTCATCGGCCATTCCAGGCGGTTAACGGGACCCGGTAACACCGTCAACACTTTGACGTTCACATTTGCCTCGCTGCTACTGCTGCTACAGGCCTTGTGCTTGTGGGGGGGGGGGGGGGGGGGGGGTTTGTCTCACGTTCTGTCTTCCAGAATCCTCTCCCTGGTCTACTCTCACTCAAACGTCAAACATCTCGGTACAGCTCCAAACCAAGGAAGCCCCAACGGGGCAGAGATCCCAGGCAGTGACGGGACAGGGAGCCAGGTCTGCGTCTCGATGTCTCGGTTCAACTCCACGCGGCTTCGTGTTGCGCAAGCGGAGTGGAGGGCGTGCAGATGTCTGGGGCGTCGTCGTGAGAACCCAGGCCGTTAACGGGACACCTGGTAAACAAAGCTACCACGCCGTTCACATTCGTTCGAATTTTCAATGTCTAATTCAGGCTTTGAGTCCGTATCAGAGTTGGTGGGATTGCTTGGGGCGGGCGGGTTGGGGGGGGGGGGGGTCTTTAACGTTCTGTCTTCCAGAATCTTTCCTCGTGTCTACTCTGAAACATCTCGGTACAGCTCCAAAGAAAGGAAGCCCCAACGGGGCAGAGACCGCCCGTCAAAAGGTTCTGGTTCGCTGCTCGTGAAACGTTTAAAAATGGAGGATGAATTTGCGGAGATTTTATTTTTTAATTACTGGGATGAAATGTCTCCATGAAACAAACTCTATCATCCCGAGTCATCGCGGCCACTTGATGTCAGTTTGGCAACGTCAAAACCCCGGCACGCGTCAAGTCTGGAAGGTTCCGGGACATTAACGATTGGACAATGAACGCTCGACAAATTGTGGAGGAATTTGAAGTGAAATTTTCCAAACTCAACCTGCTTCCTCAAGTGCTTCTTGAAGGGAGGCGGCCCCCCCTCTTGGGGAAAGATTTAACAATTGACTTTTTTACGAACGTGGAAATTGCGCACCGCTTGAGAGACTTGGAGAGGGCAAGGCTGGGGGAGCATTGCAAAGCGACCAACAGCAACTCTTGTCGGCCTGATCTTTTGCGCAGATTGCCCGAGGGGGAAGGGGGCATCGTCCAGGAGACGTGTGAAGCAGAGGGTCGGGGACGCAGATGCACCGGGCTCGCTCGCACAGGCGGTTCCTTGCCGGCGTGAAATCAATCGTCGAGTCACAAACATCACACTCAGTCAGCGCTCAGCCCACTGTCAACGCTGCTACTGTCACAGCTCCACTGCCCAGCCACCATCACCGCCTCTGCACTGCCCAGCCACCATCACCGCCTCTGCACTGCCCAGCCACCATCACCGCCTCTGCACTGCCCAGCCACCATCACCGCCTCTGCACTGCCCAGCCACCATCACCGCCTCTGCACTGCCCAGCCACCATCACCGCCTCTGCACTGCCCAGCCACCATCACCGCCTCTGCACTGCCCAGCCACCATCACCGCCTCTGCACTGCCCAGCCACCATCACCGCCTCTGCACTGCCCAGCCACCATCACCGCCTCTGCACTGCCCAGCCACCATCACCGCCTCTGCACTGCCCAGCCACCGTCACCGCCTCTGCACTGCCCAGCCACCGTCACCGCCTCTGCACTGCCCAGCCACCATCACCGCCTCTGCACTGCCCAGCCACCATCACCGCCTCTGCACTGCCACTGAATCGGCCACCGTCACCGCCCCTCTGCTGCCCAGCCACAGGAAGCTCACACAGCTGCTCCGTCTGCCCTGCACCCTCCTTTCCCGTGTGCGCGTTTTGTAGCCGCTCACTGGCTGCTGGCGTTCTATACCAAGCTCCACCGACCGGCCATCGTCCTCCTATGTGTGGGTGGCGCAGGCTGTGCGGTAAACCACTCGTCCCACTCCTCCCACATGCAATTTTGGTGCACAGTGCTGTGTGCATGGCGGGGGGGGGGGGGTTGTCCTTAACCAAATGTCTTCCAGAAGTCTCCTCCCCCCTGAGCAGAGCTTGCGTCTCCGTAGCCCAGGCGGTGAGACGTCGCGTGCCTCGTGGTCTGGGTAAACCAATGGACTCGCCCCACACACACCCACTTGTTACCTGTGGAACATACGAATCTGTCCGTTGCTGTGGCTTGCCAGAAATCTTGGGGGTGGGGCGGGGGGGGGCCTTTCACGTTCTCTGTTACAGAACCTAGTCAAACGTCCAGCCCTACCTACCTACCCTGTACAACAAGCCCAGCCCTGCAGAAGGGGAAGAAGAGACACCACAGCAAACCCCATGACACCGCCACAACCAGGGAGTGCCCTTTGACTCGCCTCACTCTGCATGCGTTATTCTCAATGGGTCATGAGTTGGCTTCGCCAGCCAGGTGTGAACGTGGAGCTGTGTTTATCGTTGTCAAGGCTGAGCGGGTGATGGTGGCGATGGGTGGAGAATGTGAGGAACTCAACCCCCGACTGCTGTACAAATCGGCACAAAGTAAACCAGCCGTGGAAGGAGCGGGGCGAGAGTCTTTGCCACCACCAGGGAGTGTCCTTAACTCTTCGTGCTTCACAGCCACACGGCAACATTTATAATTGTTTATCAATGGTGATGGGCCTTGGCTCTTTAGCCCACGAGTGTGAACACGGAGGTTGTGTTTATCGTTGTCAAGGCTCGGCAGGTGGTGGTGGTGAATGGGAAACGCAAGCTGACGCACAGAGCAAGCAGCCGCACTGCTGTACAACACCAACCCAGGGAGTGTCAATGACTCTTGCATTTCCCACACAGCAACTTTATTTATCAATGGGAATGAGCCTTGGCTCTGTAGCCACGCGTGAGCATCATGGAGGTTGTGTTTATTATTGTCAAGGCTGAGCGGATGGTGGTGGTGATGGGGAATCAGACACGCTGGCATCCGTTCGTGCCACCCCCAACTTTGAGAGAGATGTCTGGGCGAGTTCTCAACCCAGGTAACCGTGCGAGTCTCCGGCCCGATCCTCGGCCTTGCTCACCAAACGAGCGATGTGGATGTTGTACTTGAGGTTAAACGCCGTTGCCATTGGCATTGTCAACGACTACTTCAGGCTTTGCGTTCGTATCGGAGTTGGGGGGGGGGGGGTCCTGACGTTTTATCTTCCAGAATCCCTCGTGTCTCCTGCGTCCTCGCGACGTCGGCAAAGAAGAGATCATCGGTGAATCCAGGCAGTCGCAAGATCCCCAAGTCCCATTTACACAGACGTCTCTCTCGGTCCGAACTCCACGCAAACCCTCTCGTGCGTCCCGTGAAGGAAGTGCAGATGTCTGGGGCGTCGTCGGGAAAACCCAGACAGCGGACCTCCTGGTAACACCGCCAACACCTTTTTGGCCGTGCGTTTGAATTTGCCTTGCTGCTGCTACTACAGGGTTTGTTGGTGGGGGGGGGGGCTCCTAACGTTCTATGTTACAGGACCCCAGCAGTTGTGCCTAGCGCAGGCGTCTCGTTCAACTCCACGCAACTTCCTCAGTGCAACTCCACACAACCTCGCTGCAACTCCAGGCAACTCGGTCCAACTCCACGTAGCCTCAGAACAATTTCATTCAACCTTGCTCCAACTCCTCCACACAACCTCGCTGCAACTCCACGTTACCTCGCTGCAACTCCACGTAACCTCGCTGCAACTCTACGTAACCTCAGAACACCTTCACGCAACCTTGCTCCAACTCCTCGCAACTTCAGTGCAACTGCACGCGTTCTCTGTGCAACTCCCAAGCAACCTCGCGACATCGTACGAGGGGGGAGAGCAACAGGGAAGGAAGCGCAAATTGCTCCTCTGTCATCGGCCATTCCAGGCGGTTAACGGGACCCGGTAACACCGTCAACACTTTGACGTTCACATTTGCCTTGCTGCTACTGCTGCTACAGGCCTTGTGTTTGTGGGGGGGGGGGGTTTGTCTCACGTTCTGTCTTCCAGAATCCTCTCCCTGGTCTACTCTCACACATCAAACATCTCGGTACAGCTCTTAAAGAAAGGAAGCCCCAACAGGGCAGAGATCCCAGGCAGTTACAGGAAGGGGAGCCCCACCAGTCTTGCGTCATGACGTCTCTTGGTTTCAACTCGGGGGACACCCTTTGGTGTCGGTCGCGCACGGAACAGCGGAGGGGTGAAGGGCGTGAGGGCGTCTGGGGCGTCTCCAGGCAGTTTCCATGGAACCTGGTAACAGCGCGACTCCTTTGCCCACCCGTTCAAGTTTGTTTTCACTGCAGACGTTGCTACTGCGTTCGCATCGCAGCTGGGAGTGGGTTAGGGGGGGTGGGTGTCCTAACGTTCTGTCTTCCAGAATCTTTCCTCGTGTCTACTCTGAAACATCTCGGTACAGCTCCAACGAAAGGAAGCCCCAACGGGGCAGAGATCCCAGGCAGTGACGGGACAGGGAGCCAGGTCTGCGTCTCGATGTCTCGGTTCAACTCCACGCAACTTCCTCAGTGCAACTCCACGTAACCTCGGTGCTACTCAACGCAACTTTGATGCAACTCCCAACAGCATCCATCAGGGAGTGTCAATGTCTCTTGCTACCCACAGCAGCAGCAGCAGCATTATTTATGATCAATGGCAATGAGCCGTGCTCTGTAGCCACGCGTGAGCATCATGGAGGTTGTGTTTTATTATTGTCAAGGCTGAGCGGATGGTGGTGGTGGTGATGGGGAATCAGACACGCTGGCATCCGTTCCTGCCACCCCCAACTTTGAGAGAGATGTCTGGGCGAGTTCTCAACCCAGGTAACCGTGCGAGTCTCCGGCCCGATCCTCGGCCTTGCTCACCAAACGAGCGATGTGGATGTTTTACTTGAGGTTAAACGCCGTTGCCATTGGCATTATCAACGACTACTTCAGGCTTTGCGTTCGTATCGGAGTTGGGGGGGGGGGGGGGTCCTGACGTTTTATCTTCCAGAATCCCTCGCGTCTCCTGCGTCCTCGCGACGCCGGCAAAGAGGGGGAAGAGAGATCATCGGTGAATCCAGGCAGTCGCAAGATCCCCAAGTCCCATTTACACAGACGTCTCTCGGTTCGAACTCCACGCAAACTCTCTCGTGCGTCCCGTGAAGGAAGTTCGGATGTCTGGGGCGTCGTCGTGAGAATTCGGGCCGGTTTACGTGGCACCTGATAAACACTAATCTTCTCTGCCCAAATCTATCGCTTTTATTACACGCTTTTATTTAACTCCGTCTGTATCCTCAAAAAAGAAATCTTGTAACTCAATTTTACCCACTTGCCAATGTGCTATCGACTGCAAACTTGAAATACCTACGTCATACCGATGACAATATCATAAATCCAAAACAATTTTAAACATTATTTAACTTAGTGTATGGTGTAGTATCCTAAAATCTGGTAACTCAATTTCAACCGTATTCCCAATGTATCTACTGCAAACTTGGTATAGCTATGTCATACTGATGACAATACTATATTCTATCATTGAGAAAAAAATATATATTTTTAACAATCTTTTTTTACGACTCTTAATTGTCGACGTTCAACTCACGTTGGCTGTAAAATTACCACGTGGTCCCTTGCGTCACGGGCAAGCCTCGGGTCGCCGCGTCGAGGGTGGGGGAATGTGGAAGTAGGGGAGGGTCGATGGGGAAGGGGCATGGGGAGGGGCAGCTCGGACAGTACATTTCATTAAAGCGTGTTTAAAAAAGTATTTTTATATGTTTTATTCCAACGTGAGTTTTTGTTATTTTGTGTTCGTATGTCGGGAGTGGGCGGGAAGGGGGGGGGGTGTTAACGTCGTGTCTTGCAGACTCGCATCTCTGCCTCCTCACAACAACAACGGCAGCAAAGGGGGAGAGAGAGATCATCGGTGAACCCAGGCGGTTACAGGAACCCAAGTCTGCCTCACGCAGATGTCTCTTGGTTCGAACCCCAACGGGGCAGAGACCCCAGGCAGTGAGGGGACAGGGAGCCAGGTCTGCGTCTCGATGTCTCGGTTCAACTGCAGAGGCAGGAAGAGCAAACGGTCGAATCGGCGGTGGATACGGGCAGTTAGCGGACCTGCTGGTAACACCGCAACCCCTTTGGCCGTGCGTTTGAATTTGCCTTGCTGCTACTACTACAGGCCTTGTGTTTGTATCGGGGGGGGGCGGGGAGGGGGTCTCTAACGTTCTGTCTTCCAGAATCTTTCCTCGTGTCTACTCTGAAACATCTCGGTACAGCTCCAAAGGAAAGGAAGCCCCAACGGGGCAGAGATCCAGTCCTGGACAGGAGAGCCAGAGACGACCACAGCGTCCATCAGGGAGTGTCAATGTCTCTTGCTACCCACAGCAGCAGCAGCAACATTATTACTATGAACTGGTCGTGAGCAGTGCTGCTAGGTAGCCACGAGTGTGAACACGGAGGTTGTGTTTATCGTTGTCAAGGCTCGGCAGGTGGTGGTGGTGGTGGTGAATGTGAAACGCAAGCTGACGCACAGCAAGCATCCGCACTGCTGTACAACACCAACCCAGCCCTGGGTGGAAGGGGGGAGAAGCCGTACGGCCATTACCATCCACCAGGGAATGTCAATGACTCTTGTCCTTCCCGCACAGCAACTTTATTTATCAATGGCAATGAGCCTTGGCTGTGTAGCCCACACGTGGACATACGGAGGTTGTGTTTATCGTTGTCAAGGCTGAGCGGATGATGGTGGTGATGGTGAATCGCTGGCATCCGTTCCTGCCACCCCCAACTCTGAGAGAGATGTCTGGGCGAGTTCTCCATCCAGGTAACCGTGCGAGTCTCCGGCCCGATCCTCGGCCTTGCTCACCAAACGAGCGATGTGGATGTTGTACTTGAGGTGAAACGCCGTTGCCATTGGCGTTATCAACGACTACTTCAGGCTTTGCGTTCGTATCGGAGTTGGGGGGGGGGGGGGGTCCTGACGTTTTATCTTCCAGAATCCCTCGCGTCTCCTGCGTACTCGCGACGCCGGCAAAGAAGAGATCATCGGTGAATCCAGGCAGTCTCAAGATCACCAAGTCCGATTTACACAGACGTCTCTCTCGGTTCGAACTCCACGCAAACCCTCTCGTGCGTCCCGTGAAGGAAGTTCAGATGTCTGGGGCATCGTCGGGAGAATCCAGGCAGTTTCCATGGAACCTGGTAACAGCGCAACTCTTTTGCCCAAGTTTGTTTTCACTGCAGATGTTGCTACTGCGTTCGCATCGCAGCTGGGGGTGGGTTAGGGGGGGTGTGTGTCCTAACGTTCTGTCTTCCAGAATCCTCTCCATGTTCTACTCTCGCTCAAATCAAACATCTCGGTACAGCTCCAGGCAGTGACGGGACAGGGAGCCAGATATGCAACCCCCTGCCGCTGTTACAACCAAGTCCTGGACAGGAGGGCCAGAGACAACCAACAGCGTCCATCAGGGAGTGTCAATGCCTCTAGCTACCCACAGCAGCAGCAGCAACATTATTACTATGAACTGGTCGTGAGCAGTGCTGCTAGGTAGCCACGAGTGTGAACACGGAGGTTGTGTTTATCGTTGTCAAGGCTCGGCAGGTGGTGGTGGTGGTGAATGGGAAACGCAAGCTGACGCACAGAGCAAGCAGCAGCACTGCTGTACAACACCAACCCAGCCCTGGGTGGAAGGGGGGAGAAGCCGTACGGCCATTACCATCCACCAGGGAGTGTCAATGACTCTTGTCCTTCCCGCACAGCAACTTTGTTTATCAATGGCAATGAGCCTTGGCTGTGTAGCCCACACGTGGACATACGGAGGTTGTGTTTATCGTTGTCAAGGCTGAGCGGATGACGGCGGTGGTGGTGATGGGGAATCGGACACGCTGGCATCCGTTCCTGCCACCCCCAACTTTGAGAGAGATGTCTGGGCGAGTTCTCAACCCAGGTAACCGTGCGAGTCTCCGGCCCGATCCTCGGCCTTGCTCACCAAACGAGCGATGTGGATGTTGCACTTGAGGTTAAACGCCGTTGCCATTGGCATTATCAACGACTACTTCAGGCTTTGCGTTCGTATCGGAGTTGGGGGGGGGGGGGGATCCTGACGTTTTATCTTCCAGAATCCCTCGCGTCTCCTGCGTCCTCGCGATGCCAGCAAAGAGGGGGAAGAGAGATCATCGGTGAATCCAGGCAGTCGCAAGATCCCCAAGTCCCATTTACACAGACGTCTCTCTCGGTTCCAACTCCACGCAAACCCTCTCGTGCGTCCCGTAAAGGAAGTGCGGATGTCTGGGGCATCATCGGGAGAATCCAGGCAGTTTCCATGGAACCTGGTAACAGCGCAACTCTTTTGCCACCCGTTCAAGTTTGTTTTCACTACAGACGTTGCTTCTGCGTTCGAATTTCTGCTGGGGGTGGGTTGGGGGGGGTCCTGACGTTTTATCTTCCAGAATCCCTCGTGTCTCCTGCGTCCTCACGTCTCCTGCGGCAAAGAGGGGGAAGAGAGATCATCGGTGAATCCAGGCAGTCACAAGATCCCCAAGTCCGATTTACACAGACGTCTCTCTCGGTTCGAACTCCACGCAAACCCTCTCGTGCATCCTGTAAAGGAAGTGGGAATATCAGGGCTTCGTCGGGAGAATCCAGGCAGTTTCCATGGAACCTGGTAACAGCGCAACTCTTTTGCCACGTGTTCAAGTTTGTTTTCACTACAGACGTTGCTTCTGCGTTCGAATTTCTGTTGGGGGGGGGGTCCTAACGGTTTATCTTACAGAATCCTCTCCCCGGTCTACTTTCGCTCAAACATCTCGGTACAGCTCCAACGAAAGGAAGCCCCAACGGGGCAGAGACCCCAGGCAGTGACGGGACAGGGAGCCAGGTCTGCGTCTCGATGTCTCGGTTCAACTCCACGCGGCTTCGTGTTGCGCAAGCGGAGTGGAGGGCGTGCAGATGTCTGGGGCGTCGTCGGGAGAATCCAGGCCGTTAACGGGACACCTGGTAAAGTTAAAACGCCGTTGCCATTGGCGTCGTCAACGACTACTTCAGGCTTTGCGTTCGTGTCGGAGTTGGGGGGGGGGGGTCCTGACGTTTTATCTTCCAGAATCCCTCGCGTCTCCTGCGTCCTCGTGACGCCGGCAAAGAGGGGGAAGAGAGATCATCGGTGAATCCAGGCAGTCGCAAGATCCCCAAGTCCCATTTACACAGACGTCTCTTTCGGTTCGAACTCCACGCAAACCCTCTCGTGCGTCCCGTGAAGGAAGTGCGGATATCTGGGGCGTCGTCGTGAGAACCCAGACAGCGGATTTCCTGGTAACACCGCAACACCTTTGGCCGTGCGTTTCAATTTGCCTTGCAGCTACTACTACAGGATTTGTTTGTATCGGGGAGGGGGGAGGGGCTCCTAACGTTCTATGTTACAGGACCCCAGCAGTTGTGCCTAGCGCAGACGTCTCGTTCAACTCCACGCAACTTTCTCAGTGCAACTCCACACGGTCTTTGCAACTCAACGCAACCTTGATGCAACTCCAACAGCGTCCACCAGGGAGTGTCAATGTCTCTAGCTACCCACAGCAGCAGCAACATTATTACTATGAACTGGTCGTGAGCAGTGCTGCTAGGTAGCCACGAGTGTGAACACGGAGGTTGTGTTTATCGTTGTCAAGGCTCGGCAGGTGGTGGTGGTGGTGAATGTGAAACGCAAGCTGACGCACAGAGCAAGCAGCAGCACTGCTGTACAACACCAACCCAGCCCTGGGTGGAAGGGGGGAGAAGCCGTACGGCCATTACCATCCACCAGGGAGTGTCAATGACTCTTGTCCTTCCCGCACAGCAACTTTATTTATCGATGGCAATGAGCCTTGGCTGTGTAGCCCACACCTGGACATACGGAGGTTGTGTTTATCGTTGTCAAGGCTGAGCGGATGATGACGGCGGCGGTGGCGATGGGCGGAATGGGAGATGCGCAACCCCCTGCCGCTGTTACAAGCCAGTCCTGGACAGAGGGGCCAGAGACACCCAACAGCGTCCATCAGGGAGTGTCAATGTCTCTTGCTACCCACAGCAGCAGCAGCAACATTATTTATGATCAATGGCAATGAGCCGTGCTCTGTAGCCACGCGTGAGCATCATGGAGGTTGTGTTTTATTATTGTCAAGGCTGAGCGGATGGTGGTGGTGGTGATGGTTATGGGGAATCAGACACGCTGGCATCCGTTCCTGCCACCTCCAACTTTGAGAGAGATGTCTGGGCGAGTTCTCAACCCAGGTAACCGTGCGAGTCTCCGGCCCGATCCTCGGCCTTGCTCACCAAACGAGCGATGTGGATGTTTTTCTTGAGCACCAATGGAACATTACATTCTCCCAAACACAGCTGTCAGAAGTGGCAGAGCTTGCTTTCCAACAAGGACATTCAATTGATTTTGATAACGTTGAAGCGTTATGCGGAACTAATTATTGCTGGCCAAGATTAGTTGGATAATTGAAATCTAGAATAATTCAAATAATTTAAATCGCTGTGATGGCTACAGACTCGGCGCAGCCTGGAAGCTTCTTAAATCTTTAGTGGCTCCAGGAATTCATATTATTTGGGTCTTTCGGCGAAGTCACGTGACTTTACCGAATGTATTAAGTAATACACAACACACATTGCAATTCCTTAGAGATGTGTCGCATGCTAAGTGGCTGATTACTGATCTATTACTTAGTTGCATAGCCCCTCACCGCCACCTCTGATCTCGAATCCTGATGGGGTTCAACAACGATGATGACATCGTCATCCTGCACTGTTTGTTTAAGACCAGAAGCAGGTGGACGGCTTCACTTTCTGGCAAATGGCACCGAAGGTGCCGGATGTAATTTCCAGCGAAACGTCGCTGTTACTCGGATTGTAAATGTTGTGGATCCACTCTTCAACAAACCGGCGGGCTAAAGTGGTGAACTATTTTGTCTTTTGTCAACGTGACACATTTTTTACTGATTGGCCGTGTCGGGTGGTGGCGGGTTTTAGCGACACATTTAAAATATTTACGCGATCCAACCCAAAAGCAACAACTCTATCGCGTTTTTTCAAACGTTTCGTTGCTACAGAATTTGTGTTCTCATGTCGGGAGTTGGGGCTGGGTAGGAGGAAGGGGGGAGGAGGGTTGTGTTCGCGCCGTGTCTTACAGACTTGCCGTGCATTTGAATTTGCCTTGCTGCTACTACTACTGGATTTGTTTGTATTGGGGAGGGGGGAGGGTCTCCTAACGTTCTATGTTACAGGACCCCAGCAGTTGTGCCTAGCGCAGACGTCTCGTTCGACTCCACGCAACTTCCTCAGTGCAACTCCACGCAACCTCGCTGCAACTCCGTTCAACTCCACGTAGCCTCAGAACAATTTCACGCAACTTTGCTCCAACTCCTCGCAACTTCAGTGCAACTCGACGCGTTCTCTGTGCAACTCCCAAGCAACCTCGCGACATCGTACGAGGGGGGAGAGCAACAGGGAAGGAAGCGCAAATTGCTCCTCTGTCATCGGCCATTCCAGGCGGTTAACGGGACCCGGTAACACCGTCAACACTTTGACGTTCACATTTGCCTCGCTGCTACTGCTGCTACAGGCCTTGTGTTTGTGGGGGGGGGGGGGGTTTGTCTCACGTTCTGTCTTCCAGAATCCTCTCCCTGGTCTACTCTCACACATCGAACATCTCGGTACAGCTCTTAAAGAAAGGAAGCCCCAACAGGGCAGAGATCCCAGGCAGTGACAGGAAGGGGAGCCCCACCAGTCTTGCGTGATGACGTCTCTTGGTTTCAACTCGGGGGACACCCTTTGGCGTCGGTCGCGCACGGAACAGCGGAGGGGTGAAGGGCGTGAGGGCGTCTGGGGCGTCTCCAGGCAGTTTCCATGGAACCTGGTAACAGCGCGACTCCTTTGCCCACCCGTTCAAGTTTGTTTTCACTGCAGACGTTGCTACTGCGTTCGCATCGCAGCTGGGAGTGGGTTAGGGGGGGTGGGTGTCCTAACGTTCTGTCTTCCAGAATCTATTCTCGTGTCTACTCTGAAACATCTCGGTACAGCTCCAACGAAAGGAAGCCCCAACGGGGCAGAGACCCCAGGCAGTGACGGGACAGGGAGCCAGGTCTGCGTCTCGATGTCTCGGTTCAACTCCACGCGGCTTCGTGTTGCGCAAGCGGAGTGGAGGGCGTGCAGATGTCTGGGGCGTCGTCGGGAGAATCCAGGCCGTTAACGGGACACCTGGTAAAGTTAAAACGCCGTTGCCATTTAAATGATCAACGACTACTTCAGGCTTTGCGTTCGTATCGGAGTTGGGGGGGGGTCCTGACGTTTTATCTTCCAGAATCCCTCACGTCTCCTGTGTCCTCGCGACGCCGGCAAAGAGGGGGAAGAGAGATCATCGGTGAATCCAGGCAGTCGCAAGATCCCCAAGTCCCATTTACACAGACGTCTCTCTCGGTTCCAACTCCACGCAAACCCTCTCGTGCGTCCCGTGAAAGAAGTGCAGATGTCTGGGGCGTCGTCGGGAGAATCCAGGCAGTTAACGGGACACCTGGTAAACAAAGTTACCACGCCGTTGCCTTTCATTCGTATTTTCAATGTCAACTTCAGGCTTTGAGTTCGTATCAGAGTTGGGGGTGGGATTGGTGTCGGTTGGGGGGGGGGGTCTCTAACGTTCTGTCTTCCAGAATCTTCTCCCTGGTCTACTCTCGCTCAAACATCTCGGTACAGCTCCAACGCAAGGAAGCCCCAACGGGGCAGAGACCCCAGGCAGTGAGGGGACAGGGAGCCAGGTCTGCGTCTCGATGTCTCGGTTCAACTGCAGAGGATGAAAGTGCAAACGGTCGAATCGGCGGTGGATACGGGCAGTTAGCGGACCTCCTGGTAACACCGCAACTCCTTTGGCCGTGCGTTTGAATTTGACTTGCTGCTACTATTACAGGGTTTGTTTGTATCGGGGGGGGGGGGGGGGGTCTCTAACGTTCTATGTTACAGGACCCCAGCAGTTGTGCCTAGCGCAGACGTCTCGTTCAACTCCACGCAACTTCCTCAGTGCAACTCCACACAACCTCGCTGCAACTCCAGGCAACTCGGTCCAACTCCACGTAGCCTCAGAACAATTTCACTCAACCTTGCTCCAACTCCTCCACACAACCTCAATCCAACGCCACGTTACCTCGCTGCAACTCTACGTAACCTCAGAACACCTTCACGCAACCTTGCTCCAACTCCTCGCAACTTCAGTGCAACTCCACGCGTTCTCTGTGCAACTCCCAAGCAACCTCGCGACATTGTACAAGGGGGGAGAGCAACAGGGAAGGAAGCGCAAATTGCTCCTCTGTCATCGGCCATTCCAGCCGGTTAACGGGACCCGGTAACACCGTCAACACTTTGACGTTCACATTTGCCTTGCTGCTACTGCTGCTACAAGCCTTGTGTTTGTATCGGAGTTGGGGGGGGGGGGTCTTAACACCGTGTCTTCCAGATTCCTTAGCATCTCCTGTGTCCTCGCAACGCCAGCAAAGAGAGGGAAGAGATCAACGGTGAATCCAGGCAGTCGCAATAATATTGATCTAACAATCACCACAAATGCTACTCGGTTTGTAGACACCAGGGTACTGTGAGTCAAGAATGACATCCTTTAAGGATGGGATCAGATCAGTCCTTGTGTTTGTATCAGGGTGGGGGGGGGGGGTCTCTAACGTTCTGTCTTCCAGAATCTTTCCTCGTGTCTACTCTGAAACATCTCGGTACAGCTCCAAACCAAGGAAGCCCCAACGGGGCAGAGACCCCAGGCAGTGAGGGGACAGGGAGCCAGGTCTGCGTCTCGATGTCTCGGTTCAACTGCAGAGGCAGGAAGAGCAAACGGTCGAATCGGCGGTGGATACGGGCAGTTAGCGGACCTCCTGGTAACACCGCAACTCCTTTTGGCCGTGCGTTGGAATTTGCCTTGCTGCTGCTACTACAGGATTTTTTTGGTTCGGGGGGCGGGGAGGGGGGTCTCTAACGTTCTGTCTTCCAGAATCTTTCCTCGTGTCTACTCTGAAACATCTCGGTACAGCTCCAACGAAAGGAAGCCCCAACGGGGCAGAGTTCCCAGTCCTGGACAGGAGAGCCAGAGACGACCAACAGCGTCCATCAGGGAGTGTCAATGTCTCTTGCTACCCACAGCAGCAGCAGCAGCAGCATTATTTATGATCAATGGCAATGAGCCGTGCTCTGTAGCCACGCGTGAGCATCATGGAGGTTGTGTTTTATTATTGTCAAGGCTGAGCGGATGGTGGTGGTGGTGGTGATGGGGAATCAGACACGCTGGCATCCGTTCCTGCCACCCCCAACTTTGAGAGAGATGTCTGGGCGAGTTCTCAACCCAGGTAACCGTGCGAGTCTCCGGCCCGATCCTCGGCCTTGCTCACCAAACGAGCGATGTGGATTTTGTACTTGAGGTTAAACGCCGTTGCCATTGGCATTATCAACGACTACTTCAGGCTTTGCGTTCGTATCGGAGTTGGGGGGGGGGGGTCCTGACGTTTTATCTTCCAGAATCCCTCGCGTCTCCTGCGTCCTCGCGATGCCGGCAAAGAGGGGGAAGAGAGATCATCGGTGAATCCAGGCAGTCACAAGATCCCCAAGTTCGATTTACACAGACGTCTCTCTCGGTTCGAACTCCACGCAAACCCTCTCGTGCGTCCCGTAAAGGAAGTTCAGATATCTGGGGCATCATCGGGGAAATTTCTGACAGCGGACCTCCTGGTAACACCGCAACTCCTTTGGCCGTGCGTTTTGAATTTGCCTTGCTGCTACTACAGGATTTGTTTGTATCTGGGAGGGGGGAGGGTCTCCTAACGTTCTATGTTACAGGACTCCAGCAGTTGTGCCTAGCGCAGACGTCTCGTTCAACTCCACGCAACTTCCTCAGTGCAACTCCATGTAACCTCGCTGCAACTTGATGCAACTCCGTTCAACTCCACGTAGCCTCAGAACAATTTCACGCAACTTTGCTCCAACTCCTCGCAACTCCAGTGCAACTCCACACGTTCTCTGTGCAACTCCCAAGCAACCTCGCGACATCGTACGAGGGGGGAGAGCAACAGGGAAGGAAGCGAAAATTGATCCTCTGTCATCGGCCATTCCAGGCGGTTAACGGGACCCGGTAACACCGTCAACACTTTGACGTTCACATTTGCCTTGCTGCTACTGCTGCTACAGTCCTTGTGTTTGTGGGGGGGGGGGGTGTCTCACGTTCTGTCTTCCAGAAACCTCTCCCCGGTCTACTCTCGCTCAAACGTCAAACATCTCGGTACAGCTCCAAACCAAGGAAGCCCCAACGGGGCAGAGACCCCAG
This sequence comes from Lethenteron camtschaticum, assembly GCA_018977245.1. Classification (NCBI taxonomy): domain Eukaryota; kingdom Metazoa; phylum Chordata; class Hyperoartia; order Petromyzontiformes; family Petromyzontidae; genus Lethenteron; species Lethenteron camtschaticum. The sequence goes on along the minus strand of WFAB01001326.1, from coordinate 129,786 downwards.
GCAGTGACGGGACAGGGAGCCAGGTCTGCGTCTCGATGTCTCGGTTCAACTCCACGCGGCTTCGTGTTGCGCAAGCGGAGTGGAGGGCGTGCAGATGTCTGGGGCGTCGTCGTGAGAACCCAGGCAGTTAACGGGACACCTGGTAAACAAAGCTACCACGCCGTTCACATTCGTTCGAATTTTCAATGTCTAATTCAGGCTTTGAGTCCGTATCAGAGTTGGGGTGGGATTGCTTGGGTTGGGGGGGGTCTCTAACGTTCTGTCTTCCAGAATCTTTCCTCGTGTCTACTCTGAAACATCTCGGTACAGCTCCAAAGAAAGGAAGCCCCAACGGGGCAAAGACCGCCTGTCAAAAGGTTCTGTTCGCTGCTCGTGAAACGTTTAAAAATGGAGGATGAATTTGCGGAGATTTTTTTTTAATTGCGGGGATGAAATGTCTCCATGAAACACAAATTCTTCCATCCCGAGTCATCGCGGCCACTTGACGTCAGTTTGGCAACGTCAAAACCCCGGCACGCGTGAAGTCTGGAAGGTTCCGGGACATTAACGATTGGACAATGAACGCTCGACAAATTGTGGAGGAATTTGAAGTAAAATTTTCCAAACTAAACCTTTTCCTGCAAGTGCTTCTTGAAGGGAGGCAGCCCCCCCTCTTGGGGAAAGATTTAACAATTGACTTTTTTACGAACGTGGAGATTGCGCACCGCTTGAGAGACTTGGAGAGGGCAAGGCTGGGGAGCATTGCGAAGCGACCAACAGCAACTCTTGTCGGCCTGATCTTTTGCGCAGATTGCCCGAGGGGGAAGTGGGCATCGTCCAGGAGACGTGTGAAGCAGAGGGTCGGGGACGCAGATGCACCGGGCTCGCTCGCACAGGCGGTTCCTTGCCGGCGTGAAATCAATCGTCGGGTCACAAACATCACACTCAGTCACCCGTCGCAACGCTGCTACTGTCACAGCTCCACTGTCACCGCCTGCCACTGCTCTGCCACCGTCACCGCCCTCTGCTGCCCAGCCACGATCACCGCTCTCCACTGCCCAGCCACCATCACTGCCCAGCTACCATCACCGCCTCTGCACTGCCCAGCCACCATCACCGCCTCTCCACTGCCCAGCCACCATCACCGCCTCTGCACTGCCCAGCCACCATCACCACCTCTGCACTGCCCAGGCACCATCACCGCCTCTGCACTGCCCAGCCACCATCACCGCCTCTGCACTGCCCAGCCACCATCACTGCCTCTGCACTGCCCAGCCACCATCACCGCCTCTGCACTGCCCAGCCACCATCACCGCCTCTGCACTGCCCAGCCACCATCACCGCCTCTGCACTGCCCAGCCACCATCACTGCCTCTGCACTGCCCAGCCACCATCACCGCCTCTGCACTGCCCAGCCACCATCACCGCCTCTGCACTGCCACTGAATCGGCCACCGTCACCGCCCCTCTGCTGCCCAGCCACAGGAACCTCACACAGCTGCTCCGTCTGCCCTGCACCCTCCTTTCCCGTGTGCGCGTTTTGTAGCCGCTCACTGGCTGCTGGCGTTCTATACCAAGCTCCACCGACCGGCCATCTTCCTCCTATGTGCGGGTGGCGCAGGCTGTGCGGTAAACCACTCGTCCCACTCCTCCCACATGCAATTTTGGTGCACAGTGCTGTGTGCATGGCGGGGGGGGGGGGTTGTCCTTAACCAAATGTCTTCCAGAAGTCTCCTCCCCCCTGAGCAGAGCTTGCGTCTCCGTAGCCCAGGCGGTGAGACGTCTCGTGCCTCGTGGTCTGGGTAAACAAATGGACTCCCCCCACACACACACCCCCACTTGTTACCTGTGGAACATACGAATCTGTCCGTTGCTGTGGCTTGCCAGAAATCTTGAGAGGGGGTGGGGGGGGCCTTTCACGTTCTCTGTTACAGAACCTAGTCAAACGTCCAGCCCTACCTACCTACCCTGTACAACAAGCCCAGCCCTGCACAAGGGGAAGAAGAGACACCACAGCAAGCCCCATGACACCGCCACAACCAGGGAGTGCCCTTTGACTCGCCTCACTCTGCATGCGTTATTCTCAATGGGTCATGAGTTGGCTTCGCCAGCCAGGTGTGAACGTGGAGCTGTGTTTATCGTTGTCAAGGCTGAGCGGGTGATGGTGGCGATGGGTGGAGAATGTGAGGAACTCAACCCCCGACTGCTGTACAAATCGGCACAAAGTAAACCAGCCGTGGAAGGAGCGGGGCGAGAGTCTTTGCCACCACCAGGGAGTGTCCTTAACTCTTCGTGCTTCACAGCCACACGGCAACATTTGTAATTGTTTATCAATGGTGATGGGCCTTGGCTCTTTAGCCCACGAGTGTGAACACGGAGGTTGTGTTTATCGTTGTCAAGGCTCGGCAGGTGGTGGTGGTGAATGTGAAACGCAAGCTGACGCACAGAGCAAGCAGCCGCACTGCTGTACAACAGCAACCCAGCCCTGGGTGGAAGGGGGGAGAAGCCGTACGGCCATTACCATCCACCAGGGAGTGTCAATGACTCTTGCTACCCACAGCAGCAGCAGCAGCAGCATTATTTATGATCAATGGCAATGAGCCGTGCTCTGTAGCCACGCGTGAGCATCATGGAGGTTGTGTTTTATTATTGTCAAGGCTGAGCGGATGGTGGTGGTGGTGGTGGTGATGGGGAATCAGACACGCTGGCATCCGTTCCTGCCACCCCCAACTTTGAGAGAGATGTCTGGGCGAGTTCTCAACCCAGGTAACCGTGCGAGTCTCCGGCCCGATCCTCGGCCTTGCTCACCAAACGAGCGATGTGGATGTTGTACTTGAGGTTAAACGCCGTTGTCATTCTCATTATCAACGACTACTTCAGGCTTTGCGTTCGTATTGGAGTTGGGGGCGGGGGGGGGGGTCCTGACGTTTTATCTTCCAGAATCCCTCGCGTCTCCCGCGTCTCCTGCGACTCCGGCAAAGAGCGGGAAGAGATCATCGGTGAATCCAGGCAGTCGCAAGATCCCCAAGTCCCATTTTACACAGACGTCTCTCTCGGTTCGAACTCCACGCAAACCCTCTCGTCTCTCCATCGCCTTGTGGATGATTGTAGTGGTGGAGGTGATTGTGGTGGTGGTGTTGATAACCAGGGGGTGAGTAGGAGGCAGTGGCATCGTTTAACAAGTAGCAGCAGCAGCAGCAGGGGGCTTTTTGCAACCACTCTACATAAGATGTTGTTTTTGTGCTAGAACTAGTGACGAATTGGCACGTGTTGTTCACGCGACAAACCTTACCCAATTGGCCGTGTCGGGTGGTGGCGGGTTTCAACGACACATTTAATATATTCACGCGATCCAACCCAAAAACAACAACAACTCTGTTACGTCTTCTTGGTTCTTTCGGTAAAGTCACGTAGAATGGAAATAATAAAATAATAAAAATAAAACAATAAAATAATTCTCACGACGTTTCGGCCACAACGCAAGCAGCCCTCCTCAGGTGGAGAACAGGTCTGTGGAGAAGACAGTCTGAATGCGTTGTGGCCGAAACGTCGTGAATTAATTAATTGTTTTATTATTATTATTTTATTATTCCCCTTCTACGTGATGACTTCACCGAAAGAACCAAGAAGATGAATCCCTGCTGCAGTCACGAAATCTTTAAATCGAAATTTAACTCTGTTACGCTTTTACAAACGTTGCGTTGCTACGGAATTAGCGTTCTCACGTCGTGAGTTGGGGCCGGGTAGGAGGAAGGGGGGTGGGGAGGGTTGCTGTGTCCACGCCGTGTCTTGCAGACTCCCTCGCATCTCGGCTTGCTCGCATCAACAGCGGCAAAGGGAGAGAGAGATCATCGGTGAATCGAGGCGGTTACAGGAGCCCAAGTCTGTCTCATGCAGATGTCTCTTGGGTTCGAACTCCAACGGGGCAGAGATCCCAGGCAGTGATGGGACACCTGGTAAAGTTATAACGCCGTTGCCATTGGCATCGTCAACGACTACTTCAGGCTTTGCGTTCGTATCGGGAGTTGGGGGGGGGTCCTGACGTTTTATCTTCCAGAATCCCTCGCTTCTCCTGCGTCCTCGCGACGCCGGCAAAGAGGGGGAAGAGAGATCATCGGTGAATCCAGGCAGTCGCAAGATCCCCAAGTCCAATTTTACACAGACGTCTCTCTCGGTTCCAACTCCACGCAAACCCTCTCGTGCGTCCCGTAAAGGAAGTGCGGATGTCTGGGGCATCGTCGGGTGAATCCAGGCCGGTTTCCGTGGCACCTGGTAACAGCGCGACTCTTTTGCCCAAGTTTGTTTTCACTGCAGACGTTGCTACTGCGTTCGCATCGCAGCTGGGGGTGGGTTAGGGGGGGTGTGTGTCCTAACGTTCTGTCTTCCAGAATCCTCTCCATGTTCTACTCTCGCTCAAATCAAACATCTCGGTACAGCTCCAGGCAGTGACGGGACAGGGAGCCAGATACGCAACCCCCTGCCGCTGTGACAACCCAGTCTTGGACAGGAGGGGCCAGAGACAACCAACAGCGTCCATCAGGGAGTGTCAATGTCTCTTGCTACCCACAGCAGCAGCAGCAGCAGCAGCGTTATTTATGATCAATGGCAATGAGCCGTGCTCTGTAGCCACGCGTGAGCATCATGGAGGTTGTGTTTTATTATTGTCAAGGCTGAGCGGATGGTGGTGGTGGTGGTGGTGATGGGGAATCAGACACGCTGGCATCCATTCCTGCCACCCCCAACTTTGAGAGAGATGTCTGGGCGAGTTCTCAACCCAGGTAACCGTGCGAGTCTCCGGCCTGATCCTCGGCCTTGCTCACCAAACGAGCGATGTGGATGTTGTACTTGAGGTTGGGTTTTCGTAATCGGCCACGTGGGGAAAAGTTGTCGGCAGGACTTTGAAGTTTCGATTCAAAGCTTTCGTGACTGCAGGGATTCATATTCTGTTTTTTTTGGTAAAGTCACGTAGAAGGGAAACAATGAAAATAATAAAAATAATTATATAGTGTAGTGTATACCCAGTTACTTAATGTGAATAGCTCAGCTTATTGGAAAGCACATTGAGTACATTGATTAAATTGATGTAGTTTATCTTTAGTTTTTTCACATCGATGTATTGTATGGTAGTAGTGGTAATTGCAGTTATTTAGCGTCAATATGCTGAATTCCTCTGATATGTAAACTCCTTTGTCACGGCGCTCTGCTCCTCCCACCCAGCTTAAAACTGCTCTTCCAAGCTTAGTGTTCATTGGGACGCTGTCTTTCCGACAGATTTGTTCTTCACCTGAGGACGGCTGCTTGCGTTGTGGCCAAAACGTCGTGAGAATTGTTTCATTTGTATTATTTTATTATTTCCCTTGTACGTTACTTTACCGAAAGAACCAAGAATAGGACTTTGTGAAAGTTTTAAACGAGGCAAAACTTGAAACCTTTATCAGCAAATGACCACGGCGTGAAGTTTACGTAATGTGACCTGAAGATTGAAATCGGTGTTTTCTTACGGCTGTCCTGAATATTTCCCTAAGCCAGCAAAGGGCGTTGATGGTGACATTGCCAGCAAGCGGTGTGCAGTGTTGGCCCTTGTGGGTCTGGGGTGGGGGAGGGGGGAGGGCTCCTAACGTTCTATGTTACAGGACCCCAGCAGTTGTGCCTAGCGCAGGCGTCTCGTTCAACTCCACGCAACTTCCTCAGTGCAACTCCACACAACGTCGCTGCAACTCCAGGCAACTCGGTGCAACTCCACGTCGCCTCAGAACAATTTCATTCAACCTTGCTCCAACTCCTCCACACAACCTCAATCCAACGCCACGTTACCTCGCTGCAACTCTACGTAACCTCAGAACACCTTCACGCAACCTTGCTCCAACTCCTCGCAACTTCGCTGCAACTCCACGCGTTCTCTGTGCAACTCCCAAGCAACCTCGCGACATCGTACGAGGGGGGAGAGCAACAGGGAAGGAAGCGCAAATTGCTCCTCTGTCATCGGCCATTCCAGGCGGTTAACGGGACCCGGTAACACCGTCAACACTTTGACGTTCACATTTGCCTCGCTGCTACTGCTGCTACAGGCCTTGTGTTGGGGGGGGGGGGGTGTCTCACGTTCTGTCTTCCAGAATCCTCTCCCTGGTCTACTCTCACACATCAAACATCTCGGTACAGCTCTTAAAGAAAGGAAGCCCCAACAGGGCAGAGATCCCAGGCAGTGACAGGAAGGGGAGCCCCACCAGTCTTGCGTTATGACGTCTCTCGGTTTCAACTCGGGGGACACCCTTTGGCGTCGGTCGCGCACGGAACAGCGGAGGGGTGAAGGGCGTGAGGGCGTCTGGGGCGTCTCCAGGCAGTTTCCATGGAACCTGGTAACAGCGCGACTCCTTTGCCCACCCGTTCAAGTTTGTTTTCACTGCAGACGTTGCTACTGCGTTCGCATCGCAGCTGGGAGTGGGTTGGGGGGGGTGGGTGTCCTAACGTTCTGTCTTCCAGAATCTTTCCTCGTGTCTACTCTGAAACATCTCGGTACAGCTCCAACGAAAGGAAGCCTCAACGGGGCAGAGACCCCAGGCAGTGACGGGACAGGGAGCCAGGTCTGCGTCTCGATGTCTCGGTTCAACTCCACGCGGCTTGGTGTTGCGCAAGCGGAGTGGAGGGCGTGCAGATGTCTGGGGCGTCGTCGGGAGAATCCAGGCCGTTAACGGGACACCTGGTAAAGTTAAAACGCCGTTGCCATTGGCGTTATCATCGACTACTTCAGGCTTTGCGTTCGTGTCGGAGTTGGGGGGGGGGGGGGTCCTGACGTTTTATCTTCCAGAATCCCTCGCGTCTCCTGCGTCCTCGCGACGCCGGCAAAGAGGGGAAGAGAGATCATCGGTGAATCCAGGCAGTCGCAAGATCCCCAAGTCCCATTTACACAGACGTCTCTCTCGGTTCCAACTCCACGCAAACCCTCTCGTGCGTCCCGTGAAGGTGTCTGGGCTTCGTCGCGGAGAATTCGGGCCGGTTTCTGTGGCACCTGGTAAACACCACAAATCTCCTCTGCCCAAATCTATCGCTTTTTTTACACGCTTTTATTTAACTCCCTTCGTCTGTATCTTCAAAAAAGAAATCTTGTAACTCAATTTTTATCCACTTCTCAATGTGCTATCGACTGCAAACTTGGTATAGGTGTGTCATACTGATGACAATATTATATTCTATCATTGAAAAAAATATATATTTTTAAACGATTAATTTTTACGGCTCTAATTGTCGACGCTCAACTCACGGGTGTAAATCACCACGTGGTCCCTTAGTCACGGCAAGCCTCGGGGAGCCATGCCCAGGGGCGGGTGATGTGGAAGGAGGGGAGGGGTGATGGGGGAAGGGGGCAGGGGGAAGGGGCAGCTCGGATAGTACATTTAATTAAAGCGTGATTAGAAAAAAGAATTTAAAAATATTTTATTCAAACGTGATTTTTTGTTGTTTTGTGTTTGTATGGCGGGGAAGGGGGGGGTGGTTGTTGTGTTAACGCCGTGTCTTGCAGACTCGCGTCTCCTGCGTGCTCACAGCAAGAACTGCAACGGGGTGGGGGGGGAAGAGCGAGAGAGTTGACAGAGTTGATGGGCGAATCCAGGTGGTTACAGGAGCCCAGCTCTGATTTTACACAGACGTCTCTTTAACGGTTCGAACTCCACAAAAACCCTCGCGTGTCTCTCCATCATCGCCTTGTGGATGATTGTAGTGGTGGAGGTGATTGTGGTGGTGGTGGTGTTGATCACCAGGGGGTGTGAGTACCCCAGGTTAAGAACAACAGGTTTAGAGGCACACCACTTGTATGTGATCGTGTGCTAGAACTAGTGACGAATTGGCACGTGTTGTTCACGCGACAAACCTTACCCAATTGGCCGTGTCGGGTGGTGGCGGGTTTCAACGACACATTTAATATATTCACGAGATCCAACCCAAAAACAACAACAACAACTCTGTTGCGCTTTTACAAACGTTGCGTTGCCACAGAATTAGCGTTCTCACGTCGTGAGTTGGGGCTGGGTAGGAGGAAGGGGGGTGGGGAGGGTTGCTGTGTCCACGCCGTGTCTTGCAGACTCCCTCGCGTCTCCTGCGTGCTCGCGACGGCAGCAGCAGCAGCAGAGAGAGGGATCGTCGGTGAACCCAGGCGGTGGCAGGAGCACCACCAAGTTTGATTCACACGGACGTCGCTCTCGCTTGGAACTGCGCGCAAACACTCGTGCGTTCGTGCGTGCGTGTGAGTGTGTGTGTCCGTCGTGCGCCGATGTCTGGGCGTTGTCGTCGGAGAATCCAGGCCGCTGTCTGGGGCACCTGGTGACTACGGAATAAATCCTCCGGCACGAATCCATTGCTGTTACAAACGTCGCTGTGTTTCTACGGAATTTGTGTTCGAGTGTCGTGAGTTGGAGGTGCGGGACTGGGGGGGGGGTGTTGTGTTCACGCCGTGTCTTGCAGACTCCCTCGTATCTTGGCTCGCTCGCATCAACAGCGGCAAAGGGAGAGAGATCATCGGTGAATCGAGGCGGTTACAGGAGCCCGAGTCTGTCTCACGCAGATGTCTCTTGGGTTCGAACCCCAACGGGGCAGAGATCCCAGGCAGTGATGGGACACCTGGTAAAGTTATAACGCCGTTGCCATTGGCGTTGTCAACGACTACTTCAGGCTTTGCGTTCGTATCGGAGTTGGGGGGGGGGGTCCTGACGTTTTATCTTCCAGACTCCCTCGCTTCTGCGTCCTCGCGACGCCGGCAAAGAGGGGGAAGAGAGATCATCGGTGAATCCAGGCAGTCGCAAGATCCCCAAGTCCCATTTACACAGACGTCTCTCTCGGTTCGAACTCCAGGCAAACCCTCTCGTGCGTCCCGTGAAGGAAGTGCGGATGTCTGGGGCGTCGTCGTGAGAACCCAGCCAGTGAACGCACCTCCTGGTACCAGCGCAGCTCCCGTGCCACCCGTCGCTTTCAAGTTTGGTGACTGTGGGAGTTGGGGCAGGGGGGGTTCCTCTAACGCTGCAGCCTGCAGACTCCTCCACCCCGTCTACTCGCGCTCAAACTTGAGGAGGAGGAGGCCCAAGGTCTGCGTCAGTCGGCGGTGATTCCAGGCGGTTGTACCGGCACCTGGTAACACCACAACTACTTTGGCGTCTAGTAGCAGGTTTTTACCCTTTAAACTGGTACAAAACTGACACCTTTATACATGGCATCATGTTTGCATTAACCGCAACACAAGCAGTCAAAATGCTAAATATAGTGATAGGTTTTTACCCTTTAAACTGGTACAAAACTGACACCTTTATACATGGCATCATGTTTGCATTAACCGCAACACAAGCAGTCAAAATGCTAAATATAGTGATAGGTTTTTACCCTTTAAACTGGTACAAAACTGACACCTTTATACAAGGCATAATGTTTGCAATAACCACAACATAAACAGTCAAAATGCAAACAAAAAGAAACAACTCTGATCATGGTAATGATATGCACTGTCCTTGAAGTTGATTGGTCTACAGCCGAGACAGCTTTCCTTAGAGCCTAGTCTCCATTGGTGTTGGACAAGATGACGCCAAAAGGCGTCTGTTTGAATTTGCCTCGCTACTACCCGAGTTGTGTTTGTATCGGGGGAGTGGGGGGGGGTACTCTAATGTTCTGTCTTCCAGAATCGTCTCCTCTCCTACTCGCTTTGAACATCATCTCAACATCTCGGTACAGCTCCAACGAAAGGAAGCCCCAACGGGGCAGAGACCCCAGGCAGTGAGGGGACAGGGAGCCAGGTCTGCGTCTCGATGTCTCGGTTCAACTGCAGAGGCAGGAAGTGCAAACGGTCGAATCGGCGGTGGATACGGGCAGTTAGCGGACCTGCTGGTAACACCGCAACTCCTTTGGCCGTGCGTTTGACTTTGCCTTGCTACTACTACTACAGGCCTTGTGTTTGTATCGGGGGGGGGGGGGGGTCTCTAACGTTCTGTCTTCCAGAATCTTTCCTCGTGTCTACTCTGAAACATCTCGGTACAGCTCCAACGAAAGGAAGCCCCAACGGGGCAGAGATCCCAGTCCTGAACAGGAGGGGCCAGAGACAACCAACAGCGTCCATCAGGGAGTGTCAACGTCTCTTGCTACCCACAGCAGCAGCAGCAGCAGCATTATTTATGATCAATGGCAATGAGCCGTGCTCTGTAGCCACGCGTGAGCATCATGGAGGTTGTGTTTTATTATTGTCAAGGCTGAGCGGATGATGGTGGTGGTGGTGATGGGGAATCGGACACGCTGGCATCCGTTCCTGCCACCCCCAACTTTGAGATGTCTGGGCGAGTTCTCAACCCAGGTAACCGTGCGAGTCTCCGGCCCGATCCTCGGCCTTGCTCACCAAACGAGCGATGTGGATGTTGTACTTGAGGTTAAACGCCGTTGCCATTGGCATTATCAACGACTACTTCAGGCTTTGCGTTCGTATCGGAGTTGGGGGGGGGGGTCCTGACGTTTTATCTTCCAGAATCCCTCGCGTCTCCTGCGTCCTCGCGACGCCGGCAAAGAGCGGGAAGAGAGATCATCGGTGAATCCAGGCAGTCGGAAGATCCCCAAGTCCCATTTACACAGACGTCTCTCTCGGTTCCAACTCCACGCAAACCCTCTCGTGCGTCCCGTGAAGGTGTCTGGGCTTCGTCGCGGAGAATTCGGGCCGGTTTCCGTGGCACCTGGTAAACACCACAAATCTTCTCTGCCCAAATCTATCGCTTTTTAAAATCCTTTATATTAAGTTCGCTTGCTTGCGCGCTTACGACCGTTCAAATCTTTCGGTCGTTTTCTAACCCACTTCCCGTGATCCCATCGAGCTGACATTTTGCACACAGACTCGTTGTGCGTGACAATTTATTTTGGTGAAAAACTTTTTCCGTAACTTTACACTTTTTAGGAATTTTTTTATTATATTTAATTACCAATTGCTTAATGGTGGCAGGCAATCATCTGACCCATAGGTGGCAGCCATCTCAAGCCAGAGGACGAGATGACTCTAGCCGCCACGCATATAAAGGATTTATAGTGAAAAACTTTGTTTTTACGGGTGAATTTTTCACACGTGAGTTTTTGTTATTTTATTTGTGTTCGTATGTCGGGAGTTGACGGGGCGGGGAAGGGGGGGGTGGGTGTTGTGTTAACGCCGTGTCTTGCAGACTCGCGTCTCCTGCGTGCTCACAGCAAGAACTGCAACGGGGTGGGGGGAAGAGCGAGAGAGTTGACAGAGTTGATGGGCGAATCCAGGCGGTTACAGGAGCCCAGGTCTCTTTTCACGCACGCTAACCCTCTCGTGTCTCCATCGTTGCCTTGTGGATGATTGTAGTGGTGGAGGTGATTGTGGTGGTGGTGATAACCAGGGGGTGGTGAGTGGCTTGCCTCTGTAGGAGGCCGTGGCATCGTTTAACAAGTAGCAGCAGCAGCAGCAGGGGGCTTTTGCAACCACTCTACATAAGATGTTGTTTTTGTGCTAGAACTAGTGACGAATTGGCACGTGTTGTTCACGCGACAAACCTTACCCAATTGGCCGTGTCGGGTGGTGGCGGGTTTCAACGACACATTTAATATATTCACGCGATCCAACACAACAACAACTCTGTTACGCTTTTACAAACGTTGCGTTGCCACGGAATTAGCGTTCTCACGTCGTGAGTTGGGGCTGGGTAGGAGGAAGGGGGGTGGGGAGGGTTGCTGTGTCCACGCCGTGTCTTGCAGACTCCCTCGCGTCTCCTGCGTGCTCGCGACGGCAGCAGCAGCAGCAGCAGAGAGGGATCGTCGGTGAACCCAGGCGGTGGCAGGAGCACCACCAAGTTTGATTCACACGGACGTCGCTCTCGCTTGGAACTGCGCGCAAACCCTCGTGCGTGTGAGTGTGTGTGTGTCCGTCGTGCGCCGATGTCTGGGCGTTGTCGTCGGAGAATCCAGGCCGCTGTCTGGGGCACCTGGTGACTACGGAATAAATCCTCCGGCACGAATCCATTGCTGTTACAAACGTCGCTGTGTTTCTACGGAATTTGTGTTTGTGTGTCCTGAGTTGGAGGTGCGGGACTGGGGGGGGGTGTTGTGTTCACGCCGTGTCTTGCAGACTCCCTCGCATCTCGGCTTGCTCGCATCAACAGCGGCAAAGGGAGAGAGAGATCATCGGTGAATCGAGGCGGTTACAGGAGCCCAAGTCTGCCTCACGCAGATGTCTCTTGGGTTCGAACTCCAACGGGGCAGAGATCCCAGGCAGTGATGGGACACCTGGTAAAGTTGAAACGCCGTTGCCATTGGCATCGTCAACGACTACGTCAGGCTTTGCGTTTGTGTCGGAGTTGGGGGGGGGGGGTCCTGACGTTTTATCTTCCAGAATCCCTCGCGTCTCCTGCGTCCTCGCGACTCCGGCAAAGAGCGGGAAGAGAGATCATCGGTGAATCCAGGCAGTCGCAAGATCCCCAAGTCCCATTTACACAGACGTCTCTCTCTGTTCGAACTCCACGCAAACTCTCTCGTGCGTCCCGTAAAGGTGTCTGGGCTTCGTCGCGGAGAATCCAGGCCGGTTTCCGTGGCACCTGGTAACAGCGCGACTCTTTTGCCCACCCGTTCAAGTTTGTTTTCACTACAGACGTTGCTACTGCGTTCGCATCGCAGCTGGGGGTGGGTTAGGGGGGGTGTGTGTCCTAACGTTCTGTCTTCCAGAATCCTCTCCATGTTCTACTCTCGCTCAAATCAAACATTCGGTACAGCTCCAGGCAGTGACGGGACAGGGAGCCAGATACGCAACCCCCTGCCGCTGTGACAACCCAGTCTTGGACAGGAGGGGCCAGAGACAACCAACAGCGTCCATCAGGGAGTGTCAATGTCTCTCGCTACCCACAGCAGCAGCAGCAGCGTTATTTATGATCAATGGCAATGAGCCGTGCTCTGTAGCCACGCGTGAGCATCATGGAGGTTGTGTTTTATTATTGTCAAGGCTGAGCGGATGATGGTGGTGGTGGTGATGGGGAATCAGACACGCTGGCATCCGTTCCTGCCACCCCCAACTTTGAGAGAGATGTCTGGGCGAGTTCTCAACCCAGGTAACCGTGCGAGTCTCCGGCCCGATCCTCGGCCTTGCTCACCAAACGAGCGATGTGGATGTTGTACTTGAGGTTGGGTTTTCGTAATCGGCCACGTGGGGAAAAGTTGTCGGCAGGACTTTGAAGTTTCGATTCAAAGCTTTCGTGACTGCAGGGATTCATATTCTGTTTTTTTTGGTAAAGTCACGTAGAAGGGAAACAATGAAAATAATAAAAATAATTATATAGTGTAGTGTATACCCAGTTACTTAATGTGAATAGCTCAGCTTATTGGAAAGCACATTGAGTACATTGATTAAATTGATGTAGTTTATCTTTAGTTTTTTCACATCGATGTATTGTATGGTAGTAGTGGTAATTGCAGTTATTTAGCGTCAATATGCTGAATTCCTCTGATATGTAAACTCCTTTGTCACGGCGCTCTGCTCCTCCCACCCAGCTTAAAACTGCTCTTCCAAGCTTAGTGTTCATTGGGACGCTGTCTTTGCGACAGATTTGTTCTTCACCTGAGGACGGCTGCTTGCGTTGTGGCCAAAACGTCGTGAGAATTGTTTCATTTGTATTATTTTATTATTTCCCTTGTACGTTACTTTACCGAAAGAACCAAGAATAGGACTTTGTGAAAGTTTTAAACGAGGCAAAACTTGAAACCTTTATCAGCAAATGACCACGGCGTGAAGTTTACGTAATGTGACCTGAAGATTGAAATCGGTGTTTTCTTACGGCTGTCCTGAATATTTCCCTAAGCCAGCAAAGGGCGTTGATGGTGACATTGCCAGCAAGCGGTGTGCAGTGTTGGCCCTTGTGGGTCTGGGGTGGGGGAGGGGGGAGGGGCTCCTAACGTTCTATGTTACAGGACCCCAGCAGTTGTGCCTAGCGCAGACGTCTCGTTCAACTCCACGCAACTTCCTCAGTGCAACTCCACACAACCTCGCTGCAACTCCAGGCAACTCGGTTCAACTCCACGTAGCCTCAGAACAATTTCATTCAACCTTGCTCCAACTCTTCCACACGTTCTCTGTGCAACTCCACGTGACTTCGCTGTAACTCTACGTAACTTCAGAACACCACGCAACCTTGCTCCAACTCCTCGCAACTTCAGTGCAACTCGACGCGTTCTCTGTGCAACTCCCAAGCAACCTCGCGACATCGTACGAGGGGGAGAGCAACAGGGAAGGAAGCGCAAATTGCTCCTCTGTCATCGGCCATTCCAGGCGGTTAACGGGACCCGGTAACACCGTCAACACTTTGGCGTTCACATTTGCCTTGCTGCTACTGCTGCTACAGGCCTTGTGTTTGTATCGGAGTTGGGGGGGGGGGGGTCTTAACACCGTGTCTTCCATAATCCCTCGCATCTCCTGCGTCCTCGCAACGCCAGCAAAGAGAGGGAAGAGATCATCGGTGAATCCAGGCAGTCACAATAATATTGATCTAACAATCACCACAAATGCTACTCGGTTTGTAGACACCAGGGTACTGTGAGTCAAGAATGACATCCTTTAAGGATGGGATCAGATCAGTCCTTGTGTTTGTATCAGGGTTGGGGGGGGGAAGGGGGGTCTCTAACGTTCTGTCTTCCAGAATATTTCCTTGTCTACTCTGAAACATCTCGGTACAGCTCCAAAGAAAGGAAGCCCCAACGGGGCAGAGATCCCAAGTCCTGGACAGGAGGGGCCAGAGACAACCAACAGCGTCCATCAGGGAGTGTCAATGTCTCTTGCTACCCACAGCAGCAGCAGCATTATTTATGATCAATGGCAATGAGCCGTGCTCTGTAGCCACGCGTGAGCATCATGGAGGTTGTGTTTTATTATTGTCAAGGCTGAGAGGATGATGGTGGCGGTGGTGGTGATGGGGAATCAGACACGCTGGCATCCGTTCCTGCCACCCCCAACTTTGAGAGAGATGTCTGGGCGAGTTCTCAACCCAGGTAACCGTGCGAGTCTCCGGCCCGATCCTCGGCCTTGCTCACCAAACGAGCGATGTGGATGTCTATTTGAAGTTGGAAGTTTTATTTCATAATCGGCCACGCGGGGAAAGTTGTCGGCAGGACTTTGTGAAAGTTTTAAACGAGGCAAAACTTGAAACCTTTATTAGCAAATGACCACAGCGTGAAGTTTACGTAATGTGACATGAAGATTGAAATCAAGGATAATTGTTTTTTTACCCTTTTATCTGGCAACAAAACTGACACCTTTTTTACAAGGAGTCATGTTTGCATTGACCACAATACCTGCGGTCGGAATGCAAACAAAAAACACAACTCTGATAATATATGCACTGTCCTTGAAATTGATTGGTCCACGCCCGAGACAGCTTTTCTTAGAGCCTAGTCTCACGTGGTGTTGGACTTAATGACGCCAAATGTGCAAAAAAAAGGTGTCAGTTTTGTTGCCAGATTAAAGGGTAAAAAACCAATTATCATTCTGCTACTGGCAAAGGAGGTTCCTATGGTGGATTGAAATCGGTGTTTTCTTACGGGCGTCCTGAATATTTCCCTAAGCCAGCAAAGGGCGTTGATGGTGACATTGCCAGCAAGCGGTGTGCAGTGTTGGCCCTTGTGGGTCTGGGGTGGGGGAGGGGGGAGGGGCTCCTAACGTTCTATGTTACAGGACCCCAGCAGTTGTGCCTAGCGCAGACGTCTCGTTCAACTCCACGCAACTTCCTCAGTGCAACTCCACGCAACCTCGCTGCAACTCCAGGCAACTCGGTGCAACTCCACGTAGCCTCAGAACACCTTCATTCAACCTTGCTCCAACTCCTCGCAACTTCAGTGCAACTCCACGCGTTCTCTGTGCAACTCCCAAGCAACCTCGCGACATCGTGCAAGGGGGAGAGCAACAGGGAAGGAAGCGCAAATTGCTCCTCTGTCATCGGCCATTCCAGGCGGTTAACGGGACCCGGTAACACCGTCAACACTTTGACGTTCACATTTGCCTTGCTGCTACTGCTGCTACAAGCCTTGTGTTTGTATCGGAGTTGGGGGGGGGGTCTTAACACCGTGTCTTCCAGATTCCTTAGCATCTCCTGTGTCCTTGCAACGCCAGCAAAGAGAGGGAAGAGATCAACGGTGAATCCAGGCAGTCGCAATAATATTGATCTAACAATCACCACAAATGCTAAACAGTTTGTAGACACCAGGGTGTACTGTGAGTCAAGAATGACATCCTTTAAGGATGGGATCAGATCAGGCCTTGTGTTTGTATCAGGGTGGGGGGGGGGGTCTCTAACGTTCTGTCTTCCAGAATCTTTCCTCGTGTCTACTCTGAAACATCTCGGTACGGCTCCAACGAAAGGAAGCCCCAACGGGACAGAGATCCCAGTCCTGAACAGGAGGGGCCAGAGACACCAACAGTGTCCATCAGGGAGTGTCAATGTCTCTTGCTACCCACAGCAGCAGCAGCAGCATTATTACTATGAACTGGTCGTGAGCAGTGCTCTGTAGCCACGAGTGTGAACACGGAGGTTGTGTTTATCGTTGTCAAGGCTGAGCGGGTGGTGGTGGTGGTGATGGGGAATCAGACACGCTGGCATCCGTTCCTTCCACCCCCAACTTTGAGAGAGATGTCTGGGCGAGTTCTCAACCCAGGTAACCGTGCGAGTCTCCGGCCCGATCCTCGGCCTTGCTCACCAAACGAGCGATGTGGATGTTGTACTTGAGCACCAATGGAACATTACATTCTCCCAAACACAGCTGTCAGAAGTTGCAGAGCTTGCTTTCCAACAAGGACATTCAATTGATTTTGATAACGTTGAAGCGTTATGCGGAACTAATTATTGCTGGCCAAGATTAGTTGGATAATTGAAATCTAGAATAATTCAAATAATTTCAACCGCTGTGATGGCTACAGACTCGGCGCAGCCTGGAAGCTTCTTAAATCTCGACTTAAAGCTTTAGTGGCTGCAGGAATTCATATTATTTGGGTCTTTCGGCGAAGCCGTGACTTTACCGAATGTATTAAGTAATACACAACACACATTGCAATGCCTTACATGTGTGTCACATGCTAAGTGGCTGATTACTGATCTATTACTTAGTTGCATAGCCCTCACCGCCGCCTCTGATCTCGAATCCTGATGGGGTTCAACAACAACGACGATGACATCGTCATCCTGCACTGTTTGTTTAAGACCAGAAGCAGGTGGACGGCTTCACTATTCTGGCAAATCGCACCGAAGGTGCCGGATGTAGTTTCCAGCGAAACGTCGCTGTTACTCGGATTGTAAATGTTGTGGATCCACTCTTCAACACAACGGCGGGCTAAAGTAGTGAACTATTTTGTCTTTTGTCAACGTGACACATTTTCTACTGATTGGCCGTGTCGGGTGGTGGCGGGTTTTAACGACACATTTAAAATATTCACGCGATCCAACCCAAAAGCAACAACTCTATTACGCTTTTACAAACGTTTCGTTGCTACAGAATTTGTGTTCTCATGTCAGGAGTTGGGGCTGGGTAGGAGAAAGGGGGGGAGGGTTGTTGTGTTCACGCCGTGTCTTACAGACTGGTCACACCGCAGCTGCTTTGGCCGAGCATTTCAATTTGCCTTGCTGCTGCTACTACAGGATGTGTTTGTATCGGGGAGGGGGGAGGGGCTCCTAACGTTCTATGTTACAGGACCCCAGCAGTTGTGCCTAGCGCAGACGTCTCGTTCAACTCCACGCAACTTCCTCAGTGCAACTCCACACAACCTCGCTGCAACTCCAGGCAACTCGGTGCAACTCCACGTAGCCTCAGAACAATTTCATTCAACCTTGCTCCAACTCCTCCACACAACCTCAATCCAACTCCACGTTACCTCGCTGCAACTCCACGTTACCTCGCTGCAACTCTACGTAACCTCAGAACACCTTTACGCAACCTTGCTCCAACTCCTCGCAACTTCAGTGCAACTGCACGCGTTCTCTGTGCAACTCCCAAGCAACCTCGCGACATCGTACGAGGGGGGAGAGCAACAGGGAAGGAAGCGCAAATTGCTCCTCTGTCATCGGCCATTCCAGGCGGTTAACGGGACCCGGTAACACCGTCAACACTTTGACGTTCACATTTGCCTCGCTGCTACTGCTGCTACAGGCCTTGTGTTTGTGGGGGGGGGGGGGGTTTGTCTCACGTTCTGTCTTCCAGAATCCTCTCCCTGATCTACTCTCACACATCGAACATCTCGGTACAGCTCTTAAAGAAAGGAAGCCCCAACGGGGCAGAGATCCCAGGCAGTGACGGGACAGGGAGCCAGATCTGCGTCTCGATGTCTCGGTTCAACTGCAGAGGATGAAAGTGCAAACGGTCGAATCGGCGGTGGATACGGGCAGTTAGCGGACCTCCTGGTAACACCGCAACTCCTTTGGCCGTGCGTTTGAATTTACCTTGCTACTAATACAGGGTTTGTTTGTATGGGGGAGTAGTGGGGGGGGGTCTAACGTTCTGTCTTCCAGAATCTTTCCTCGTGTCTACTCTGAAACATCTCGGTACAGCTCCAACGAAAGGAAGCCCCAACGGGGCAGAGTTCCCAGTCCTGGACAGGAGAGCCAGAGACACCCAACAGCGTCCATCAGGGAGTGTCAATGTCTCTTGCTACCCACAGCAGCAGCAGCAGCAGCATTATTTATGATCAATGGCAATGAGCCATGCTCTGTAGCCACGCGTGAGCATCATGGAGGTTGTGTTTTTATTATTGTCAAGGCTGAGCGGATGGTGGTGGTGATGGGGAATCAGACACGCTGGCATCCGTTCCTGCCACCCCCAACTTTGAGAGAGATGTCTGGGCGAGTTCTCAACCCAGGTAACCGTGCGAGTCTCCGGCCCGATCCTCGGCCTTGCTCACCAAATGAGCGACGTGTGGATGTCTGTTTGCGCACCAAAGGGACATTAACTTCTCCCAAACACAGCTGTCAGCAGTGGCAGTGCTTGCTTGCCAACAAGGACATTCAATTGATTTTGATACCGTTGCAGTGTTTTGCGGAACTAATTATTACTGGCCAAGATTAGTTCCAGAATTAATTGAAATTGAGAAGAATCCTGAAGGGGTTCAACAACGATGATGACATCGTCATCCTGCACTGTTTGTTTAAGACCAGAAGCAGGTGGACGGCTTCACTTTTCTGGCAAATCGCACCGAAGGTGCCGGATGTCATTTCCAGCGAAACGTCGCTGTTACTCGGATTGTAAATGTTGTGGATCCACTCTTCAACAAACCGGCGGGCTAAAGTGGTGAACTATTTTGTCTTTTGTCAACGTGACACATTTTTTACCGATTGGCCGTGTCGGGTGGTTGCGGGTTTTAACGACACGTTTAAAATATTTACGCGATCAAATCCAAAAGCAACAACTCTATTACGCTTTTACAAACGTTTCGTTGCTACAGAATTAGTGTTCTCATGTCGGGAGTTGGGGCTGGGTAGGAGGAAGGGGGGAGGAGGGTTGTGTTCGCGCCGTGTCTTACAGACTTGCCGTGCATTTGAATTTGCCTTGCTACTACTACTGGATTTGTTTGTATTGGGGAGTGGGGGGGGGCTCCTAACGTTCTATGTTCCAGGACCCCAGCAGTTGTGCCTAGCGCAGACGTCTCGTTCAACTCCACGCAACTTCCTCAGTGCAACTCCACGCAACCTCGCTGCAACTCCGGGCAACTCGGTCCAACTCCACGTAACCTCAGAACCCTTCACGCAACCTTGCTCCAACTCCTCGCAACTTCAGTGCAACTCGACGCGTTCTCTGTGCAACTCCCAAGCAACCTCGCGACATCGTACAAGGGGGGAGAGCAACAGGGAAGGAAGCGCAAATTGCTCCTCTGTCATCGGCCATTCCAGGCGGTTAACGGGACCCGGTAACACCGTCAACACTTTGACGTTCACATTTGCCTCGCTGCTACTGCTGCTACAGGCCTTGTGTTTGTGGGGGGGGGGGGGGGGGGTTTGTCTCACGTTCTGTCTTCCAGAATCCTCTCCCCGGTCTACTCTCGCTCCGTCAAACATCTCGGTACAGCTCCAACGAAAGGAAGCCCCAACGGGGCAGAGACCCCAGGCAGTGACGGGACAGGGAGCCAGGTCTGCGTCTCGATGTCTCGGTTCAACTCCACGCGGCTTCGTGTTGCGCAAGCGGAGTGGAGGGCGTGCAGATGTCTGGGGCGTCGTCGGGAGAATCCAGGCCGTTAACGGGACACCTGGTCAAGTTAAAACGCCGTTGCCATTGGCATTATCATCGACTACTTCAGGCTTTGCGTTCGTGTCGGAGTTGGGGGGGGGGTCCTGACGTTTTATCTTCCAGAATCCCTCGCGTCTCCTGCGTTCTCGCGATGCCAGCAAAGAGCGGGAAGAGAGATCATCGGTGAATCCAGGCAGTCGCAAGATCCCCAAGTCCCATTTACACAGACGTCTCTCTCGGTTCCAACTCCACGCAAACCCTCTCGTGCGTCCCGTAAAGGAAGTTCAGATGTCTGGGGCATCATCGGGAAAACCCAGACAGCGGACCTCCTGGTAACACCGCCAACACCTTTTTGGCCGTGCGTTTGAATTTGCCTTGCTGCTACTACTACAGGTTTGTTGTTGGGGGGGGGAGGGGCTCCTAACGTTCTATGTTACAGGACCCCAGCAGTTGTGCTTAGCGCAGACGTCTCGTTCAACTCCACGCAACTTTCTTACTGGATCTCCACACGGTCTCTGCTGCTCAACGCAACCTTGATGCAACTCCAACAGCGTCCACCAGGGAGTGTCCTTGTTTCTTGCTACCCACAGCAGCAGCAGCAGCATTATTACTATGAACTGGTCGTGAGCAGTGCTGCTAGGTAGCCACGAGTGTGAACACGGAGGTTGTGTTTATCGTTGTCAAGGCTCGGCAGGTGGTGGTGGTGGTGAATGTGAAACGCAAGCTGACGCACAGAGCAAGCAGCAGCCGCACTGCTGTACAACACCAACCCAGCCCTGGGTGGAAGGGGGGAGAAGCCGTACGGCCATTACCATCCACCAGGGAGTGTCACTGACTCTTGTCCTTCCCGCACAGCAACTTTATTTATCAATGGCAATGAGCCTTGGCTGTGTAGCCCACACTTGGACATACGGAGGTTGTGTTTATCGTTGTCAAGGCTGAGCGGATGGTGGTGGTGGTGGTGGTGATGGGGAATCAGACACGCTGGCATCCGTTCCTGCCACCCCCAACTCTGAGAGAGATGTCTGGGCGAGTTCTCAACCCAGGTAACCGTGCGAGTCTCTGGCCCGATCCTCGGCCTTGCTCACCAAACGAGCGACGTGGATGTTGTACTTGAGGTTAAACGCCGTTGCCATTGGCGTTATCAACGACTACTTCAGGTTTTGCGTTCGTATCGGAGTTGGGGGGGGGGTCCTGACGTTTTATCTTCCAGACTACCTCGCTTCTGTGTCCTCGCGACGCCGGCAAAGAGCGGGAAGAGAGATCATCGGTGAATCCAGGCAGTTGCAAGATCCCCAAGTCCCATTTACACAGACGTCTCTCTCGGTTCCAACTCCACGCAAACCCTCTCGTGCGTCCCGTAAAGGTGTCTGGGCTTCGTCGCGGAGAATTCAGGCCGGTTTCCGTGGCACCTGGTAAACACCACAAATCTTCTCTGCCCAAATCTATCGCTTTTTTAAATCCTTTATATTAAGTTCGCTTGCTTGCGCGCTTACGACCGTGCAAATCTTTCGGTCGTTTTTTAACCCACTTCCCGTGATCCAATCGAGCTGACATTTTGCACACAGACTCGTTGTGCGTGACAATTTATATTCGTGAAATTTCTTTCCAAAATTTTCCATTTTTTAGGGGAAAAAAATTCATATTTAATTTAAAATACCAATGTGATAAAAATGAAACTCTTACTCAAGAAAAACAGAAATGAATAATAAAATAAAACCGATGCCACGCATATAAAGGATTTATAGTGAAAAACTTTGTTTTTACGGGTTAATTTTTTTATTTCAGGCCACAGGATGGCAGTGGCGGCTATGGTTGTACGACTCCTCCAGAACATTGTGAGTGATTGTCTTGTTGGTAACGATCCAAGCTGGAGTTTATTTGCGACAGCATTCCAGACCCTGGGGGCATCTACAGCAAAAGCCCTTCCTCCAGTATTTGTACGCCAATTAGGAACGCGAAGCTGGTAAATGAGCGAAGATCTTAGCCCGTATTTGTTTTCCGAAACGATCGGGAGATCCATGAGGTAATCTACGGATTTTTGTGTTAGTACATCGACAATAAATAATGTGTTTGTATGTCGGGAGTTGACGGGGCGGGGAAGGGGGGGGGAGGGTTGTTGTACGTAATATGTTGTTTTTGTGCTGCGTGTGCTAGAACTAGTGACGAATTGGCACGTGTTGTTCACGCGACAAACCTTACCCAATTGGCCGTGTCGGGTGGTGGCGGGTTTCAACGACACATTTAATATATTCACGAGATCCAACCCAACAACAACAACAACAACTCTGTTGCGTCTTCTTGGTTCTTTCGGTAAAGTCACGTAGAATGGAAATAATAAAATAATAAAAATAAAACAAATAAAATCTCACGACGTTTCGGCCACAACGCAAGCAGCCGTCCTCAGGTGGAGAACAGGTCTGTCGAGAAGACGGCGTCTGAATGCGTTGTGGCTGAAACGTCGTTTAATTTGTTTTATTTTTATTATTTTATTGTTTCCATTCTACGTGATGACTTCACCGAAAGAACCAAGAAGATGAATCCCTGCTGCAGTCACGAAATCTTTAAATCGAAATTTAACTCTGTTACGCTTTTACAAACGTGTTACCACAGAATTAGCGTTCTCACGTAGTGAGTTGGGGCTGGGTAGGAGGAAGGGGGGTGGGGAGGGTTGCTGTGTCCACGCCGTGTCTTGCAGACTCCCTCGCGTCTCCTGCGTGCTCGCGACGGCAGCAGCAGCAGAGAGAGGGATCGTCGGTGAACCCAGGCGGTGGCAGGAGCACCACCAAGTTTGATTCACACGGACGTCGCTCTCGCTTGGAACTGCGCGCAAACACTCGTGCGTGAGTGTGAGTTTGTGTGTCCGTCGTGCGCCGATGTCTGGGCGTTGTCGTCGGAGAATCCAGGCCGCTGTCTGGGGCACCTGGTGACTACGGAATAAATCCTCCGGCACGAATCCATTGCTGTTACAAACGTCGCTGTGTTTCTACGGAATTTGTGTTCGTGTGTCGTGAGTCGGAGGTGCGGGACTGGGGGGGGGGTGTTGTGTTAACGCCGTGTCTTGCAGACTCCCTCGTATCTTGGCTCGCTCGCATCAACAGCGGCAAAGGGAGAGAGAGATCATCGGTGAATCGAGGCGGTTACAGGAGCCCAAGTCTGTCTCACGCAGATGTCTCTTGGGTTCGAACCCCAACGGGGCAGAGATCCCAGGCAGTGATGGGACACCTGGTAAAGTTGTAACGCCGTTGCCATTGGCGTTGTCAACGACTACTTCAGGCTTTGCGTTCGTATCGGGCGTTGGGGGGGCGGGTCCTGACGTTTTATCTTCCAGAATCCCTCGCGTCTCCTGCGTCCTCGCGACGCCGGCAAAGAGGGGGAAGAGAGATCATCGGTGAATCCAGGCAGTCGCAAGATCCCCAAGTCCCATTTACACAGACGTCTCTCTCGGTTCGAACTCTGGGACATTCGTCGGGAAAACCCAGACAGCGGATTTCCTGGTAACACCGCAACTCCTTTGGCCGTGCGTTGGAGTTTGTCTTGCTGCTACTTACTACAGGATTTGTAGTTACCTCGATGCAACTCTACGTAACCTCAGAACATCTGAGGGGAAAAACCCCTATTATGTTTTGCTTTTCGTAATCGGCCACGCGGGGACAAGTTGTCAGGCAGGACTTTGTGAAAGTTTTAAACGAGGCAAAACTTGACACTTTTATTAGCAAATGACCACAGCGTCAAGTTTACGTAATGTGACCTGAAGATTGAAATCGGTGTTCTCTTTCGGCTGTGCTGAATATTTCCCTAAGCCAGCAAAGGGCGTTGATGGTGACATTGCCAGCAAGCGGTGTGCAGTGTTGGCCCTTGTGGGTCTGGGGTGGGGGAGGGGGGGAGGGGCTCCTAACGTTCTATGTTACAGGACCCCAGCAGTTGTGCCTAGCGCAGACGTCTCGTTCAACTCCACGCAACTTCCTCAGTGCAACTCCACGCAACCTCGCTGCAACTCCGTTCAACTCCACGTAGCCTCAGAACAATTTCACGCAACTTTGCTCCAACTCCTCGCAACCTCAGTGCAACTCCACGCGTTCTCTGTGCAACTCCCAAGCAACCTCGCGACATCGTACGAGGGGGGAGAGCAACAGGGAAGGAAGCGCAAATTGCTCCTCTGTCATCGGCCATTCCAGGCGGTTAACGGGACCCGGTAACACCGTCAACACTTTGACGTTCACATTTGCCTTGCTGCTACTGCTGCTACAGGCCTTGTGTTTGTGGGGGGGGGGGGTTTGTCTCACGTTCTGTCTTCCAGAAACCTCTCCCTGGTCTACTCTCGCTCAAACGTCAAACATCTCGGTACAGCTCCAACGAAGGGAATCCCCAACGGGGCAGAGATCCCAGGCAGTGACGGGACAGGGAGCCAGGTCTGCGTCTCGATGTCTCGGTTCAACTGCAGAGGCAGGAAGAGCAAACGGTCGAATCGGCGGTGGATACGGGCAGTTAGCGGACCTCCTGGTAACACCGCAACTCCTTTGGCCGTGCGTTTGACTTTGCCTTGCTGCTGCTACTACAGGCCTTGTGTTTGTATGGGGGGGGGGNTACTCTAACGTTTTGTCTTCCAGAATCTTTCCTCGTGTCTACTCTGAAACATCTCGGTACAGCTCCAAAGAAAGGAAGCCCCAACGTGGCAGAGTTCCCAGTCCTGGACAGGAGAGCCAGAGACAACCAACAGCGTCCATCAGGGAGTGTCAATGTCTCTTACTACCCACAGCAGCAGCAGCAACATTATTACTATGAACTGGTCACGAGCAGTGCTGCTAGGTAGCCACGAGTGTGAACACGGAGGTTGTGTTTATCGTTGTCGAGGCTCGGCAGGTGGTGGTGGTGGTGAATGTGAAACGCAAGCTGACGCACAGAGCAAGCAGCAGCACTGCTGTACAACACCAACCCAGCCCTGGGTGGAAGGGGGGAGAAGCCGTACGGCCATTACCATCCACCAGGGAGTGTCACTGACTCTTGTCCTTCCCGCACAGCAACTTTGTTTATCAATGGCAATGAGCCTTGGCTGTGTAGCCCACACCTGGACATACGGAGGTTGTGTTTATCGTTGTCAAGGCTGAGCGGATGGTGATGGTGGTGGTGGTGATGGGGAATCAGACACGCTGGCATCCGTTCCTGCCACCCCCAACTTTGAGAGAGATGTCTGGGCGAGTTCTCAACCCAGGTAACCGTGCGAGTCTCCGGCCCGATCCTCGGCCTTGCTCACCAAACGAGCGATGTGGATGTTGTACTTGAGGTTAAACGCCGTTGCCATTGGCATTATCAACGACTACTTCAGGCTTTGCGTTCGTATCGGAGTTGGGGGGGGGGGGGTCCTGACGTTTTATCTTCCAGAATCCCTCGTGTCTCTTGCGTCCTCGCGATGCCAGCAAAGAAGAGATCATCGGTGAATCCAGGCAGTCGCAAGATCCCAAGTCCCATTTACACAGACGTCTCTCGCGGTTCGAACTCCACGCAAACCCTCTCGTGCGTCCCGTAAAGGAAGTTCAGATGTCTGGGGCATCATCGGAAAAACCCAGACAGCGGACCTCCTGGTAACACCGCCAACACCTTTTTGGCCGTGCGTTTGAATTTGCCTTACAGTGTTTGGTTGTATCGGGGAGGGGGGAGGGGCTCCTAACGTTCTATGTTACAGGACCCCAGCAGTTGTGCCTAGCGCAGACGTCTCGATTCAACTCCATGCAACTTCCTCAGTGCAACGCCACACCACCTCGCTGCAACTCCACGTAACCTCTGCAACTCTACGTATTGTCAGAACACCGTCACGTAACCTTGCTCCAACTCCACGCAACTTTCTCAGTGCAACTCCCAAGCAACCTCGCGACATCGTACAAGGGGGGAGAGCAACAGGGAAGGAAGCGCAAATTGCTCCTCTGTCATCGGCCATTCCAGGCGGTTAACGGGACCCGGTAACACCGTCAACACTTTGACGTTCACATTTGCCTCGCTGCTACTGCCGCTACAGGCCTTGTGTTTGTGGGGGGGTGGGTGTCTCACGTTCTGTCTTCCAGAATCCTCTCCCCAGTCTACTCTCGCTCAAACGTCAAAGATCTCGGTACAGCTCCAACGAAAGGAAGCCCCAACGGGGCAGAGATCCCAGGCAGTGACGGGACAGGGAGCCAGATCTGCGTCTCGATGTCTCGGTTCAACTCCACGCGGCTTCGTGTTGCGCAAGCGGAGTGGAGGGCGTGCAGATGTCTGGGGCGTCGTCGGGAGAATCCAGGCCGTTAACGGGACACCTGGTAAAGTTAAAACGCCGTTGCCATTCGAATTATCAACGACTACTTCAGGCTTTGCGTTCGTATCGGAGTTGGGGGGGGGGGGGTCCTGACGTTTTATCTTCCAGACTCGCGTCTCCTGTGTCCTCGCGACGCCGGCAAAGAGGGGGAAGAGAGATCATCGGTGAATCCAGGCAGTCGCAAGAGCCCTAGTCCGATTTTACACAGACAGCTCTTGGTTTCGAACTCCACGCAAACCCTCTCGTGCGTCCCGTAAAGGAAGTGCGGATGTCTGGGGCGTCGTTGGGAGAATCCAGGCAGTTTCCATGGAACCTGGTAACAGCGCAACTCTTTTGCCACCCGTTCAAGTTTGTTTTCACTACAGACGTTGCTACTGCGTTCGAATTTCTGCTGGGGGTGGGTTTGGGGGGTGGGTGTCCTAACCGTTTATCTTCCAGAAACCTCTCCCTGGTCTACTCTCGCTCAAACATCTCGGTACAGCTCCAACAAAAGGAAGCACCAACAGGGCAACGATCCCAGGCAGTGACGGGACAGGGAGCCAGGTCTGCGTCTCGGTTCAACTCCACGCGGCTTCGTGTTGCGCAAGCGGAGTGGAGGGCGTGCAGATGTCTGGGGCGTCGTCGTGAGAACCCAGGCAGTGAACGCACCTCCTGGTGACAGCGCAGCTCCCGTGCCACCCGTCGCTTTCAAGTTTGGTGACTGTGGGAGTTGGGGCAGGGGGGGTTCCTCTAACGCTGCAACCTGCAGACTCCTCCACCCCGTCTACTCGCGCTCAAACTTGAGGAGGAGGAGGAGGCCCAAGGTCTGCGTCAGTCGGCGGCGATTCCAGGCGGTTGTACCGGCACCCGGTAACACCACAAATACTTTGGCGTCTAGTAGCAGGTTTTTACCCTTTAAACTGGTACAAAACTGACACCTTTATACATGGCATCATGTTTGCATTAACCGCAACACAAGCAGTCAAAATGCTAAATATAGTGATAGGTTTTTACCCTTTAAACTGGTACAAAACTGACACCTTTATACAAGGCATAATGTTTGCAATAACCACAACATAAACAGTCAAAATGCAAACAAAAAGAAACAACTCTGATCATGGTAATGATATGCACTGTCCTTGAAGTTGATTGGTCACCACCCGAGACAGCTTTCCTTAGAGCCTAGTCTCCATTGGTGTTGGACAAGATGACGCCAAAAGGCGTCTGTTTGAATTTGCCTCGCTACTACCCGAGTTGTGTTTGTATTAGGGGAGTAGGGGGGGGGGTACTCTAACGTTCTGTCTTCCAGAATCGTCTACTCTCCTACTCGCTTTGAACATCATCTCAACATCTCGGTACAGCTCCAAACCAAGGAATCCCCAACGGGGCAGAGATCCCAGGCAGTGAGGGGACAGGGAGCCAGGTCTGCGTCTCGATGTCTCGGTTCAACTGCAAAGGATGAAAGTGCAAACGGTCGAATCGGCGGTGGATACGGGCAGTTAGCGGACCTCCTGGTAACACCGCAACCCCTTTGGCCGTGCGTTTGAATTTTCCTTGCTGCTGCTACTACTACAGGATTTTTTTGGTTCGGGGGGCGGGGAGGGGGTTCTCTAACGTTCTGTCTTCCAGAATCTTTCCTCGTGTCTACTCTGAAACATCTCGGTACAGCTCCAACGAAAGGAAGCCCCAACGGGCAGAGATCCCATTCCTGAACAGGAGGGGCCAGAGACACCCAACAGCGTCCATCAGGGAGTGTCAATGTCTCTTGCTACCCACAGCAGCAGCAGCAACATTATTTATGATCAATGGCAATGAGCCGTGCTCTGTAGCCACGCGTGAGCATCATGGAGGTTGTGTTTTATTATTGTCAAGGCTGAGCGGATGGTGGTGGTGATGGGGAATCAGACACGCTGGCATCCGTTCCTGCCACCCCCAACTTTGAGAGAGATGTCTGGGCGAGTTCTCAACCCAGGTAACCGTGCGAGTCTCCGCCCCGATCCTTGGCCTTGCTCACCAAACGAGCGATGTGGATGTTGTACTTGAGGTTAAACGCCGTTGCCATTGGCATTATCAACGACTACTTCAGGCTTTGCGTTCGTGTCGGAGTTGGGGGGGGGGGTCCTGACGTTTTATCTTCCAGAATCCCTCGCGTCTCCTGCGTCCCCGCGACGCCGGCAAAGAGCGGGAAGAGAGATCATCGGTGAATCCAGGCAGTCGCAAGATCCCCAAGTCCCATTTACACAGACGTTTCTCTCGGTTCCAACTCCACGCAAACCCTCTCGTGCGTCCCGTGAAGGTGTCTGGGCTTCGTCGCGGAGAATTCAGGCCGGTTTCCGTGGCACCTGGTAAACACCACGAATCTTCTCTGCCCAAATCTATTGCTTTTTGAAACGTGAGTTTTTGTTATTTTATTTTTTTCAGTTTCATTCATTAGGGTTTACCCTGAGCCATTCGGCTCTTGATTTGGGTTCAACCGCAACAAACATAAATTACAAGATACACCTAAAATTAATTGTACGCAAATGTGAACATCGTATTACGTAAACAATGAAATGCTCCAGAAAAAGCACAACCCATCCTTTGCGCATACAGAAAGTGCAAAAAATTCCATTTCTGTTTGATCCCAATAACAATCGTACTACAATACAGATAAAAAATCGGGCCAAACCAAGCCCCTCTAAAACTTACTAAAACAACGCTATGTCAACAACGTAACAGTTTTCCCAACAAATGTGATTTAAAGTTTACAATAGCGACACACACATCGCCTAAACGTAGCATCCTTGGCTAGCTGCGTAAGTCAATCCATGACAGCCGGATTAACAATAGCAGCAGCAGCGCACCATAATCACAATACATAACAAGTTAATACGTCGGTCATCTACAGCTCTATTTATTATTTCAGGCCACTGCGTTCGCATCGCAGCTGGGGGTCGGTTGGGGGGGGTGGGTGTCCTAACGGTTTATCTTCCAGAAACCTCTCCCCGGTCTACTCTCGCTCAAACATCTCGGTACAGCTCCAAACCAAGGAAGCCCCAACGGGGCAGAGATCCCAGGCAGTGACGGGACAGGGAGCCAGGTCTGCGTCTCGATGTCTCGGTTCAACTCCACGCGGCTTCGTGTTGCGCAAGCGGAGTGGAGGGCGTGCAGATGTCTGGGGCGTCGTCGGGAGAATCCAGGCCGTTAACGGGACACCTGGTAAAGTTAAAACGCCGTTGCCATTCAAGTTATCAACGACTACTTCAGGCTTTGCGTTCGTATCGGAGTTGGGGGGGGGGGTCCTGACGTTTTATCTTCCAGAATCCCTCACGTCTCCTGCGTCCTCGCGACGTCGGCAAAGAGGGGGAAGAGAGATCATCGGTGAATCCAGGCAGTCGCAAGATCCCCAAGTCCCATTTACACAGACGTCTCTCTCGGTTCCAACTCCACGCAAACCCTCTCGTGCGTCCCGTGAAGGTGTCTGGGCTTCGTCGCGGAGAATTCGGGCCGCTTTCCGTGGCACCTGGTAAACACCACAAATCTTCTCTGCCCAAATCTAATGCGTTTTTAAATCCTTTATATTAAGTTCACTTGCTTGCGCGCTTACGACCGTTCAAATCTTTCGGTCGTTTTTTAACCCACTTCTCGTGATCCAATCGAGCTGACATTTTGCACACAGACTCGTTGTGCGTGACAATTTATTTTCGTGAAAAAAATTTCCGTAGCTACACTTTTTAGGAATTTTTATTTATTATATTTAATATTTAATTACCAATTGCTTAATGGTGGCAGGCAATCATCTGACCCATCGGTGGCAGCCATCTGAAGCCAGAGGACGAGAGGACTCTAGCCGCCACGCATATAAAGGATTTATAGTGAAAAACTTTGTTTTTACGGGTTAATTTTTCACACGTGAGTTTTTGTTATTTTATTTGTGTTCGTATGTCGGGAGTTGACGGGGCGGGGAAGGGGGGTGGGTGTTGTGTTAACGCCGTGTCTTGCAGACTCGCGTCTCCTGCGTGCTCACAGCAAGAACTGCAACGGGGTGGGGGGAAGAGCGAGAGAGTTGACAGAGTTGATGGGCGAATCCAGGCGGTTACAGGAGCCCAGGTCTCTTTTCACGCACGCAAACCCTCTCGTGTCTCCATCGTTGCCTTGTGGATGATTGTAGTGGTGGAGGTGATTGTGGTGGTGGTGATAACCAGGGGGTGGTGAGTGGCTTGCCTCTGTAGGAGGCCGTGGCATCGTTTAACAAGTAGCAGCAGCAGCAGCAGGGGGCTTTTTGCAACCACTCTACATAAGATGTTGTTTTTGTGCTAGAACTAGTGACGAATTGGCACGTTTTGTTCACGTGACAAACCTTACCCAATTGGCCGTGTCGGGTGGTGGCGGGTTTCAACGACACATTTAATATATTCACGCGATCCAACACAACAACAACTCTGTTACGCTTTTACAAACGCTGCGTTGCCACGGAATTAGCGTTCTCACGTCGTGAGTTGGGGCTGGGTAGGAGGAAGGGGGGTGGGGAGGGTTGCTGTGTCCACGCCGTGTCTTGCAGACTCCCTCGCGTCTCCTGCGTGCTCGCGACGGCAGCAGCAGCAGCAGAGAGAGGGATCGTCGGTGAACCCAGGCGGTGGCAGGAGCACCACCAAGTTTGATTCACACGGACGTCGCTCTCGCTTGGAACTGCGCGCAAACCCTCGTGCGTGTGAGTGTGTGTGTGTGTCCGTCGTGCGCCGATGTCTGGGCGTTGTCGTCGGAGAATCCAGGCCGCTGTCTGGGGCACCTGGTGACTACGGAATAAATCCTCTGGCACGAATCCATTGCTGTTACAAACGTCGCTGTGTTTCTTCGGAATTTGTGTTCGTGTGTCGTGAGTCGGAGGTGCGGGACTGGGGGGGGGTGTTGTGTTCACGCCGTGTCTTGCAGACTCCCTCGTATCTTGGCTTGCTCGCATCAACAGCGGCAAAGGGAGAGAGATCATCGGTGAATCGAGGCGGTTACAGGAGCCCAAGTCTGTCTCACGCAGATGTCTCTTGGGTTCGAACCCCAACGGGACAGAGATCCCAGGCAGTGATGGGACACCTGGTAAAGTTAAAACGCCGTTGCCATTGGCATCGTCAACGACTACTTCAGGCTTTGCGTTCGTATCGGAGTTGGGGGGGTGGGGGTCCTGACGTTTTATCTTCCAGAATCCGTCGCGTCTCCTGCGTCCTCGCAACAGCAGCAGCAAAGGGGGAGAGAGATCATCGGTGAATCCAGGCAGTCGCAAGATCTCCAAGTCCCATTTACACAGACGTCTCTCTCGGTTCCAACTCCACGCAAACCCTCTCGTGCGTCCTGTGAAAGAAGTGCGGATGTCTGGGGCATCGTCGGGAGAACCCAGGCAGTTAACGGGACACCTGGTAAACAAAGTTACCACGCCGTTCACATTCGTTCGTATTTTCAATGTCTAATTCAGGCTTTGAGTCCGTATCAGAGTTGGGGTGGGATTGCTTGGGGCGGGTGGGTTGGGGGGGTCTCTAACGTTCTGTCTTCCAGAATCTTTCCTCGTGTCTACTCTGAAACATCTCGGTACAGCTCCAACGTAAGGAAGCCCCAACGGGGCAGAGACCCCAGGCAGTGACGGGACAGGGAGCCAGGTCTGCGTCTCGATGTCTCGGTTCAACTCCACGCAACTTCCTCAGTGCAACTCCACGTAACCTCGGTGCTACTCAACGCAACTTTGATGCAACTCCCAACAGCGTCCATCAGGGAGTGTCAATGTCTCTTGCTACCCACAGCAGCAGCAGCAACATTATTACTATGAACTGGTCACGAGCAGTGCTGCTAGGTAGCCACGAGTGTGAACACGGAGGTTGTGTTTATCGTTGTCAAGGCTCGGCAGGTGGTGGTGGTGGTGAATGGGAAACGCAAGCTGACGCACAGAGCAAGCAGCCGCACTGCTGTACAACACCAACCCAGCCCTGGGTGGAAGGGGGGAGAAGCCGTACGGCCATTACCATCCACCAGGGAGTGTCAATGACTCTTGTCCTTCCCGCACAGCAACTTTGTTTATCAATGGCAATGAGCCTTGGCTGTGTAGCCCACACCTGGACATACGGAGGTTGTGTTTATCATTGTCAAGGCTGAGCGGGTGGTGGTGGTGGTGGTGGTGATGGGGAATCAGACACGCTGGCATCCGTTCCTGCCACCCCCAACTCTGAGAGAGATGTCTGGGCGAGTTCTCAACCCAGGTAACCGTGCGAGTCTCCGGCCCGATCCTCGGCCTTGTTCACCAAACGAGCGACGTGGATGTCTATTTGAGCACCAAAGGGACATTAAATTCTCCCAAACACAGCTGTCAGAAGTGGCAGTGCTTGCTTTCCAACAAGGACATTCAATTGATTTTGATAACGTCGAAGCGTTATGCGGAACAAATCATTGCTGGCCAAGATTAGTTGGATAATTGAAATCTAGAAGAATTCAAATAATTTCAACCGCTGTGATGGCTACAGACTCGGCGCAGCCTGGAAGCTTCTTAAATCTCGACTTAAAGCTTTAGTGGCTCCAGGAATTCATATTCTTTGGGTCTTTCGGTGAAGCCGCATGACTTTACCGAATGTATTAAGTAATACACAACACACATTGCAATGCCTTACATGTGTGTCACATGCTAAGTGGCTGATTACTGATCTATTACTTAGTTGCATAGACCCCACCGCCGCCTCTGATCTCGAATCTTGAAGGGGTTCAACAACAACGATGATGACATCGTCATCCTGCACTGTTTGTTTAAGACCAGAAGCAGGTGGACGGCTTCACTTTTCTGGCAAATCGCACCGAAGGTGCCGGATGTAATTTCCAGCGAAACGTCGCTGTTACTCGGATTGTAAATGTTGTGGATCCACTCTTCAACACACCGGCGGGCTAAAGTGGTGAACTATTTTGTCTTTTGTCAACGTGACACTTGACGTTAAACGCCGTTGCCATTGGCATTATCAACGACTACTTCAGGCTTTGCGTTCGTATCGGAATTGGGGGGGGGGGGGGTCCTGACGTTTTATCTTCCAGAATCCCTCACGTCTCCTGCGTCTCGCGATGCCAGCAAAGAGGGGAAGAGAGATCATTGGTGAATCCAGGCAGTCGCAAGATCCCCAAGTCCCATTTACACAGACGTCTCTCTCGGTTCGAACTCCACGCAAACCCTCTCGTGCGTCCCGTAAAGGAAGTTCGGATGTCTGGGGCGTCGTCGGGAAAACCCAGACAGCGGACCTCCTGGTAACACCGCAACACCTTTTTGGCCGTGCGTTTGAATTTGCCTTGCTGCTACTACTACAGGGTTTGTTGGTGGGGGGGGGGGGCTCCTAACGTTCTATGTTACAGGACCCCAGCAGTTGTGCCTAGCGCAGGCGTCTCGTTCAACTCCACGCAACTTCCTCAGTGCAACTCCACACAACCTCGCTGCAACTCCAGGCAACTCGGTTCAACTCCACGTAGCCTCAGAACACCTTCACGCAACCTTGCTCCAACTCCTCGCAACTCCAGTGCAACTCCACGCGTTCTCTGTGCAACTCCCAAGCAACCTCGCAACATCGTACAAGGGGGGAGAGCAACAGGGAAGGAAGCGCAAATTGCTCCTGTCATCGGCCATTCCAGGCGGTTAACGGGACCCGGTAACACCGTCAACACTTTGACGTTCACATTTGCCTTGCTGCTACTGCTGCTACAGGCCTTGTGTTTGGGGGGGGGGGGGGGTTCTCTAACGTTCTGTCTTCCAGAATCCTCTCCCCGGTCTACTCTCGCTCAAACATCTCGGTACAGCTCCAACGAAGGGAAGCCCCAACGGGGCAGAGATCCCAGGCAGTGACGGGACAGGGAGCCAGGTCTGCGTCTCGATGTCTCGGTTCAACTCCACGCGGCTTCGTGTTGCGCAAGCGGAGTGGAGGGCGTGCAGATGTCTGGGGCGTCGTCGGGAGAATCCAGGCCGTTAACGGGACACCTGGTAAAGTTAAACGCCGTTGCAATTGGCGTCGTCAACGACTACTTCAGGCTTTGCGTTCGTGTCGGATTTGGGGGGGGGGGTCCTGACGTTTTATCTTCCAGAATCCCTCGCGTCTCCTGCGTCCTCGCGACGCCGGCAAAGAGCGGGAAGAGAGATCATCGGTGAATCCAGGCAGTCGCAAGATCCCCTAGTCCCATTTACACAGACGTCTCTCTCGGTTCGAACTCCACGCAAACCCTCTCGTGCGTCCCGTGAAGGAAGTGGGAATGTTTGGGGCTTCGTCGGGAGAATCCAGGCAGTTTCCATGGAACCTGGTAACAGCGCAACTCTTTTGCCACCCGTTCAAGTTTGTTTTCACTACAGACGTTGCTTCTGCGCTCAAATCTCTGCTGGGGTGGGTTGGGGGGGTGGGTGTCCTAACGGTTTATCTTCCAGAAACCTCTCCCCGGTCTACTCTCGCTCAAACGTCAAACATCTCGGTACAGCTCCAACGAAAGGAAGCCCCAACGGGGCAGAGACCCAGGCAGTGATGGGACGGGGGCCAGGTCTGCGTCTCGATGTCTCGGTTCAACTCCACGCAACTTCCTCAGTGCAACTCCACGTAACCTCGGTGCTACTCAACACAACTTTGATGCAACTCCCAACAGCGTCCATCAGGGAGTGTCAATGTCTCTTGCTACCCACAGCAGCAGCAGCAGCATTATTTATGATCAATGGCAATGAGCCGTGCTCTGTAGCCACGCGTGAGCATCATGGAGGTTGTGTTTATTATTGTCAAGGCTGAGCGGGTGGTGGTGGTGATGGGGAATCGGACACGCTGGCATCCGTTCCTGCCACCCCCAACTTTGAGAGAGATGTCTGGGCGAGTTCTCAACCCAAGTAACCGTGCGAGTCTCCGGCCCGATCCTCGGTCTTGCTCACCAAACGAGCGATGTGGATGTTTGAGGTTTTATTGACGTTTTATTTTGTAATTTGGCCATGCGGGGAAAAGTTGTCGGCAGGACTTTGACAGTTTTAAACGAGGCAAAACTTGAAACCTTTATCAGCAAATGACCACGGCGTGAAGTTTACGAAATGTGACCTGAAGATTGAAATCGGTGTTCTCTTACGGCCGTCCTGAATATTTCCCTAAGCCAGCAAAGGGCGTTGATGGTGACATTGCCAGCAAGCGGTGTGCAGTGTTGGCCCTTGTGGGTCTGGGGTGGGGGAGGGGGAGGGGCTCCTAACGTTCTATGTTACAGGACCCCAGCAGTTGTGCCTAGCGCAGACGTCTCGTTCAACTCCACGCAACTTTCTCAGTGCAACTCCACGTAACCTCGCTGCAACTCTACGTAACCTCAGAACGCCTTCACGCAACCTTGCTCCAACTCCTCGCAACTCCAGTGCAACTCGACGCGTTCTCTGTGCAACTCCCAAGCAACCTCGCGACATCGTACAAGGGGGGAGAGCAACAGGGAAGGAAGCGCAAATTGCTCCTCTGTCATCGGCCATTCCAGGCGGTTAACGGGACCCGGTAACACCGTCAACACTTTGACGTTCACATTTGCCTCGCTGCTACTGCTGCTACAGGCCTTGTGTTTGTGGGGGGGTGGGTGTCTCACGTTCTGTCTTCCAGAATCCTCTCTCCGGTCTACTCTCGCTCAAACGTCAAACATCTCGGTACAGCTCCAACGAAAGGAAGCCCCAACGGGGCAGAGATCCCAGGCAGTGACGGGACAGGGAGCCAGGTCTGCGTCTCGATGTCTCGGTTCAACTCCACGCGGCTTCGTGTTGCGCAAGCGGAGTGGAGGGCGTGCAGATGTCTGGGGCGTCGTCGGGAGAATCCAGGCCGTTAACGGGACACCTGGTAAAGTTAAAACGCCGTTGCCATTCTCATTATCAACGACTACTTCAGGCTTTGCGTTCGTATCGGAGTTGGGGGGGGGGGGTCCTGACGTTTTATCTTCCAGAATCCCTCGCGTCTCCTGCGTCCTCGCGACGCCGGCAAAGAAGAGATCATCGGTGAATCCAGGCAGTCGCAAGATCCCCAAGTCCGATTTTCCACAGACGTCTCTCTCGGTTCGAACTCCACGCAAACCCTCTCGTGCGTCCCGTGAAAGAAGTGCGGATGTCTGGGGCGTCGTCGTGAGAACCCAGGCAGTTAACGGGACACCTGGTAAACAAAGTTACCACTCCGTTCCCATTCGTTTGTATTTTCAATGTCTAATTCAGGCTTTGAGTCCGTATCAGAGTTGGGGTGGGATTGCTTGGGGCGGGTGGGTTGGGGGGGGGGTCTCTAACGTTCTGTCTTCCAGAATCTTTCCTCGTGTCTACTCTGAAACATCTCGGTACAGCTCCAACGTAAGGAAGCCCCAACGGGGCAGAGATCCCAGGCAGTGACGGGACAGGGAGCCAGGTCTGCGTCTTGATGTCTCGGTTCAACTCCACGCAACTTCCTCAGTGCAACTCCACGTAACCTCGGTGCTACTCAACGCAACTTTGATGCAACTCCCAACAGTGTCCATCAGGAAGTGTCAATGTCTCTAGCTACCCACAGCAGCAGCAGCAACATTATTACTATGAACTGGTCGTGAGCAGTGCTGCTAGGTAGCCACGAGTGTGAACACGGAGGTTGTGTTTATCGTTGTCAAGGCTCGGCAGGTGGTGGTGGTGGTGAATGTGAAACGCAAGCTGACGCACAGAGCAAGCAGCGGCCGCACTGCTGTACAACACCAACCCAGCC
This sequence comes from Lethenteron camtschaticum, assembly GCA_018977245.1. Classification (NCBI taxonomy): domain Eukaryota; kingdom Metazoa; phylum Chordata; class Hyperoartia; order Petromyzontiformes; family Petromyzontidae; genus Lethenteron; species Lethenteron camtschaticum. The sequence goes on along the minus strand of WFAB01001326.1, from coordinate 92,647 downwards.
CTGGGTGGAAGGGGGAGAAGCCGTACGGCCATTACCATCCACCAGGGAGTGTCAATGACTCTTGCTACCCACAGCAGCAGCAGCAGCATTATTTATGATCAATGGCAATGAGCCGTGCTCTGTAGCCACGCGTGAGCATCATGGAGGTTGTGTTTTATTATTGTCAAGGCTGAGCGGATGGTGGTGGTGGTGATGGGGAATCGGACGCGCTGGCATCCGTTCCTGCCACCCCCAACTTTGAGAGAGATGTCTGGGCGAGTTCTCAACCCAGGTAACCGTGCGAGTCTCCGGCCCGATCCTCGGCCTTGCTCACCAAACGAGCGATGTGGATGTTTTACTTGAGGTTAAACGCCGTTGCCATTCTCATTATCAACGACTACTTCAGGCTTTGCGTTCGTATCGGAGTTGGGGCGGGGGGGGGGTCCTGACGTTTTATCTTCCAGACTCGCGTCTCCTGCGTCCTCGCGACGCCAGCAAAGAGCGGGAAGAGAGATCATCGGTGAATCCAGGCAGTCGCAAGATCCTCAAGTCCCATTTACACAGACGTCTCTCTCGGTTCGAACTCCACGCAAACCCTCTCGTGCGTCCCGTAAAGCAAGTGCGGATGTCTGGGGCGTCGTCGCGAGAACCCAGGCAGTGAACGTACCTCCTGGTGACAGCGCCGCTCCTGTGCCACCCGTCGCTTTCAAGATTGTTGACTGGGAGTTGGGGCAGGGGGGGTTCCTCTAACGCTGCAACCTGCAGACTCCTCCACCCCATCTACTCGCGCTCAAACTTGAGGAGGAGGCCCAAGGTCTGCGTCCGTCCGGCGATTCCAGGTGGTTGTACCGGCACCTGGTAACACCACAACTACTTTGGCGTCTGTTTGAATTTGCCTCGCTACTACCCGAGTTGTGTTTGTATCGGGGAGTAGGGGGGGGGGTACTCTAACGTTCTGTCTTCCAGAATCTTTCCTCGTGTCTACTCTGAAACATCTCGGGACAGCTCCAACGAAAGGAAGCCCCAACGGGGCAGAGATCCCAGTCCTGAACAGGAGGGGCCAGAGACACCCAACAGCGTCCATCAGGGAGTGTCAATGTCTCTAGCTACCCACAGCAGCAGCATCAACATTATTACTATGAACTGGTCGTGAGCAGTGCTGCTAGGTAGCCACGAGTGTGAACACGGAGGTTGTGTTTATCGTTGTCAAGGCTCGGCAGGTGGTGGTGGTGGTGAATGGGAAACGCAAGCTGACGCACAGAGCAAGCAGCCGCACTGCTGTACAACACCAACCCAGCCCTGGGTGGAAGGGGGGAGAAGCCGTACGGCCATTACCATCCACCAGGGAGTGTCAATGTCTCTTGCTACCCACAGCAGCAGCAGCAGCAGCATTATTTATGATCAATGGCAATGAGCCGTGCTCTGTAGCCACGCGTGAGCATCATGGAGGTTGTGTTTTATTATTGTCAAGGCTGAGCGGGTGGTGGTGGTGGTGGTGGTGATGGGGAATCAGACACGCTGGCATCCGTTCCTGCCACCCCCAACTCTTAGAGAGATGTCTGGGCGAGTTCTCAACCCAGGTAACCGTGCGAGTCTCCGGCCCGATCCTCGGCCTTGCTCACCAAACGAGCGATGTGGGTGTTGTACTTGAGGTTAAACGCCGTTGCCATTGGCATTGTCAACGACTACTTCAGCCTTTGCGTTCGTGTTGGGGGGGGGGGGGTCCTGACGTTTTATCTTCCAGAATCCCTCGCGTCTCCTGCGTCCTCGCGATGCCGGCAAAGAAGAGATCATCGGTGAATCCAGGCAGTCGCAAGATCCCAAGTCCCATTTACACAGACGTCTCTCTCGGTTCCAACTCCACGCAAACCCTCTCGTGCGTCCCGTAAAGGAAGTTCAGATGTCTGGGGCGTCATCGGGGAAATCTCAGACAGCGGACCTCCTGGTAACACCGCTATCACCTTTTTGGCCGTGCGTTTGAATTTGCCTTGCTGCTACTACTACAGGATTTGTTGGTGGGGGAGGGGGGAGGGGCTCCTAACGTTCTATGTTACAGGACCCCAGCAGTTGTGCTTAGCGCAGACGTCTCGTTCAACTCCACGCAACTTCCTCAGTGCAACTCCACGTAACCTCGGTGCAACTCCAGGCAACTCGGTCCAACTCTACGTAACCTCAGAACACCTTCACGCAACCTTGCTCCAACTCCATGCAACTTCAGTGCAACTCCACGCGTTCTCTGTGCAACTCCCAAGCAACCTCGCGACATCGTACAAGGGGGGAGAGCAACAGGGAAGGAAGCGCAAATTGCTCCTCTGTCATCGGCCATTCCAGGCGGTTAACGGGACCCGGTAACACCGTCAACACTTTGACGTTCACATTTGCCTCGCTGCTACAAGCCTTGTGTTTCTATCGGAGTTGGGGGGGGGGGGGTCTTAACACCGTGTCTTCCAGATTCCTTAGCATCTCCTGTGTCCTCGCAACGCCAGCAAAGAGAGGGAAGAGATCATCGGTGAATCCAGGCAGTCACAATAATATTGATCTAACAATCACCACAAATGCTACTCGGTTTGTAGACACCAGGGTACTGTGAGTCAAGAATGACATCCTTTAAGGATGGGATCAGATCAGTCCTTGTGTTTGTATCAGGGTTGGGGGGGGGAGGGGGGTCTCTAACGTTCTGTCTTCCAGAATATTTCCTTGTCTACTCTGAAACATCTCGGTACAGCTCCAAAGAAAGGAAGCCCCAACGGGGCAGAGATCCCAAGTCCTGGACAGGAGGGGCCAGAGACAACCAACAGCGTCCATCAGGGAGTGTCAATGTCTCTTGCTACCCACAGCAGCAGCAGCATTATTTATGATCAATGGCAATGAGCCGTGCTCTGTAGCCACGCGTGAGCATCATGGAGGTTGTGTTTTATTATTGTCAAGGCTGAGAGGATGATGGTGGCGGTGGTGGTGATGGGGAATCAGACACGCTGGCATCCGTTCCTGCCACCCCCAACTTTGAGAGAGATGTCTGGGCGAGTTCTCAACCCAGGTAACCGTGCGAGTCTCCGGCCCGATCCTCGGCCTTGCTCACCAAACGAGCGATGTGGTTGTTTGAGGTTTTATTGACGTTTTATTTTGTAATTTGGCCATGCGGGGAAAAGTTGTCGGCAGGACTTTGACAGTTTTAAACGAGGCAAAACTTGAAACCTTTATCAGCAAATGACCACGGCGTGAAGTTTACGTAATGTGACCTGAAGATTGAAATCGGTGTTTTCTTATGGCTGTGCTGAATATTTCCCTAAGCCAGCAAAGGGCGTTGATGGTGACATTGCCAGCAAGCGGTGTGCAGTGTTGGCCCTTGTGGGTCTGGGGTGGGGGAGGGGGGAGGGGCTCCTAACGTTCTATGTTACAGGACCCCAGCAGTTGTGCCTAGCGCAGACGTCTCGTTCAACTCCACGCAACTTCCTCAGTGCAACTCCACACAACCTCGCTGCAACTCTACGTAACCTCAGAACACCTTCACGCAACCTTGCTCCAACTCCTCGCAACTTCAGTGCAACTCCACGCGTTCTCTGTGCAACTCCCAAGCAACCTCGCGACATCGTACAAGGGGGGAGAGCAACAGGGAAGGAAGCGCAAATTGCTCCTCTGTCATCGGCCATTCCAGGCGGTTAACGGGACCCGGTAACACCGTCAACACTTTGACGTTCACATTTGCCTCGCTGCTACTGCTGCTACAGGCCTTGTGTTTGTGTCAGTGGGAGTGGGGGGGGGGGGGGGTCTCTAACGTTCTGTCTTCCAGAATCCTCTCCCTGGTCTACTCTCGCTCAAACGTCAAACCTCTCGGTACAGCTCCAAACCAAGGAAGCCCCAACGGGGCAGAGATCCCAGGCAGTGACGGGACAGGGAGCCAGGTCTGCGTCTCGATGTCTCGGTTCAACTCCACGCGGCTTCGTGTTGCGCAAGCGGAGTGGAGGGCGTGCAGATGTCTGGGGCGTCGTCGGGAGAATCCAGGCCGTTAACGGGACACCTGGTAAAGTTAAAACGCCGTTGCCATTATCAACGACTACTTCAGACTTTGCGTTCGTATCGGAGTTGGGGGGGGGGGGTCCTGACGTTTTATCTTCCAGAATCCCTCGCGTCTCCTGCGTCCTCGTGACGCCGGCAAAGAGGGGGAAGAGAGATCATCGGTGAATCCAGGCAGTCGCAAGATCCCCAAGTCCCATTTACACAGACGTCTCTTTCGGTTCGAACTCCACGCAAACCCTCTCGTGCGTCCCGTGAAAGAAGCGCGGATGTCTGGGGCGTCGTCGTGAGAACCCAGGCAGTTTCCATGGAACCTGGTAACAGCGCAACTCTTTTGCCACCCGTTCAAGTTTCTTTTCACTACAGACGTTGCTACTGTGTTTGCATCGCAGTTGGGGGGGTGGGTGTCCTAACGGTTTATTTTCCAGAAACCTCTCCCCCGTCTCTACTCTCGCTCAAACGTCAAACATCTCGGTACAGCTCCAAACCAAGGAAGCCCCAACGGGGCAGAGATCCCAGGCAGTGAGGGGACAGGGAGCCAGGTCTGCGTCTCGATGTCTCGGTTCAACTACAGAGGGATGAAGTGCAAACGGTCGAATCGGCGGTGGATACGGGCAGTTAGCGGACCTCCTGGTAACACCCGCAACTCCTTTGGCCGTGCGTTTGAATTTGCCTTGCTGCTACTACTACAGGCCTTGTGTTTGTATCAGTGGGGGAGGGGGGTCTCTAACGTTCTGTCTTCCAGAATCTTTCCTCGTGTCTACTTTGAAACATCTCGGTACAGCTCCAAAGAAAGGAAGCCCCAACGGGGCAGAGACCCCAGGCAGTGACGGGACAGGGAGCCAGGTCTGCGTCTTGATGTCTCGGTTCAACTCCACGCAACTTCCTCAGTGCAACTCCACACGGTCTCTGTGCAACTCAACGCAACTTTGATGCAACTCCCAACAGCATCCATCAGGGAGTGTCAATGTCTCTTGCTACCCACAGCAGCAGCAACATTATTACTATGAACTGGTCATGAGCAGTGCTGCTAGGTAGCCACGAGTGTGAACACGGAGGTTGTGTTTATCGTTGTCAAGGCTCGGCAGGTGGTGGTGGTGGTGAATGTGAAACGCAAGCTGACGCACAGAGCAAGCGGCCGCACTGCTGTACAACACCAACCCAGCCCTGGGTGGAAGGGGGAGAAGCCGTACGGCCATTACCATCCACCAGGGAGTGTCAATGACTCTTGTCCTTCCCGCACAGCAACTTTATTTATCAATGGCAATGAGCCTTGGCTGTGTAGCCCACACTTGGACATACGGAGGTTGTGTTTATCGTTGTCAAGGCTGAGCGGATGGTGGTGGTGGTGGTGGTGATGGGGAATCAGACACGCTGGCATCCATTCCTGCCACCCCCAACTTTGAGAGAGATGTCTGGGCGAGTTCTCAACCCAGGTAACCGTGCGAGTCTCCGGCCCGATCTTCGGCCTTGCTCACCAAACGAGCGACGTGGATGTTGTACTTGAGGTTAAACGCCGTTGCCATTGGCGTTATCAACGACTACTTCAGGCTTTGCGTTCGTATCGGAGTTGGGGGGGGGGGGGTCCTGACGTTTTATCTTCCAGAATCCCTCGCGTCTCCTGCGTCCTCGCGACGCCGGCAAAGAGCGGGAAGAGAGATCATCGGTGAATCCAGGCAGTCGCAAGATCCCCAAGTCCCATTTACACAGACGTCTCTCTCGGTTCCAACTCCACGCAAACCCTCTCGTGCGTCCCGTGAAGGTGTCTGGGCTTCGTCGCGGAGAATTCGGGCCGGTTTCCGTGGCACCTGGTAAACACCACAAATCTTTTCTGCCCAAATCTAATGCTTTTTTAAATCCTTTATATTAAGTTCACTTGCTTGCGCGCTTACGACCGTGCAAATCTTTCGGTCGTTTTTTAACCCACTTCCCGTGATCCAATCGAGCTGACATTTTGCACACAGACTCGTTGTGCGAGACAATTAATGTTCGTGAAAAAAATTTCCGTAATTTTACACCTTTATAGGGAAAAATATTTTTTATTATATTTAATTACCAATTGCTTAATGGTGGCAGGCAATCATCTGACCCATCGGTGGCAGCCATCTGAAGCCAGAGGACGAGAGGACTCTAGCCGCCACGCATATAAAGGATTTATAGTGAAAAACTTTGTTTTTACGGGTTAATTTTTCACACGTGAGTTTTTGTTATTTTATTTGTGTTCGTATGTCGGGAGTTGACGGGCGGGGAAGGGGGGGTGGGTGTTGTCTTAACGCCGTGTCTTGCAGACTCGCGTCTCCTGCGTGCTCACAGCAAGAACTGCAACGGGGTGGGGGGAAGAGCGAGAGAGTTGACAGAGTTGATGGCGAATCCAGGTGGTTACAGGAGCCCAGCACTGATTTTACGCACGCAAACCCTCGCGTGTCTCTCCATCATCGCCTTGTGGATGGTTGTGGTGGTGGTGGTGATCAGGAGTGGATTATGGAGCGAGGAGCAGCAGTGGATTGGAGTCTTGATCTGGAGTGGAGTTTGGAGTGAAGATCAGGAGTGGAGTTTGGAGCGAGGTTCTGGAGTGGAGTTTGGGGCGAGGATCAGGATCTGGAGTGGAGTTTGGAGCGAGGATCAGGAGTGGAGTCTGGAGTGAGGATCTGGAGTGGAGTTTGGAGTGAGGATCTGCAGTGGAGTCTGGAGTGAAGATCAGGAGTGGAGCGAGGATCTGGAGTGGAGTTTGGAGTGAGGATCAGGATCTGGAGTGGAGTTTGGAGTGAGGATCTGGAGTGGAGTTTGGAGTGAGGATCAGAAGTGGAGTCTGGAGTGAGGATCGGGAGTGGAGTTTGGAGTGAGGATCAGGAGTGGAGTCTGGAGTGAGGATCTGGAGTGGAGTTTGGAGTGAGGATCTGCAGTGGAGTCTGGAGTGAAGATCAGGAGTGGAGCGAGGATCTGGAGTGGAGTTTGGAGTGAGGATCAGGATCTGGAGTGGAGTTTGGAGTGAGGATCTGGAGTGGAGTTTGGAGTGAGGATCAGAAGTGGAGTCTGGAGTGAGGATCGGGAGTGGAGTTTGGAGTGAGGATCAGGAGTGGAGTCTGGAGTGAGGATCTGGAGTGGAGTTTGGAGTGAGGATCTGCAGTGGAGTCTGGAGTGAGGATCAGGAGTGGAGTCTGGAGTGAAGATCAGGAGTGGAGCGAGGATCTGGAGTGGATTTTGGAGTGAGGATCAGGATCTGGAGTGGAGTTTGGAGTGAGGATCAGGATCTGGAGTGGAGTTTGGAGTGAGGATCAGGAGTGGAGTTTGGAGTGAGGATCAGGATCTGGAGTGGAGTTTGGAGTGAGGATCAGAAGTGGAGTCTGGAGCGAGGATCGGGAGTGGAGTCTGGTGCAAAGTGCCAGCAGACCAGAATAATCAACGACTACGTCAGGCTTTGCGTTCGTATCGGAGTTGGGGGGGGGGGTTCCTGACGTTTTATCTTCCAGACTCCCTCGCGTCTCCTGCGTCCTCGCGACGCCGGCAAAGAAAGAGATCATCGGTGAATCCAGGCAGTCGCAAGATCCCCAAGTCCCATTTACACAGACGTCTCTCTCGGTTCGAACTCCACGCAAACCCTCTCGTGCGTCCCGTGAAGGAAGTGGGAATGTCTTCGGCATCGTCGGGAAAACCCAGACAGCGAATTTCCTGGTAACACCGCAACACCTTTGGCCGTGCATTTGAATTTGCCTTGCTGCTACTACTACAGGATTTGGTTGTATCGGGGAGGGGGGAGGGGGGAGGGGCTCCTAACGTTCTATGTTACAGGACCCCAGCAGTTGTGCCTAGCGCAGATGTCTCGGTTCAACTCCACGCAACTTCCTCAGTGCAACTCCACACGGTCTCTGCAACTCAACGCAACCTCGATGCAACTCCAACAGCGTCCACCAGGGAGTGTCCATGTTTCTTGCTACCCACAGCAGCAGCAACATTATTACTATGAACTGGTCATGAGCAGTGCTGCTAGGTAGCCACGAGTGTGAACACGGAGGTTGTGTTTATCGTTGTCAAGGCTCAGCAGGTGGTGGTGGTGAATGTGAAACGCAAGCTGACGCACAGAGCAAGCAGCCGCCGCACTGTTGTACAACACCAACCCAGCCCTGGGTGGAAGGGGGGAGAAGCCGTACGGCCATTACCATCCACCAGGGAGTGTCAATGTCTCTTGCTACCCACAGCAGCAGCAGCAGCATTATTTATGATCAATGGCAATGAGCCGTGCTCTGTAGCCACGCGTGACCATCATGGAGGTTGTGTTTATCATTGTCAAGGCTGAGCGGATGGTGGTGGTGGTGGGGAATCAGACACGCTGGCATCCGTTTCTGCCACCCCCAACTTTGAGAGAGATGTCTGGGCGAGTTCTCAACCCAGGTAACCGTGCGAGTCTCCGGCCCGATCCTCGGCCTTGCTCGCCAAACGATCGATGTGGATGTTGTACTTGAGCACCAATGGAACATTACATTCTCCCAAACACAGCTGTCAGAAGTTGCAGAGCTTGCTTTCCAACAAGGACATTCAATTGATTTTGATAACGTTGAAGCGTTATGCGGAACTAATTATTGCTGGCCAAGATTAGTTGGATAATTGAAATCTAGAAGAATTCAAATAATTTCAATCGCTGTGATGGCTACAGACTCGGCGCAGCCTGGAAGCTTCTTAAAGCTTTAGTGGCTCCAGGAATTCATATTCTTTGGGTCTTTCGGTGAAGCCGCATGACTTTACCGAATGTATTAAGTAATACACAACACACATTGCAATGCCTTACTTGTGTGTCACATGCTAAGTGGCTGATTACTGATCTATTACTTAGTTGCATAGACCCTCACCGCTGCCTCTGATCTCGAATCCTGAAGGGGTTCAACAACAACGATGATGACATCGTCATCCTGCACTGTTTGTTTAAGACCAGAAGCAGGTGGACGGCTTCACTTTCTGGCAAATCGCACCGAAGGTGCCGGATGTAGTTTCCAGCGAAACGTCGCTGTTACTCGGATTGTAAATGTTGTGGATCCACTCTTCAACAAACCGGCGGGCTAAAGTGGTGAACTATTTTGTCTTTTGTCAACGTGACACATTTTTTACCGATTGGCCGTGTCGGGTGGTGGCGGGTTTTAACGACACGTTTAAAATATTCACGCGATCCAATCCAAAAGCAACAACTCTATTACGCTTTTACAAACTTTTCGTTGCGACAGAATTTGTGTTCTCATGTCGGGAGTTGGGGCTGGGTAGGAGGAAGGGGTGGTGAGGGTTGTTGTGTTCACGCCGTGTCTTACAGACTGGTCACACCGCAGCTACTTTGGCCGTGCGTTTCAATTTGCCTTGCTGCTGCTACTACAGGATGTGTTTGTATCGGGGGGAGGGGCTCCTAACGTTCTATGTTACAGGACCCCAGCAGTTGTGCCTAGCGCAGACGTCTCGTTCAACTCCACGCAACTTCCTCAGTGCAACTCCACACAACCTCGCTGCAACTCCACGTTACCTCGCTGCAACTCTACGTAACCTCAGAACACCTTTACGCAACCTTGCTCCAACTCCTCGCAACTTCAGTGCAACTCAACGCGTTCTCTGTGCAACTCCCAAGCAACCTCGCGACATCGTACAAGGGGGGAGAGCAACAGGGAAGGAAGCGCAAATTGCTCCTCTGTCATCGGCCATTCCAGCCGGTTAACGGGATCCGGTAACACCGTCAACACTTTGACGTTCACATTTGCCTCGCTGCTACTGCTGCTACAGGCCTTGTGTTTGTATCAGGGGGAGTGGTGGGGGGGTCTCTAACGTTCTGTCTTCCAGAATCCTCTCCCCAGTCTACTCTCGCTCAAACGTCAAACATCTCGGTACAGCTCCAAACCAAGGAAGCCCCAACGGGGCAGAGACCCCAGGCAGTGACGGGACAGGGAGCCAGGTCTGCGTCTCGATGTCTCGGTTCAACTGCAGAGGATGAAAGTGCAAACGGTCGAATCGGCGGTGGATACGGGCAGTTAGCGGACCTCCTGGTAACACGAAAACTCATTTGGCCGTGCGTTTGAATTTGCCTTGCTGCTACTACTGCAGGCCTTGTGTTTGTATGGGGGGGGGGGGGGTCTCTAACGTTCTGTCTTCCAGAATCTTTCCTCGTGTCTACTCTGAAACATCTCGGTACAGCTCCAAAGAAAGGAAGCCCCAACGGGGCAAAGACCGCCTGTCACAAGGTTCTGGTTCGCTGCTCGTGAAACGTTTAAAAATGGAGGATGAATTTGCGGAGATTTTTAATTGCTGGGATGAAATGTCTCCATGAAACAAACTCTTTCATCCCGAGTCATCGCGGCCACTTGACGTCAGTTTGGCAACGTCAAAACCCGGCACGCGTGAAGTCTGGAAGGTTCCGGGACATTAACGATTGGACAATGAACGCTCGACAAATTGTGGAGGAATTTGAAGTAAAATTTTCCAAACTAAACCTTTTCCTGCAAGTGCTTCTTGAAGGGAGGCAGCCCCCCCTCTTGGGGAAAGATTTAACAATTGACTTTTTTACGAACGTGGAGATTGCGCACCGCTTGAGAGACTTGGAGAGGGCAAGGCTGGGGAGCATTGCAAAGCGACCAACAGCAACTCTTGTCGGCCTGATCTTTTGCGCAGATTGCCCGAGGGGGAAGTGGGCATCGTCCAGGAGACGTGTGAAGCAGAGGGTCGGGGACGCAGATGCACCGGGCTCGCTCGCACAGGCGGTTCCTTGCCGGCGTGAAATCAATCGTCGAGTCACAAACATCACACTCAGTAACCCGTCGCAACGCTGCTACTGTCACAGCTCCACTGTCACCGCCTGCCACTGCTCTGCCACCGTCACCGCCCTCTGCTGCCCAGCCACGATCACCGCTCTCCACTGCCCAGCCACCATCACTGCCCAGCCACCATCACCGCCTCTGCACTGCCCAGCCACCATCACCGCCTCTGCACTGCCCAGCCACCATCACTGCCTCTGCACTGCCCAGCCACCATCACCGCCTCTGCACTGCCCAGCCACCGTCACCGCCTCTGCACTGCCCAGCCACCATCACTGCCCAGCCACCATCACCGCCTCTCCACTGCCCAGCCACCGTCACCGCCTCTGCACTGCCCAGCCACCATCACCGCCTCTGCACTGCCACTGAATCGGCCACCGTCACCGCCCCTCTGCTGCCCAGCCACAGGAAGCTCACACAGCTGCTCCGTCTGCCCTGCACCCTCCTTTCCCGTGTGCGCGTTTTGTAGCCGCTCACTGGCTGCTGGCGTTCTATACCAAGCTCCACCGACCGGCCATCGTCCTCCTATGTGCGGGTGGCGCAGGCTGTGCGGTAAACCACTCGTCCCACTCCTCCCACATGCAATTTTGGTGCACAGTGCTGTGTGCATGGCGGGGGGGGGGGGTTGTCCTTAACCAAATGTCTTCCAGAAGTCTCCTCCCCCCTGAGCAGAGCTTGCGTCTCCGTAGCCCAGGCGGTGAGACGTCGCGTGCCTCGTGGTCTGGGTAAACAAATGGACTCCCCCCACACACACCCACTTGTTACCTGTGGAACATACGAATCTGTCCGTTGCTGTGGCTTGCCAGAAATCTTGAGGGGGGCGGGGGGGGCCTTTCACGTTCTCTGTTACAGAACCTAGTCAAACGTCCAGCCCTACCTACCTACCCTGTACAACAAGCCCAGCCCTGCAGAAGGGGAAGAAGAGACACCACAGCAAGCCCCATGACACCACAGCAAGCCCCATGACACCGCCACAACCAGGGAGTGCCCTTTGACTCTCCTCACTCTGCATGCGTCATTCTCAATGGGTCATGAGTTGGCTCTGTAGCCACGAGTGTGAACACGGAGGTTGTGTTTATCGTTGTCAAGGCTCAGCAGGTGGTGGTGGTGAATGGGAAACGCAAGCTGACGCACAGAGCAAGCAGCTGCACTGCTGTACAACACCAACCCAGGGAGTGTCAATGACTCTTGTACTTACCACACAGCAACTTTATTTATCAATGGCAATGAGCCTTGGCTGTGGAGCCACGCGTGAGCATCATGGAGGTTGTGTTTTATTATTGTCAAGGCTGAGCGGATGGTGGTGGTGATGGGGAATCAGACACGCTGGCATCCGTTCCTGCCACCCCCAACTTTGAGAGAGATGTCTGGGCGAGTTCTCAACCCAGGTAACCGTGCGAGTCTCCGGCCCGATCCTCGGCCTTGCTCACCAAACGAGCGATGTGGGTGTTTACTTGAAGTTGGCAGTTTTATTTCATAATCGGCCACGCGGGGATAGTTGTCGGCAGGACTTTGTGAAAGTTTTAAACGAGGCAAAACTTGAAACCTTTATTAGCAAATGACCACAGCGTGAAGTTTACGTAATGTGACATGAAGATTGAAATCAAGGATAATTGTTTTTTACCCTTTTATCTGGCAACAAAACTGACACCTTTTTTACAAGGAGTCGTGTTTGCATTGACCACAATACCTGCGGTCGGAATACAAACAAAAAACACAACTATGTTAATGTATGTGCACTTTCCTTGAAGTTGATTAGTCCACACCGAGACAGCTTTTCTTAGAGCCTAGTCTCACATGGTGTTGGAATTAATGATGCCAAAAGGCGCAAAAAAAGTGTCACTTTTGTTGCCAGATAAAAGGGTATAAACACAATTATATATTCTGCTACTGGCAAAGGAGGTTCCTATGGTGGATTGAAATCGGTGTTTTCTTACGGCCGTCCTGAATATTTCCCTAAGCCAGCAAAGGGCGTTGATGGTGACATTGCCAGCAAGCGGTGTGCAGTGTTGGCCCTTGTGGGTCTGGGGTGGGGGAGGGGGAGGGGCTCCTAACGTTCTATGTTACAGGACCCCAGCAGTTGTGCCTAGCGCAGGCGTCTCGTTCAACTCCACGCAACTTCCTCAGTGCAACTCCACACAACCTCGCTGCAACTCCAGGCAACTCGGTGCAACTCCACGTCGCCTCAGAACAATTTCATTCAACCTTGCTCCAACTCCTCCACACAACCTCAATCCAACGCCACGTTACCTCGCTGCAACTCTACGTAACCTCAGAACACCTTCACGCAACCTTGCTCCAACTCCTCGCAACTTCGCTGCAACTCCACGCGTTCTCTGCAACTCCCAAGCAACCTCGCGACATCGTACAAGGGGGGAGAGCAACAGGGAAGGAAGCGCAAATTGCTCCTCTGTCATCGGCCATTCCAGGCGGTTAACGGGACCCGGTAACACCGTCAACACTTTGACGTTCACATTTGCCTCGCTGCTACTGCTGCTACAGGCCTTGTGTTTGTGGGGGGGGGGNTTTGTCTCACGTTCTGTCTTCCAGAATCCTCTCCCTGATCTACTCTCACACATCAAACATCTCGGTACAGCTCTTAAAGAAAGGAAGCCCCAACGGGGCAGAGATCCCAGGCAGTGACGGGACAGGGAGCCAGGTCTGCGTCTCGATGTCTCGGTTCAACTCCACGCGGCTTCGTGTTGCGCAAGCGGAGTGGAGGGCGTGCAGATGTCTGGGGCGTCGTCGGGAGAATCCAGGCCGTTAACGGGACACCTGGTAAAGTTAAAACGCCGTTGCCATTGGCGTTGTCAACGGCTACTTCAGGCTTTGCGTTCGTGTCGGAGTTGGGGGGGGGGGGGGTCCTGACGTTTTATCTTCCAGAATCCCTCGCGTCTCCTGCGTCCTCGCGACGACTGCAAAGAGGGGGAAGAGAGATCATCGGTGAATCCAGGCAGTCGCAAGATCCCCAAGTCCCATTTACACAGACGTCTCTCTCGGTTCCAACTCCACGCAAACCCTCTCGTGCGTCCCGTGAAGGTGTCTGGGCTTCGTCGCGGAGAATTCGGGCCGGTTTCCGTGGCACCTGGTAAACACCACAAATCTTCTCTGCCCAAATCTATCGCTTTTTGAAACGTGAGTTTTTGTTATTTTATTTTTTTCAGTTTCATTCATTAGGGTTTACCCTGAGCCATTCGGCTCTTGATTTGGGTTCAACCGCAACAAACATTAAAATGACAAGATACACCTAAAATTAATTGTACACAAATCTGAACATCGCATTACGTAAACAATGAAATGCTACAGAAAAAGCACAAACCAAATCCGTGTTGCGTACACAAAGTGCAGAAAAAACTATTTCGATGTTAGATCCCAATAACAATACAATACAAACGAAGAAAATTCTGTAGAAATCTATACTAAATAAAAAAATCGGGCCAAACCAAGCCCCTCTAAAACTTAGTAAAACAATGCTATGTCAACAACGTAACAGTTTTCCCAACAAATGTGATTTAAAGTTTACAATAGCGACACACACATCGCCTAAACGTAGCATCCTTGGCTAGCTGCGTAAGTCAATCCATGACAGCCGGATTAACAACAGCAGCAGCAGCGCACCATAATCACAATACATAACAAGTTAATACGTCGGTCATCTACAGCTCTATTTATTATTTCAGGCCACTGCGTTCGCATCGCAGCTGGGGGTCGGTTGGGGGGGGTGGGTGTCCTAACGGTTTATCTTCCAGAAACCTCTCCCCGGTCTACTCTCGCTCAAACGTCAAACATCTCGGTACAGCTCCAAACCAAGGAAGCCCCAATGGGGCAGAGATCCCAGGCAGTGATGGGACAGGGAGCCAGGTCTGCGTCTCGATGTCTCGGTTCAACTCCACGCAACTTCCTCAGTGCAACTCCACGTAACCTCGGTGCTACTCAGCGCAACTTTGATTCAACTCCCAACAGCATCCATCAGGGAGTGTCAATGTCTCTTGCTACCCACAGCAGCAGCAGCAACATTATTACTATGAACTGGTCACGAGCAGTGCTGCTAGGTAGCCACGAGTGTGAACACGGAGGTTGTGTTTATCGTTGTCAAGGCTCGGCAGGTGGTGGTGGTGGTGAATGTGAAACGCAAGCTGACGCACAGAGCAAGCAGCCGCACTGCTGTACAACACCAACCCAGCCCTGGGTGGAAGGGGGGAGAAGCCGTACGGCCATTACCATCCACCAGGGAGTGTCAATGACTCTTGTCCTTCCCGCACAGCAACTTTGTTTATCGATGGCAATGAGCCTTGGCTGTGTAGCCCACACTTGGACATACGGAGGTTGTGTTTATCGTTGTCAAGGCTGAGCGGATGGTGGTGGTGGTGGTGGTGATGGGGAATCAGACACGCTGGCATCCGTTCCTGCCACCCCCAACTTTGAGAGAGATGTCTGGGCGAGTTCTCAACCCAGGTAACCGTGCGAGTCTCCGGCCCGATCCTCGGCCTTGCTCACCAAACGAGCGATGTGGATGTTGTACTTGAGGTTAAACGCCGTTGCCATTGGCATTATCAACGACTACTTCAGGCTTTGCGTTCGTATCGGAGTTGGCGGGGGGGGGTCCTGACGTTTTATCTTCCAGAATCTCTCGCGTCTCCTGTGTCCTCGCGACGCCGGCACAGAAGAGATCATCTGTGAATCCAGGCAGTCGCAAGATCCCCAAGTCCCATTTACACAGACGTCTCTCTCGGTTCCAACTCCACGCAAACCCTCTCGTGCGTCCCGTAAAGGTGTCTGGGCTTCGTCGCGGAGAATTCGGGCCGGTTTCCGTGGCACCTGGTAAACACCAAATCTTCTCTGCCCAAATCTATCGCTTTTTTAAATCCTTTATATTAAGTTCGCTTGCTTGCTTAGGACCGTGCAAATATTTCGGTCGTTTTTTAACCCACTTCCCGTGATCCAATTGAACTGACATTTTGCACACAGACTCGTTGTGCGTGACAATTTATTTTCGTGAAAAAAATTTCCGTAGCTACACTTTTTAGGAATTTTTATTTATTATATTTAATTACCAATTGCTTAATGGTGGCAGGCAATCATCTGACCCATAGGTGGCAGCCATCTCAAGCCAGAGGACGAGAGGACTCTAGCCGCCACGCATATAAAGGATTTATAGTGAAAAACTTTGTTTTTACGGGTTAATTTTTCACACGTGAGTTTTGTTATTTTATTTGTGTTCGTATGTCGGGAGTTGACGGGGCGGGGAAGGGGGGGTGGGTGTTGTGTTAACGCCGTGTCTTGCAGACTCGCGTCTCCTGCGTGCTCACAGCAAGAACTGCAACGGGGTGGGGGGGAAGAGCGAGAGAGTTGACAGAGTTGATGGGCGAATCCAGGCGGTTACAGGAGCCCAGCTCTGATTTCACACAGACGTCTCTGATCGGTTCGAACTCCACGCAAACCCTCTCGTGTCTCCATCATCGCCTTGTGGATTATTCAAACTTGATTTGAGGCTTTCGTGACTGCAGGAATTACTCTTTGGTTCTTTGGTAAAGTCACGTAGAAAGAAAATAAATTGAATAGAATGCGACGTTTCGATTGCAACACGAGCTGTTGTCATCGGGTATAACTCAGTTTGAGAGAGACAAAACGGACACGGAGACACAAAGACACACAAGCAGAGAGAGGCAACAGACGCACATAGACACACGGAGGTGATTGTGGTGGTGGTGTTGAGAACCGGGGGGTG
Organism: Lethenteron camtschaticum; assembly: GCA_018977245.1. Lineage (NCBI taxonomy): Eukaryota > Metazoa > Chordata > Hyperoartia > Petromyzontiformes > Petromyzontidae > Lethenteron > Lethenteron camtschaticum. Next base: position 76,147 of record WFAB01001326.1, on the reverse strand, counting down.
TGAGTACGCCAGGTTAAGAACAACAGGTTTAGAGGCTCTCTCTGTTTTAAAAGTGATGGACGCCTTCCCTCCCTACAATGCCTCCCTCCGATGCTGTGAGTCGTGAGTGCCTGCCGCTGTAGGAGGCAGTGGCATCGTTTAACAAGTAGCAGCAGCAGCAGGGGGCTTTTCGCGACCGACTTACGTAATAGAGGTTGGTTTTTGAGCGTGTGCTAGAACTAGTGACGAATTGGCACGTTTTGTTCACGCGACAAACCTTACCCAATTGGCCGTGTCGGGTGGTGGCGGGTTTCAACGACACATTTAATATATTCACGAGATCCAACCCAAAAACAACAACTCTGTTACATCTTCTTGGTTCTTTCGGTAAAGTCACGTAGAATGGAAATAATAAAATAATAAAAATAAAATATAAATAATTCTCACGACGTTTCGGCCACAACGCAAGCAGCCCTCCTCAGGTGGAGAACAGGTCTGTGGAGAAGACAGTCTGAATGCGTTGTGGCCGAAACGTCGTGAATTTATTGTTTTATTTTTATTATTTTATTTCCATTCTACGTGATGACTTCACCGAAAGAACCAAGAAGATGAATCCCTGCTGCAGTCACGAAATCTTTAAATCGAAATTTAACTCTGTTACGCTTTTACAAACGTTGCGTTGCCACAGAATTAGCGTTCTCACGTCGTGAGTTGGGGCTGGGTAGGAGGAAGGGGGTGGGGAGGGTTGCTGTGTCCACGCCGTGTCTTGCAGACTCCCTCGCGTCTCCTGCGTGCTCGCGACGGCAGCAGCAGCAGCAGAGAGGGATCGTCGGTGAACCCAGGCGGTGGCAGGTGCACCACCAAGTTTGATTCACACGGACGTCGCTCTCGCTTGGAACTGCGCGCAAACCCTCGTGCGTGTGAGTGTGTGTGTCCGTCGTGCGCCGATGTCTGGGCGTTGTCGTCGGAGAATCCAGGCCGCTGTCTGGGCACCTGGTGACTACGGAATAAATCCTCCGGCACGAATCCATTGCTGTTACAAACGTCGCTGTGTTTCTTCGGAATTTGTGTTCGTGTGTCGCGAGTCGGAGGAGCGGGACTGGGGGGGGGTGTTGTGTTCACGCCGTGTCTTGCAGACTCCCTCGCGTCTCCTGCGTGCTCGCAACAACAGCCACAGCAGCAATGGGGGAGAGAGATCATTGGTGAATCCAGGCAGTCACAAGATCCCCAAGTCCGATTTCCACAGACGTCTCTCTCGGTTCGAACTCCACGCAAACCCTCTCGTGCGTCCCGTGAAAGAAGTGCAGATGTCTGGGCATCGTCGGAGAATCCAGGCAGTTAACGGGACACCTGGTAAACAAAGTTACCACGCCGTTGCCTTTCGTTCGTATTTTCAATGTCTAATTCAGGCTTTGAGTCCGTATCAGAGTTGGTGGGATTGGTTGGGGGGGGGGTCTCTAACGTTCTGTCTTCCAGAATCTTTCCTCGTGTCTACTCTGAAACATCTCGGTACAGCTCCAAACCAAGGAAGCCCCAACGGGGCAGAGACCCCAGGCAGTGAGGGGACAGGGAGCCAGGTCTGCGTCTCGATGTCTCGGTTCAAATGCAGAGGCAGGAAGAGCAAACGGTCAAATCGGCGGTGGATACGGGCAGTTGGCGGACCTCCTGGTAACACCGCAACCCCTTTGGCCGTGCGTTTGAATTTACCTTGCTACTAATACAGGGTTTGTTTGTATGGGGGGAGTAGTGGGGGGGCGGTACTCTAACGTTCTGTCTTCCAGAATCTTTCCTCGTGTCTACTCTGAAACATCTCGGTACAGCTCCAAAGAAAGGAAGCCCCAACGGGGCAGAGTTCCCAGTCCTGGACAGGAGGGGCCAGAGACACCCAACAGCGTCCATCAGGGAGTGTCAATGTCTCTTGCTACCCACAGCAGCAGCAGCAACATTATTACTATGAACTGGTCATGAGCAGTGCTGCTAGGTAGCCACGAGTGTGAACACGGAGGTTGTGTTTATCGTTGTCAAGGCTCGGCAGGTGGTGGTGGTGGTGAATGTGAAACGCAAGCTGACGCACAGAGCAAGCGGCCGCACTGCTGTACAACACCAACCCAGCCCTGGGTGGAAGGGGGGAGAAGCCGTACGGCCATTACCATCCACCAGGGAGTGTCAATGACTCTTGTACTTCCCGCACAGCAACTTTGTTTATCAATGGCAATGAGCCTTGGCTGTGTAGCCACACCTGGACATACGGAGGTTGTGTTTATCATTGTCAAGGCTGAGCGGATGACGGTGGTGGTGGTGGTGATGGGGAATCAGACACGCTGGCATCCGTTCCTGCCACCCCCAACTTTGAGAGAGATGTCTGGGCGAGTTCTCAACCCAGGTAACCGTGCGAGTCTCCGGCCCGATCCTCGGCCTTGCTCACCAAACGAGCGATGTGGATGTTCTACTTGAGGTTAAACGCCGTTGCCATTGGCATTATCAACGACTACTTCAGGCTTTGCGTTCGTATCGGAGTTGGGGGGGGGGGGTCCTGACGTTTTATCTTCCAGAATCCCTCGCGTCTCCTGCGTCCTCACGACGCCGGCAAAGAGGGGGAAGAGAGATCATCGGTGAATCCAGGCAGTCGCAAGATCCCCAAGTCCCATTTACACAGACGTTTCTCTTGGTTCCAACTCCACGCAAACCCTCTCGTGCGTCCCGTGAAGGTGTCTGGGCTTCGTCGCGGAGAATTCGGGCCGGTTTCCGTGGCACCTGGTAAACACCACAAATCTTCTCTGCCCAAATCTATCGCTTTTTGAAACGTGAGTTTTTGTTATTTTATTTTTTCAGTTTCATTCATTAGGGTTTACCCTGAGCCATTCGGCTCTTGATTTGGGTTCAACCGCAACAAACATTAAAATGACAAGATACACCTAAAATTAATCGCACGCAAATGTGAACATCGCATTACGTAAACAATGAAATGCTACAGAAAAAGCACAAACCCATCCTTTCTGCATACAGAAAGTGCAAAAAATTCCATTTCTGTTTGATCCCAATAACAATCATACTACAATACAGATACAAAAATCTGTATAAATCTATACTAAATCAAAAAAATCGGGCCAAACCAATCCCCTCTAAAACTTAGTAAAACAACGCTATGTCAACAACGTAACAGTTTTCCCAACAAATGTGATTTAAAGTTTACAATAGCGACACACACATCGCCTAAACGTAGCATCCTTGGCTAGCTGCGTAAGTCAATCCATGACAGCCGGATTAACAACAGCAGCAGCAGCGCACCATAATCACAATACATAACAAGTTAATACGTCGGTCATCTACAGCTCTATTTATTATTTCAGGCCACTGCGTTCGCATCGCAGCTGGGGGTCGGTTGGGGGGGTGGGTGTCCTAACGGTTTATCTTCCAGAAACCTCTCCCCGGTCTACTCTCGCTCAAACGTCAAACATCTCGGTACAGCTCCAAACCAAGGAAGCCCAACGGGGCAGAGATCCCAGGCAGTGACGGGACGGGGCCAGGTCTGCGTCTCGATGTCTCGGTTCAACTCCACGCAACTTCCTCAGTGCAACTCCACGTAACCTCGGTGCTACTCAACGCAACTTTGATGCAACTCCAACAGCGTCCATCAGGGAGTGTCAACGTCTCTTGCTACCCACAGCAGCAGCAGCAACATTATTACTATGAACTGGTCACGAGCAGTGCTGCTAGGTAGCCACGAGTGTGAACACGGAGGTTGTGTTTATCGTTGTCAAGGTTCGGCAGGTGGTGGTGGTGGTGAATGTGAAACGCAAGCTGACGCACAGAGCAAGCAGCCGCACTGCTGTACAACACCAACCCAGCCCTGGGTGGAAGGGGGGAGAAGCCGTACGGCCATTACCATCCACCAGGGAGTGTCAATGTCTCTTGCTACCCACAGCAGCAGCAGCAGCAGCAGCATTATTTATGATCAATGGCAATGAGCCGTGCTCTGTAGCCACGCGTGAGCATCATGGAGGTTGTGTTTTATTATTGTCAAGGCTGAGCGGATGGTGGTGGTGGTGGTGGTGGGGAATCAGACACGCTGGCATCCGTTCCTGCCACCCCAACTTTGAGAGAGATGTCTGGGCGAGTTCTCAACCCAGGTAACCGTGCGAGTCTCCGGCCCGATCCTCGGCCTTGCTCACCAAACGAGCGACGTGGATGTCTATTTGAGCACCAAAGGGACATTAAATTCTCCCAAACACAGCTGTCAGAAGTTGCAGAGCTTGCTTTCCAACTAGGACATTCAATTGATTTTGATAACGTTGAAGCGTTATGCGGAACTAATTATTGCTGGCCAAGATTAGTTGGATAATTGAAATCTAGAATAATTCAAATAATTTCAATCGCTGTGATGGCTACAGACTCGGCGCAGCCTGGAAGCTTCTTAAATCTCGACTTAAAGCTTTAGTGGCTCCAGGAATTCATATTCTTTGGGTCTTTCGGTGAAGCCGCATGACTTTACCGAATGTATTAAGTAATACACAACACACATTGCAATGCCTTACATGTGTGTCACATGCTAAGTGGCTGATTACTGATCTATTACTTAGTTGCATAGCCCCTCACCGCCGCCTCTGATCTCGAATCCTGAAGGGGTTCAACAACAACGATGATGACATCGTCATCCTGCACTGTTTGTTTAAGACCAGAAGCAGGTGGACGGCTTCACTATTCTGGCAAATCGCACCGAAGGTGCCGGATGTAGTTTCCAGCGAAACGTCGCTGTTACTCGGATTGTAAATGTTGTGGATCCACTCTTCAACACACCGGCGGGCTAAAGTGGTGAACTATTTTGTCTTTTGTCAACGTGACACATTTTTTACTGATTGGCCGTGTCGGGTGGTGGCGGGTTTTAGCGACACATTTAAAATATTTACGCGATCCAACCCAAAAGCAACAACTCTATCGCGTTTTTTCAAACGTTTCGTTGCTACAGAATTAGTGTTCTCATGTCGGGAGTTGGGGCTGGGTAGGAGGAAGGGGGAGGAGGGTTGTGTTCGCGCCGTGTCTTACAGACTTGCCGTGCATTTCAATTAGCCTTGCTGCTGCTACTACAGGATGTGTTTGTATCGGGGGTGGGGGGGGGCTCCTAACGTTCTATGTTACAGGACCCCATCAGTTGTGCCTAGCGCAGACGTCTCGTTCAACTCCACGCAACTTCTCAGTGCAACTCCACGTAACCTCGCTGCAACTCTACGTAACCTCAGAACGCCTTCACGCAACTTGCTCCAACTCCTCGCAACTCCAGTGCAACTCGACGCGTTCTCTGTGCAACTCCCAAGCAACCTCGCGACATCGTACAAGGGGGGAGAGCAACAGGGAAGGAAGCGCAAATTGCTCCTCTGTCATCGGCCATTCCAGGCGGTTAACGGGACCCGGTAACACCGTCAACACTTTGACGTTCACATTTGCCTCGCTGCTACTGCTGCTACAGGCCTTGTGTTTGTGGGGGGGGGGTCTCTAACGTTCTGTCTTCCAGAATCCTCTCCCCGGTCTACTCTCGCTCAAACGTCAAACATCTCGGTACAGCTCCAAACCAAGGAAGCCCCAACGGGGCAGAGATCCCAGGCAGTGACGGGACAGGGAGCCAGGTCTGCGTCTCGATGTCTCGGTTCAACTCCACGCGGCTTCGTGTTGCGCAAGCGGAGTGGAGGGCGTGCAGATGTCTGGGGCGTCGTCGGGAGAATCCAGGCCGTTAACGGGACACCTGGTAAAGTTAAAACGCCGTTGCCATTGGCGTTGTCAACGACTACTTCAGGCTTTGCGTTCGTATCGGAGTTGGTGGGGGGGGGTCCTGACGTTTTATCTTCCAGACTCCTCGCGTCTCCTGCGTCCTCGCGACGCCGGCAAAGAGCGGGAAGAGAGATCATCGGTGGATCCAGGCAGTCGCAAGATCCCCAAGTCCCATTTACACAGACGTCTCTCTCGGTTCCAACTCCACGCAAACCCTCTCGTGCGTCCCGTGAAGGTGTCTGGGCTTCGTCGCGGAGAATTCGGGCCGGTTTCCGTGACACCTGGTAAACACCACAAATCTTCTCTGCCCAAATCTATCGCTTTTTGTACACTCTTTTATTTAACTCCCTTCGTCTGTATCTTCAAAAAATAAATATTGTAACTCAATTTTTATCCACTTCTCAATGTGCTATCGACTGCAAACTTGGTATAGGTGTGTCATACTGATGACTATTATATTCTATCATTGAAAAAGAATATATATATATTTTTCTTCTTTGTTCTTTCGGTAAAGTCACGTAGAAGGGAAGTAATAAAATAATAAAAATAAAACAATAAAATTATTCTCGCGACGTTTCGGCCACAACGCAAGCAGCCGTCCTCAGGTGAAGAACAGGTCTGTCGGAAAGACAGCGTCCGAATGAGTCTTTCCGACAGACCTGTTCTTCACCTGAGGACGGTTGCTTGCGTTGTGGCCGAAACGTCGTGAGAATAATTTTATTGTTTTATTTTTATTATTTTATTACTTCCCTTCTACGTGACTTTACCGAAAGAACCAAGAAGATGAATCCCTGCAGTCACGAAAGCTTTAAATCAAAATTTAATATATATTTTTTTAAACGATCAATTTTTTACGGCTCTAATTGTCGACGCTCAACTCACGGGTGTCAATCACCACGTGGTCCCTTAGTCACGGCAAGCCTCGGGAGCCATGCCATGGGCGGGTGATGTGGAAGGAGGGGAGGGGTGATGGGGAAAGGGGGCAGGGGGAAGGGCAGCTCGGATAGTACATTTAATTAAAGCGTGATTAGAAAAAGAATTTAAAAATATTTTATTCAAACGTGATTTTTTGTTTTGTGTTTGTATGGCGGGGAAGGGGGGGTGGGTGTTGTGTTAACGCCGTGTCTTGCAGACTCGCGTCTCCTGCGTGCTCACAGCAAGAACTGCAACGGGGTGGGGGAAGAGCGAGAGAGTTGACAGAGTTGATGGGCGAATCCAGGCGGTTACAGGAGATTCACGCAGACGTGTCTCATCGGTTCAAACTCCACGCAAACCCTCTCGTGTCTCTCCATCGCCTTGTGGATGATTGTAGTGGTGGAGGTGATTGTGGTGGTGGTGGTGTTGATCACCAGGGGGTGTGAGTACCCCAGGTTAAGAACAACAGGTTTAGAGGCACACCACTTGTATGTGATCGTGTGCTAGAACTAGTGACACATTGGCACGTGTTGTTCACGCGACAAACCTTACCCAATTGGCCGTGTCGGGTGGTGGCGGGTTTCAACGACACATTTAATATATTCACGAGATCCAACCCAACAACAACAACAACAACTCTGTTGCGTCTTCTTGGTTCTTTCGGTAAAGTCATCACGTAGAATGGAAATAATAAAAATAAAACATAAAATAATTCTCACGACGTTTCGGCCACAACGCAAGCAGCCCTCCTCAGGTGGAGAACAGGTCTGTGAGAAGACAGTCTGAATGCGTTGTGGCCGAAACGTCGTGAATTTATTGTTTTATTTTATTATTTATTATTTCCTTCTACGTGATGACTTCACCGAAAGAACCAAGAAGATGAATCCCTGCTGCAGTCACGAAATCTTTAAATCGAAATTTAACTCTGTTACGCTTTTACAAACGTTGCGTTGCCACAGAATTAGCGTTCTCACGTCGTGAGTTGGGGCGGGTAGGAGGAAGGGGGGTGGGGAGGGTTGCTGTGTCCACGCGTGTCTTGCAGACTCCCTCGCGTCTCCTGCGTGCTCGCGACGGCAGCAGCAGCAGAGAGGGATCGTCGGTGAACCCAGGCGGTGGCAGGAGCACCACCAAGTTTGATTCACACGGACGTCGCTCTCGCTTGGAACTGCGCGCAAACCCTCGTGCGTGTGAGTGTGTGTGTCCGTCGTGCGCCGATGTCTGGGCGTTGTCGTCGGAGAATCCAGGCCGCTGTCTGGGGCACCTGGTGACTACGGAATAAATCCTCCGGCACGAATCCATTGCTGTTACAAACGTCGCTGTGTTTCTTCGGAATTTGTGTTCGTGTGTCGTGAGTCGGAGGTGCGGGACTGGGGGGGTGTTGTGTTAACGCCGTGTCTTGCAGACTCCCTCGTATCTTGGCTCGCTCGCATCAACAGCGGCAAAGGGAGAGAGAGAGNTCATCGGTGAATCGAGGCGGTTACAGGAGCCCAAGTCTGCCTCACGCAGATGTCTCTTGGGTTCGTACCCCAACGGGGCAGAGATCCCAGGCAGTGATGGGACACCTGGTAAAGTTAAACGCCGTTGCCATTAGCGTTGTCAACGACTACTTCAGGCTTTGCGTTCGTGTCGGAGTTGGGGGGGGGGGGTCCTGACGTTTTATCTTCCAGAATCCCTCGCGTCTCCTGCGTCCTCGCGACGCCAGCAAAGAGGGGAAGAGAGATCATCGGTGAATCCAGGCAGTCGCAAGATCCCCAAGTCCCATTTACACAGACGTCTCTCTCGTTCCAACTCCACGCAAACCCTCTCGTGCGTCCCGTGAAGGAAGTGGGAATGTCTGGGGCGTCGTCGGGAGAATCCAGGCAGTTTCCATGGAACCTTGTAACAGCGCAACTCTTTTGCTCAAGTTTGTTTTCACTACAGACGTTGCTACTGCGTTCGCATCGCAGCTGGGGTGGGTTAGGGGGGTGGGTGTCCTAACGTTCTGTCTTCCAGAATCCTCTCCATGTTCTACTCTCGCTCAAATCAAACATCTCGGTACAGCTCCAGGCAGTGACGGGACAGGGAGCCAGATACGCAACCCCCTGCCGCTGTGACAACCCAGTCCTGGACAGGAGGTGCCAGAGACAACCAACAGCGTCCATCAGGGAGTGTCAATGTCTCTTGCTACCCACAGCAGCAGCAGCAGCAGCGTTATTTATGATCAATGGCAATGAGCCGTGCTCTGTAGCCACGCGTGAGCATCATGGAGGTTGTGTTTTATTATTGTCAAGGCTGAGCGGATGTGGTGGTGGTGGTGATGGGGAATCAGACACGCTGGCATCCGTTCCTGCCACCCCAACTTTGAGAGAGATGTCTGGGCGAGTTCTCAACCCAGGTAACCGTGCGAGTCTCCGGCCTGATCCTCGGCCTTGCTCACCAAACGAGCGATGTGGATGTTGTACTTGAGGTTGGGTTTTCGTAATCGGCCACGTGGGGAAAAGTTGTCGGCAGGACTTTGAAGTTTCGATTCAAAGCTTTCGTGACTGCAGGGATTCATATTCTGTTTTTTTTGGTAAAGTCACGTAGAAGGGAAACAATGAAAATAATAAAAATAATTATATAGTGTAGTGTATACCCAGTTACTTAATGTGAATAGCTCAGCTTATTGGAAAGCACATTGAGTACATTGATTAAATTGATGTAGTTTATCTTTAGTTTTTTCACATCGATGTATTGTATGGTAGTAGTGGTAATTGCAGTTATTTAGCGTCAATATGCTGAATTCCTCTGATATGTAAACTCCTTTGTCACGGCGCTCTGCTCCTCCCACCCAGCTTAAAACTGCTCTTCCAAGCTTAGTGTTCATTGGGACGCTGTCTTTCCGACAGATTTGTTCTTCACCTGAGGACGGCTGCTTGCGTTGTGGCCAAAACGTCGTGAGAATTGTTTCATTTGTATTATTTTATTATTTCCCTTGTACGTTACTTTACCGAAAGAACCAAGAATAGGACTTTGTGAAAGTTTTAAACGAGGCAAAACTTGAAACCTTTATCAGCAAATGACCACGGCGTGAAGTTTACGTAATGTGACCTGAAGATTGAAATCGGTGTTTTCTTACGGCTGTCCTGAATATTTCCCTAAGCCAGCAAAGGGCGTTGATGGTGACATTGCTAGCAAGCGGTGTGCAGTGTTGGCCCTTGTGGGTCTGGGGTGGGGGAGGGGGAGGGGCTCCTAACGTTCTATGTTACAGGACCCAGCAGTTGTGCCTAGCGCAGACGTCTCGTTCAACTCCACGCAACTTCCTCAGTGCAACTCCACACAACCTCGCTGCAACTCCAGGCAACTCGGTGCAACTCCACGTAGCCTCAGAACAATTTCATTCAACCTTGCTCCAACTCTTCCACACGTTCTCTGTGCAACTCCACGTGACTTCGCTGTAACTCTACGTAACTTCAGAACACACGCAACCTTGCTCCAACTCCTCGCAACTTCAGTGCAACTCGACGCGTTCTCTGTGCAACTCCCAAGCAACCTCGCGACATCGTACGAGGGGGAGAGCAACAGGGAAGGAAGCGCAAATTGCTCCTCTGTCATCGGCCATTCCAGGCGGTTAACGGGACCCGGTAACACCGTCAACACTTTGGCGTTCACATTTGCCTTGCTGCTACTGCTGCTACAGGCCTTGTGTTTGTATCGGAGTTGGGGGGGGGGGGGTCTTAACACCGTGTCTTCCATAATCCCTCGCATCTCCTGCGTCCTCGCAACGCCAGCAAAGAGAGGGAAGAGATCATCGGTGAATCCAGGCAGTCACAATAATATTGATCTAACAATCACCACAAATGCTACTCGGTTTGTAGACACCAGGGTACTGTGAGTCAAGAATGACATCCTTTAAGGATGGGATCAGATCAGTCCTTGTGTTTGTATCAGGGTGGGGGTGGGGAGGGGGTCTCTAACGTTCTGTCTTCCAGAATCTTTCCTCGTGTCTACTCTGAAACATCTCGGTACAGCTCCAAAGAAAGGAATCCCCAACGGGGCAGAGTTCCCAGTCCTGGACAGGAGAGCCAGAGACAACCAACAGCGTCCATCAGGGAGTGTCAATGTCTCTTGCTACCCACAGCAGCAGCAGCAGCATTATTTGTGATCAATGGCAGTGAGCCGTGCTCTGTAGCCACGCGTGAGCATCATGGAGGTTGTGTTTTATTATTGTCAAGGCTGAGCGGATGGTGGTGGTGGTGGTGATGGGGAATCAGACACGCTGGCATCCGTTCCTGCCACCCCCAACTTTGAGAGAGATGTCTGGGCGAGTTCTCAACCCAGGTAACCGTGCGAGTCTCCGGCCCGATCCTCGGCCTTGCTCACCAAACGAGCGATGTGGATGTTGTACTTGAGGTTAAACGCCGTTGCCATTGGCATTATCAACGACTACTTCAGGCTTTGCGTTCGTGTCGGAGTTGGGGGGGGGGGTCCTGACGTTTTATCTTCCAGAATCCCTCGCGTCTCCTGCGTCCTCGCGACGCCGGCAAAGAGGGGAAGAGAGATCATCGGTGAATCCAGGCAGTCACAAGATCCCCAAGTCCCATTTACACAGACGTCTCTCTCGGTTCCAACTCCACGCAAACCCTCTCGTGCGTCCCGTGAAGGTGTCTGGGCTTCGTCGCGGAGAATTCGGGCCGGTTTCCGTGGCACCTGGTAAACACCACAAATCTTCTCTGCCCAAATCTATCGCTTTTTTAAATCCTTTATATTAAGTTCGCTTGCTTGCTTAGGACCGTGCAAATATTTCGGTCGTTTTTTAACCCACTTCCCGTGATCCAATTGAACTGACATTTTGCACACAGACTCGTTGTGCGTGACAATTTATTTTCGTGAAAAAAATTTCCGTACTACACTTTTTAGGAATTTTATTTATTATATTTAATATTTAATTACCAATTGCTTAATGGTGGCAGGCAATCATCTGACCCATCGGTGGCAGCCATCTGAAGCCAGAGGACGAGAGGACTCTAGCCGCCACGCATATAAAGGATTTATAGTGAAAAACTTTGTTTTTACGGGTTAATTTTTCACACGTGAGTTTTGTTATTTTATTTGTGTTCGTATGTCGGGAGTTGACGGGGCGGGGAAGGGGGGTGGGTGTTGTGTTAACGCCGTGTCTTGCAGACTCGCGTCTCCTGCGTGCTCACAGCAAGAACTGCAACGGGGTGGGGGGAAGAGCGAGAGAGTTGACAGAGTTGATGGGCGAATCCAGGTGGTTACAGGAGCCCAGCTCTGATTTTACACAGACGTCTCTTTAACGGTTCGAACTCCACAAAAACCCTCGCGTGTCTCTCCATCATCGCCTTGTGGATGATTGTAGTGGTGGAGGTGATTGTGGTGGTGGTGTTGATCACCAGGGGTGTGAGTACCCCAGGTTAAGAACAACAGGTTTAGAGGCACACCACTTGTATGTGATCGTGTGCTAGAACTAGTGACGAATTGGCACGTGTTGTTCACGCGACAAACCTTACCCAATTGGCCGTGTCGGGTGGTGGCGGGTTTCAACGACACTTAATATATTCACGAGATCCAACCCAACAACAACAACAACTCTGTTACGTCTTCTTGGTTCTTTCGGTAAAGTCACGTAGAATGGAAATAATAAAAATAAAACAATAAAATAATTCTCACGACGTTTCGGCCACAACGCAAGCAGCCGTCCTCAGGTGGAGAACAGGTCTGTGGAGAAGACAGTCTGAATGCGTTGTGGCCGAAACGTCGTGAATTAATTAATTGTATTATTATTATTTTATTATTCCTCTTCTACGTGATGACTTCACCGAAAGAACCAAGAAGATGAATCCCTGCTGCAGTCACGAAAGCTTTAAATCGAAATTTAACTCTGTTACGCTTTTACAAACGTTGCGTTGCACGGAATTAGCGTTCTCACGTCGTAAGTTGGGGCGGGTAGGAGGAAGGGGGGTGGGGAGGGTTGCTGTGTCCACGCCGTGTCTTGCAGACTCCCTCGCGTCTCCTGCGTGCTCGCGACGGCAGCAGCAGCAGAGAGAGGGATCGTCGGTGAACCCAGGCGGTGGCAGGAGCACCACCAAGTTTGATTCACACGGACGTCGCTCTCGCTTGGAACTGCGCGCAAACCCTCGTGCGTGTGAGTGTGTGAGTCCGTCGTGCGCCGATGTCTGGGCGTTGTCGTCGGAGAATCCAGGCCGCTGTCTGGGGCACCTGGTGACTACGGAATAAATCCTCCGGCACGAATCCATTGCTGTTACAAACGTCGCTGTGTTTCTACGGAATTTGTGTTCGTGTGTCGTGAGTCGGAGGTGCGGGACTGGGGGGGGTGTTGTGTTAACGCCGTGTCTTGCAGACTCCCTCGTATCTTGGCTTGCTCACATCAACAGCGCAAAGGGAGAGAGAGATCATCGGTGAACCCAGGCGGTTACAGGAGCCCAAGTCTGTCTCACGCAGATGTCTCTTGGGTTCGAACCCCAACGGGGCAGAGATCCCAGGCAGTGATGGGACACCTGGTAAAGTTGTAACGCCGTTGCCATTGGCGTTGTCAACGACTACTTCAGGCTTTGCGTTCGTATCGGGCGTTGGGGGGGGGGGTCCTGACGTTTTATCTTCCAGAATCCCTCGCGTCTCCTGCGTCCTCGCGACGCCGGCAAAGAGGGGAAGAGAGATCATCGGTGAATCCAGGCAGTCGCAAGATCCCCAAGTCCCATTTACACAGACGTCTCTCTCGGTTCCAACTCCACGCAAACCCTCTCGTGCGTCCCGTGAAAGAAGTGCAGATGTCTGGGGCATCGTCGGGAGAATCCAGGCAGTTAACGGGACACCTGGTAAACAAAGTTACCACGCCGTTGCCTTTCGTTCGTATTTTCAATGTCTAATTCAGGCTTTGAGTCCGTATCGGAGTTGGTGGGATTGGTTGGGGGGGGGGTCTCTAACGTTCTGTCTTCCAGAATCTTTCCTCGTGTCTACTCTGAAACATCTCGGTACAGCTCCAACGAAAGGAAGCCCCAACGGGGCAGAGTTCCCAGTCCTGGACAGGAGAGCCAGAGACAACCAACAGCGTCCATCAGGGAGTGTCGATGTCTCTTGCTACCCACAGCAGCAGCAGCAGCATTATTACTATGAACTGGTCGTGAGCAGTGCTGCTAGGTAGCCACGAGTGTGAACACGGAGGTTGTGTTTATCGTTGTCAAGGCTCGGCAGGTGGTGGTGGTGAATGTGAAACGCAAGCTGACGCACAGAGCAAGCAGCGGCCGCACTGCTGTACAACACCAACCCAGCCCTGGGTGGAAGGGGGAGAAGCCGTACGGCCATTACCATCCACCAGGGAGTGTCAATGACTCTTGTCCTTCCCGCACAGCAACTTTGTTTATCGATGGCAATGAGCCTTGGCTGTGTAGCCCACACGTGGACATACGGAGGTTGTGTTTATCATTGTCAAGGCTGAGCGGATGGTGGTGGTGGTGGTGGTGATGGTGAATCGCTGGCATCCGTTCCTGCCACCCCCAACTCTGAGAGAGATGTCTGGGCGAGTTCTCAACCCAGGTAACCGTGCGAGTCTCCGGCCCGATCCTCGGCCTTGCTCACCAAACGAGCGATGTGGATGTTGTACTTGAGCACCAATGGAACATTACATTCTCCCAAACACAGCTGTCAGAAGTTGCAGAGCTTGCTTTCCAACAAGGACATTCAATTGATTTTGATAACGTTGAAGCGTTATGCGGAACTAATTATTGCTGGCCAAGATTAGTTGGATAATTGAAATCTAGAAGAATTCAAATAATTTCAACCGCTGTGATGGCTACAGACTCGGCGCAGCCTGGAAGCTTCTTAAATCTCGACTTAAAGTTTTAGTGGCTGCAGGAATTCATATTCTTTGGGTCTTTCGGTGAAGCCGCATGACTTTACCGAATGTATTAAGTAATACACAACACACATTGCAATGCCTTACATGTGTGTCACATGCTAAGTGGCTGATTACTGATCTATTACTTAGTTGCATAGACCCTCACCGCCGCCTCTGATCTCGAATCCTGAAGGGGTTCAACAACAACGATGATGACATCGTCATCCTGCACTGTTTGTTTAAGACCAGAAGCAGGTGGACGGCTTCACTATTCTGGCAAATCGCACCGAAGGTGCCGGATGTCATTTCCAGCGAAACGTCGCTGTTACTCGGATTGTAAATGTTGTGGATCCACTCTTCAACAAACCGGCGGGCTAAAGTGGTGAACTATTTTGTCTTTTGTCAACGTGACACTTGACGTTAAACGCCGTTGCCATTGGCATTATCAACGACTACTTCAGGCTTTGTGTTCGTATCGGAATTGGGGGGGGGGGGGGGTCCTGACGTTTTATCTTCCAGAATCCCTCGCGTCTCCTGCGTTCTCGCGATGCCAGCAAAGAGGGGAAGAGAGATCATCGGTGAATCCAGGCAGTCGCAAGATCCCCAAGTCCCATTTACACAGACGTCTCTCTCGGTTCGAACTCCACGCAAACCCTCTCGTGCGTCCCGTAAAGGAAGTGGGAATGTCTGGGGCGTCGTCGAGAGAATCCAGGCAGTTTCCATGGAACCTGGTAACAGCGCAACTCTTTTGCCCAAGTTTGTTTTCACTACAGACGTTGCTACTGCGTTCGCATCGCAGCTGGGGGTGGGTTAGGGGGGGTGTGTGTCCTAACGTTCTGTCTTCCAGAATCCTCTCCATGTTCTACTCTCGCTCAAATCAAACATCTCGGTACAGCTCCAGGCAGTGACGGGACAGGGAGCCAGATACGCAACCCCTGCCGCTGTGACAACCCAGTCTTGGACAGGAGGGGCCAGAGACAACCAACAGCGTCCATCAGGGAGTGTCAATGTCTCTTGCTACCCACAGCAGCAGCAGCAACATTATTACTATGAACTGGTCGTGAGCAGTGCTGCTAGGTAGCCACGAGTGTGAACACGGAGGTTGTGTTTATCGTTGTCAAGGCTCGGCAGGTGGTGGTGGTGGTGAATGTGAAACGCAAGCTGACGCACAGAGCAAGCGGCAGCACTGCTGTACAACACCAACCCAGCCCTGGGTGGAAGGGGGGAGAAGCCGTACGGCCATTACCATCCACCAGGGAGTGTCAATGACTCTTGTCCTTCCCGCACAGCAACTTTGTTTATCGATGGCAATGAGCCTTGGCTGCGTAGCCCACACCTGGACATACGGAGGTTGTGTTTATCGTTGTCAAGGCTGAGCGGATGATGGTGGTGGTGGTGGTGATGGGGAATCAGACACGCTGGCATCCGTTCCTGCCACCCCCAACTTGAGAGAGATGTCTGGGCGAGTTCTCAACCCAGGTAACCGTGCGAGTCTCCGGCCCGATCCTCGGCCTTGCTCACCAAACGAGCGATGTGGATGTTGTACTTGATGTTAAACGCCATTGCCATTGGCATTATCAACGACTACTTCAGGCTTTGCGTTCGTATCGGAGTTGGGGGGGGGGGTCCTGACGTTTTATCTTCCAGAATCCCTCGCGTCTCCTGCGTCCTCGCGACGCCGGCAAAGAGCGGGAAGAGAGATCATCGGTGAATCCAGGCAGTCGCAAGATCCCCAAGTCCCATTTACACAGACGTCTCTCTCGGTTCCAACTCCACGCAAACCCTCTCATGCGTCCCGTGAAGGTGTCTGGGCTTCGTCGCGGAGAATTCGGGCCGGTTTCCGTGGCACCTGGTAAACACCACAAATCTTCTCTGCCCAAATCTATCGCTTTTTGAAACGTTAGTTTTTGTTATTTTATTTTTTTCAGTTTCATTCATTAGGGTTTACCCTGAGCCATTCGGCTCTTGATTTGGGTTCAACCGCAACAAACATTAAAATGACAAGATACACCTAAAGTTAATTGCACGCAAATGTGAACATCGCATTACGTAAACAATGAAATGCTCCAGAAAAAGCACAACCCATCCTTTCTGCATACAGAAAGTGCAAAAAATTCCATTTCTGTTTGATCCCAATAACAATCATACTACAATACAGACAAAAATCTGTATAAATCTACACTAAATCAAAAAAATCGGGCCAAACCAATCCCCTCTAAAACTTAGTAAAACAATGCTATGTCAACAACGTAACAGTTTTCCCAACAAATGTGATTTAAAGTTTACAATAGCGACACACACATCTAAACGTAGCATCCTTGGCTAGCTGCGCAAGTCAATCCATGAGAGCCGGATTAACAATAGCAGCAGCAGCAGCGCACCATAATCACAATACATAACAAGTTAATACGTCGGTCATCTACAGCTCTATTTATTATTTCAGGCCACTGCGTTCGCATCGCAGCTGGGGTCGGTTGGGGGGGGTGGGTGTCCTAACGGTTTATCTTCCAGAAACCTCTCCCTGGTCTACTCTCGCTCAAACGTCAAACATCTCGGTACAGCTCCAACGAAAGGAAGCCCCAACGGGCAGAGACCCCAGGCAGTGATGGGACAGGGAGCCAGATCTGCGTCTCGATGTCTCGGTTCAACTCCACGCAACTTCCTCAGTGCAACTCCACGTAACCTCGGTGCTACTCAACACAACTTTGATGCAACTCCAACAGCGTCCATCAGGGAGTGTCAATTTCTCTTGCTACCCACAGCAGCAGCAGCAGCATTATTTATGATCAATGGCAATGAGCCGTGCTCTGTAGCCACGCGTGAGCATCATGGAGGTTGTGTTTTATTATTGTCAAGGCTGAGCGGATGGTGGTGGTGATGGGGAATCGGACACGCTGGCATCCGTTCCTGCCACCCCCAACTTTGAAAGAGATGTCTGGGCGAGTTCTCAACCCAGGTAACCGTGCGAGTCTCCGGCCCGATCCTCGGCCTTGCTCACCAAACGAGCGATGTGGATGTTGTACTTGAGGTTAAACGCCGTTGCCATTGGCATTATCAACGACTACTTCAGGCTTTGCGTTCGTATCGGAGTTGGTGGGGGGGGGGTCCTGACGTTTTATCTTCCAGAATCCCTCGCGTCTCCTGCGTCCTCGCGACGTCGGCAAAGAGCGGGAAGAGAGATCATCGGTGAATCCAGGCAGTCGCAAGATCCCCAAGTCCCATTTACACAGACGTCTCTCTCGGTTCCAACTCCACGCAAACCCTCTCGTGCATCCCGTGAAAGAAGTGCAGATGTCTGGGGCGTCGTCGGGATAATCAAGGCAGTTAACGGGACACCTGGTAAACAAAGCTACCACGCCGTTGCCATTCGTTCGAATTATCAATGTCTGATTCAGGCTTTGATTTCGTTTCAGAGTTGGGGGTGGGATTGCTTGGGGCGGGTGGGTTGGGGGGGGGGGTCTCTAACTCGCCGTCTTCCAGAATCCCGTCCATCGTCTCTCTGCTCAGAACATCCTCGCCAGAGCTCCCCCAGGCAGCAGCAGCAGCAGCGGCGGCGTCTCAAGGGAGCGCCGTCACCACCCGGCCACAGCGCTCAGCAGCAGCAGCAGCAGCCCTGCCTTGTGCGTGCGTAGGCCGCGGTTGGACTCCACACACAGAAGCTCCTCGCTTCGTCGTGCGTGGGAGATGCAGAGGCAGGAAACGCAAACGGTCGAATCGGCGGTGGATACGGGCAGTTGCCGTACCTCCTGGTAACACCAAAACTCGTTTTGCCGTGGGTTTGAATTTGCCTTGCTGCTACTACTGCAGGATTTGTTTGTATTGGAGGGGGGGGGGTCTCTAACGTTCTGTCTTCCAGAATCTTTCCTCGTGTCTACTCTGAAACATCTCGGTACAGCTCCAACGAAAGGAAGCCCCAACGGGGCAGAGATCCCAGTCCTGAACAGGAGGGCCAGAGACACCCAACAGCGTCCATCAGGGAGTGTCAATGTCTCTTGCTACCCGCAGCAGCAGCAGCAGCAGCATTATTTATGATCAATGGCAATGAGCCGTGCTCTGTAGCCACGCGTGAGCATCATGGAGGTTGTGTTTTATTATTGTCAAGGCTGAGCGGATGGTGGTGGTGGTGGTGATGGGGAATCAGACACGCTGGCATCCGTTCCTGCCACCCCCAACTTTGAGAGAGATGTCTGGGCGAGTTCTCAACCCAGGTAACCGTGCGAGTCTCCGGCCCGATCCTCGGCCTTGCTCACGAAACGAGCGATGTGGATGTTGTACTTGAGGTTAAACGCTGTTGCCATTGGCATTATCAACGACTACTTCAGGCTTTGTGTTCGTATCGGAGTTGGGGGGGGGGGGGGGGGGTCCTGACGTTTTATCTTCCAGAATCCCTCGTGTCTCCTGCGTCCTCGCGATGCCAGCAAAGAAGAGATCATCGGTGAATCCAGGCAGTCGCAAGATCCCCAAGTCCCATTTACACAGACGTCTCTCTCGGTTCGAACTCCACGCAAACCCTCTCGTGCGTCCCGTGAAGGAAGTTCAGATGTCTGGGGCATCATCGGGAAAACCCAGACAGCGGACCTCCTGGTAACACCGCCAACACCTTTTTGGCCGTGCGTTTCAATTTGCCTTGCTGCTACTACTACAGGGTTTGTTGTTGGGGGGGGAGGGGCTCCTAACGTTCTATGTTACAGGACCCCAGCAGTTGTGCCTAGCGCAGGCGTCTCGTTCAACTCCACGCAACTTCCTCAGTGCAACTCCACGCAACCTCGCTGCAACTCCAGGCAACTCCGTTCAACTCCACGTAGCCTCAGAACAATTTCACGCAACTTTGCTCCAACTCCTCGCAACTTCAGTGCAACTCGACGCGTTCTCTGTGCAACTCCCAAGCAACCTCGCGACATCGTACAAGGGGGGAGAGCAACAGGGAAGGAAGCGCAAATTGCTCCTCTGTCATCGGCCATTCCAGGCGGTTAACGGGACCCGGTAACACCGTCAACACTTTGACGTTCACATTTGCCTCGCTGCTACTGCTGCTACAGGCCTTGTGTTTGTGTCAGTGGGAGTGGGGGGGTCTCTAACGTTCTGTCTTCCAGAATCCTCTCCCCGGTCTACTCTCGCTCAAACGTCAAACATCTCGGTACAGCTCCAACGAAAGGAAGCCCCAACGGGGCAGAGACCCCAGGCAGTGAGGGGACAGGGAGCCAGGTCTGCGTCTCGATGTCTCGGTTCAACTACAGAGGGAGGAAGTGCAAACGGTCGAATCGGCGGTGGATACGGGCAGTTAGCGGACCTGCTGGTAACACCGCAACCCCTTTGGCCGTGCGTTTGAATTTACCTTGCTACTAATACAGGGTTTGTATGGGGGAGTAGTGGGGGGGCGGTACTCTAACGTTTTGTCTTCCAGAATCTTTCCTCGTGTCTACTCTGAAACATCTCGGTACAGCTCCAAAGGAAAGGAAGCCCCAACGGGCAGAAATCCCAGTCCTGGACAGGAGAGCCAGAGACAACCAACAGCGTCCATCAGGGAGTGTCAATGTCTCTCGCTACCCACAGCAGCAGCAGCAACATTATTACTATGAACTGGTCGTGAGCAGTGCTGCTAGGTAGCCACGAGTGTGAACACGGAGGTTGTGTTTATCGTTGTCAAGGCTCGGCAGGTGGTGGTGGTGAATGTGAAATGCAAGCTGACGCACAGAGCAAGCGGCCGCACTGCTGTACAACACCAACCCAGCCCTGGGTGGAAGGGGGAGAAGCCGTACGGCCATTACCATCCACCAGGGAGTGTCAATGACTCTTGTCCTTCCCGCACAGCAACTTTATTTATCGATGGCAATGAGCCTTGGCTGTGTAGCCCACACTTGGACATACGGAGGTTGTGTTTATCGTTGTCAAGGCTGAGCGGATGGTGGTGGTGGTGGTGGTGGTGGGGAATCAGGCACGCTGGCATCCGTTCCTGCCACCCCCAACTTTGAGAGAGATGTCTGGGCGAGTTCTCAACCCAGGTAACCGTGCGAGTCTCCGGCCCGATCCTCGGCCTTGCTCACCAAACGAGCGATGTGGATGTTGTACTTGAGCACCAATGGAACATTACATTCTCCCAAACACAGCTGTCAGAAGTTGCAGAGCTTGCTTTCCAACAAGGACATTCAATTGATTTTGATAACGTTGAAGCGTTATGCGGAACTAATTATTGCTGGCCAAGATTAGTTGGATAATTGAAATCTAGAAGAATTCAAATAATTTCAACCGCTGTGATGGCTACAGACTCGGCGCAGCCTGGAAGCTTCTTAAATCTCGACTTAAAGCTTTAGTGGCTCCAGGAATTCATATTCTTTGGGTCTTTCGGCGAAGCCGCATGACTTTACCGAATGTATTAAGTAATACACAACACACATTGCAATGCCTTAGAGATGTGTCACATGCTAAGTGGCTGATTACTGATCTGTTAGTTGCATAGACCCTCTCCGCCGCCTCTGATCTCGAATCCTGAAGGGGTTCAACAACAACGATGACATCGTCATCCTGCACTGTTTGTTTAAGACCAGAAGCAGGTGGACGGCTTCACTTTTCTGGCAAATCGCACCGAAGGTGCCGGATGTCATTTCCAGCGAAACGTCGCTGTTACTCGGATTGTAAATGTTGTGGATCCACTCTTCAACAAACCGGCGGGCTAAAGTAGTGAACTATTTTGTCTTTTGTCAACGTGACACATTTTTTACCGATTGGCCGTGTCGGGTGGTGGCGGGTTTTAGCGACACATTTAAAATATTTACGCGATCCAACCCAAAAGCAACAACTCTATAACGCTTTTACAAACGTTTCGTTGCTACAGAATTTGTGTTCTCATGTCGGGAGTTGGAGCTGGGTAGGAGTAAGGGGGAGGGTTGCTGTGTTCGCGCCGTGTCTTAGACTGGTAACACCGCAACTCCTTTGGCCGTGCGTTTGAATTTGCCTTGCTGCTACTACTACTGGATTTGTTTGTATCGGGGAGGGGGGAGGGGCTCCTAACGTTCTATGTTCCAGGACCCCATCAGTTGTGCCTAGCGCAGACGTCTCGTTCAACTCCACGCAACTTCCTCAGTGCAACTCCACACAACCTCGCTGCAACTCCACGTAACCTCAGAACACCTTTACGCAACCTTGCTCCAACTCCTCGCAACCTCAGTGCAACTCCACGCGTTCTCTGTGCAACTCCCAAGCAACCTCGCGACATCGTACAAGGGGGAGAGCAACAGGGAAGGAAGCGCAAATTGCTCCTCTGTCATCGGCCATTCCAGGCGGTTAACGGGACCCGGTAACACCGTCAACACTTTGACGTTCACATTTGCCTCGCTGCTACTGCTGCTACAGGCCTTGTGTTTGTGGGGGGGGGTCTCTAACGTTCTGTCTTCCAGAATCCCTCCCGTCTACTCTCGCTCAAACGTCAACAGCAGCTCCAACGAAAGGAAGCGGCAGAGATCCCAGGCAGTGACGGGACAGGACCAGGTCTGCGTCTCGATGTCTCGGTTCAACTCCACGCGGCTTCGTGTTGCGCAAGCGGAGTGGAGGGCGTGCAGATGTCTGGGCGTCGTCGGGAGAATCCAGGCCGTTAACGGGACACCTGGTAAAGTTAAAACGCCGTTGCCATTGGCATTATCATCGACTACTTCAGGCTTTGCGTTCGTATCGGAGTTGGGGGGGGGGGGTCCTGTGTTTTATCTTCCAGAATCCCTCGCGTCTCCTGTGTCCTCGCGACGCCGGCAAAGGAGAGATCATCGGTGAATCCAGGCAGTCTCAAGATCCCCAAGTCCGATTTACACAGACGTCTCTCTCGGTTCGAATTCCACGCAAACCCTCTCGTGCGTCCCGTGAAAGAAGTGCAGATGTCTGGGGCGTCGTCGGAGAATCCAGGCAGTTAACGGGACACCTGGTAAACAAAGTTACCACGCCGTTGCCTTTAATTCGTATTTTCAATGTCTACTTCAGGCTTTGAGTTCGTATCAGAGTTGGGGTGGGATTGGTGTGGGTTGGGGGGGTCTCTAACGTTCTGTCTTCCAGAATCCTTCCCCGGTCTACACTGAAACATCTCGGTACAGCTCCAAACCAAGGAAGCCCCAACGGGGCAGAGACCCCAGGCAGTGACGGACGGGAGCCAGGTCTGCGTCTTGATGTCTCGGTTCAACTCCACGCAACTTCCTCAGTGCAACTCCACGTAACCTCGGTGCTACTCAGCGCAACTTTGATTCAACTCCCAACAGCATCCATCAGGAGTGTCAATGTCTCTTGCTACCCACAGCAGCAGCAGCAACATTATTACTATGAACTGGTCACGAGCAGTGCTGCTAGGTAGCCACGAGTGTGAACACGGAGGTTGTGTTTATCGTTGTCAAGGCTCGGCAGGTGGTGGTGGTGGTGAATGTGAAACGCAAGCTGACGCACAGAGCAAGCAGCCGCACTGCTGTACAACACCAACCCAGCCCTGGGTGGAAGGGGGGAGAAGCCGTACGGCCATTACCATCCACCAGGGAGTGTCAATGACTCTTGCTACCCACAGCAGCAGCAGCAGCATTATTTATGATCAATGGCAATGAGCCGTGCTCTGTAGCCACGCGTGAGCATCATGGAGGTTGTGTTTATTATTGTCAAGGCTGAGCGGATGGTGGTGGTGATGGGGAATCGGACACGCTGGCATCCGTTCCTGCCACTCCCAACTTTGAGAGAGATGTCTGGGCGAGTTCTCAACCCAGGTAACCGTGCGAGTCTCCGGCCCGATCCTCGGCCTTGCTCACCAAACGAGCGACGTGTGGATGTCTGTTTGCGCACCAAAGGGACATTAACTTCTCCCAAACACAGCTGTCAGCAGTGGCAGTGCTTGCTTGCCAACAAGGACATTCAATTGATTTTGATACCGTTGCAGTGTTTTGCGGAACTAATTATTACTGGCCAAGATTAGTTCCAGAATTAATTGAAATTGAGAATAATCCTGATGGGGTTCAACAACGATGACATCGTCATCCTGCACTGTTTGTTTAAGACCAGAAGCAGGTGGCTGGCTTCACTTTTCTGGCAAATCGCACCGAAGGTGCCGGATGTCATTTCCAGCGAAACGTCGCTGTTACTCGGATTGTAAATGTTGTGGATCCACTCTTCAACAAACCGGCGGGCTAAAGTGGTGAACTATTTTGTCTTTTGTCAACGTGACACATTTTTTACTGATTGGCCGTGTCGGGTGGTGGCGGGTTTTAGCGACACATTTAAAATATTTACGCGATCCAACCCAAAAGCAACAACTCTATTACGCTTTTACAAACGTTTCGTTGCTACAGAATTAGTGTTCTCATGTCGGGAGTTGGGGCTGGGTAGGAGGAAGGGGGAGGAGGGTTGTGTTCGCGCCGTGTCTTACAGACTTGCCGTGCATTTGAATTTGCCTTGCTGCTACTACTACTGGATTTGTTTGTATTGGGGAGGGGGGGGGCTCCTAACGTTCTATGTTCCAGGACCCCAGCAGTTGTGCCTAGCGCAGACGTCTCGTTCAACTCCACGCAACTTCCTCAGTGCAACTCCACGTACCTCGGTGCAACTCTACGTAACCTCAGAACACCTTCACGCAACCTTGCTCCAACTCCTCGCAACTTCAGTGCAACTCCACGCGTTCTCTGTGCAACTCCCAAGCAACCTCGCGACATCGTACGAGGGGGGAGAGCAACAGGGAAGGAAGCGCAAATTGCTCCTCTGTCATCGGCCATTCCAGGCGGTTAACGGGACCCGGTAACACCGTCAACACTTTGACGTTCACATTTGCCTCGCTGCTACTGCTGCTACAGGCCTTGTGTTTGTGGGGGGGGGGTCTCTAACGTTCTGTCTTCCAGAATCCTCTCCCCGGTCTTCTCTCAAACGTCAAACATCTCGGTACAGCTCCAACGAAAGGAAGCCCCAACGGGGCAGAGATCCCAGGCAGTGACGGGACAGGGAGCCAGGTCTGCGTCTCGATGTCTCGGTTCAACTCCACGCGGCTTCGGTTGCGCAAGCGGAGTGGAGGGCGTGCAGATGTCTGGGGCGTCTCGGGAGAATCCAGGCCGTTAACGGGAACCTGGTAAAGTTAAACGCCGTTGCCATTGGCATTATCATCACTACTTCAGGCTTTGCGTTCGTATCGGAGTTGGGGGGGGGGGGTCCTGATGTTTTATCTTCCAGAATCCCTCGCGTCTCCTGTGTCCTCGCGACGCCGGCAAAGGAAGATCATCGGTGAATCCAGGCAGTCTCAAGACCCCAAGTCCGATTTACGACTCTCTCTCGGTTCAATTGCAAAGGCTGAAAGTGCAGATGGGGGCGTCGTCGGGAGATCCAGGCAGTTAACGGGACACCTGGTAACAAAGTTACCACGCCGTTGCCTTTAATTCGTATTTTCAATGCTACTTCAGGCTTTGAGTTCGTATCAGAGTTTGGGATTGGTGTGGGTTGGGGGGGGTCTCTAACGTTCTGTCTTCCAGAATCCTCTCCCGGTCTACACTCGCTCAAACGTCAAACATCTCGGTACAGCTCCAAACCAAGGAAGCCCCAACGGGGCAGAGACCCCAGGCAGTGACGGGACAGGGAGCCAGGTCTGCGTCTTGATGTCTCGGTTCAACTCCACCAACTTCCTCAGTGCAACTCCACGTAACCTCGGTGCTACTCAACGCAACCTTGATGCATCTCCCAACAGTGTCCATCAGGGAGTGTCAACGTCTCTTGCTACCCATAGCAGCAGCAGCAACATTGTTCCTATGAACTGGTCACGAGCAGTGCTGCTAGGTAGCCACGAGTGTGAACACGGAGGTTGTGTTTATCGTTGTCAAGGCTGAGCGGATGGTGGTGGTGATGGGGAATCGGACACGCTGGCATCCGTTCCTGCCACCCCCAACTTTGAGAGAGATGTCTGGGCGAGTTCTCAACCCAGGTAACCGTGCGAGTCTCCGGCCCGATCCTCGGCCTTGCTCACCAAACGAGCGATGTGGATGTTGTACTTGAGGTTAAACGCCGTTGCCATTGGCATTATCAACGACTCCTTCAGGCTTTGCGTTCGTGTCGGAGTTGGGGGGGGGGGGGGAGGTTCTGACGTTTTATCTTCCAGAATCCCTCGCGTCTCCTGTGTCCTCGCGACGCCGGCAAAGAGGGGGAAGAGAGATCATCGGTGAATCCAGGCAGTCGCAAGATCCCCAAGTCCCATTTACACAGACGTCTCTCTCGGTTCGAACTCTGGGACATTCGTCGGGAAAACCCAGACAGCGGATTTCCTGGTAACACCGCAACTCCTTTGGCCGTGCGTTGGAGTTTGTCTTGCTGCTACTTACTACAGGATTTGTAGTTACCTCGATGCAACTCTACGTAACCTCAGAACATCGGAGGGGAAAAACCCCTATTATGTTTTGCTTTTCGTAATCGGCCACGTGGGGAAAAGTTGTGAAAGTTTTAAACGAGGCAAAACTTGACACTTTTATTAGCAAATGACCACAGCGTCAAGTTTACGAAATGTGACCTGAAGATTGAAATCGGTGTTTTCTTACGGCCGTCCTGAACATTTCCCTAAGCCAGCAAAGGGCGTTGATGGTGACATTGCCAGCAAGCGGTGTGCAGTGTTGGCCCTTGTGGGTCTGGGTGGGGGAGGGGGAAGGGGCTCCTAACGTTCTATGTTACAGGACCCCAGCAGTTGTGCCTAGCGCAGACGTCTCGTTCAACTCCACGCAACTTCCTCAGTGCAACTCCACGCAACCTCGCTGCAACTCCAGGCAACTCGGTCCAACTCCACGTAGCCTCAGAACAATTTCATTCAACCTTGCTCCAACTCCTCCACACGTTCTCTGTGCAACTCCACGTAACCTCGCTGCAACTCTACGTAACCTCAGAACGCCTTCACGCAACCTTGCTCCAACTCCTCGCAACTTCAGTGCAACTCCACGCGTTCTCTGTGCAACTCCCAAGCAACCTCGCGACATCGTACGAGGGGGGAGAGCAACAGGGAAGGAAGCGCAAATTGCTCCTCTGTCATCGGCCATTCCAGGCGGTTAACGGGACCCGGTAACACCGTCAACACTTTGACGTTCACATTTGCCTTGCTGCTACTGCTGCTACAGGCCTTGTGTTTGTGGGGGGGGGGGGGGGTGTCTCACGTTCTGTCTTCCAGAATCCTCTCCCTGGTCTACTCTCACACATCGAACATCTCGGTACAGCTCTTAAAGAAAGGAAGCCCCAACAGGGCAGAGATCCCAGGCAGTGACAGGAAGGGGAGCCCCACCAGTCTTGCGTGATGACGTCTCTCCCGGTTTCAACTCGGGGGACACCCTTTGGCGTCGGTCGCGCACGGAACAGCGGAGGGGTGAAGGGCGTGAGGGCGTCTGGGGCGTCTCCAGGCAGTTTCCATGGAGCCTGGTAACAGCGCGACTCTTTTGCCACCCGTTCAAGTTTGTTTTCACTGCAGATGTTGCTACTGCGTTCGAATCTCTGCTGGGGTGGGTTAGGGGTGTGTGTCCTAATGGTTTATCTTCCAGAATCCTCTCCCTGGTCTACTCTCGCTCAAACATCTCGGTACAGCTCCAACGAAAGGAAGCCCCAACGGGCAGAGACCCCAGGCAGTGACGGGACAGGGAGCCAGGTCTGCGTCTCGATGTCTCGGTTCAACTCCACGCGGCTTCGTGTTGCGCAAGCGGAGTGGAGGGCATGCAGATGTCTGGGGCGTCGTCGGAGAACCCAGGCAGTTAACGGGACACCTGGTAAACAAAGCTACCACGCCGTTCACATTCGTTCGAATTTTCAATGTCTAATTCAGGCTTTGAGTCCGTATCAGAGTTGGGGTGGGATTGCTTGGGGCGGGCGGGTTGGGGGGGGTCTCTAACGTTCTGTCTTCCAGAATCTTTCCTCGTGTCTACTCTGAAACATCTCGGTACAGCTCCAAAGAAAGGAAGCCCCAACGGGGCAAAGACCGCCTGTCAAAAGGTTCTGTTCGCTGCTCGTGAAACGTTTAAAAATGGAGGATGAATTTGCGGAGATTTTTTTTTAATTGCTGGGATGAAATGTCTCCATGAAACAAACTCTTCATCCCGAGTCATCGCGGCCACTTCACGTCAGTTTGGCAACGTCAAAACCCCGGCACGCGTGAAGTCTGGAAGGCTTCGGGGAAATTAACGATTGGACAATGAACGCTCGACAAATTGTGGAGGAATTTGAAGTGAAATTTTCCAAACTCAACCTGCTTCCTCAAGTGCTTCTTGAAGGGAGGCGGCCCCCCCTCTTGGGGAAAGATTTAACAATTGACTTTTTTACGAACGTGGAAATTGCGCACCGCTTAAGAGACTTGGAGGGGGCAAGGCTGGGGAGCATTGCAAAGCGACCAACAGCAACTCTTGTCGGCCTGATCTTTTGCGCAGATTGCCCGAGGGGAAGTGGGCATCGTCCAGGAGACGTGTGAAGCAGAGGGTCGGGGACGCAGATGCACCGGGCTCGCTCGCACAGGCGGTTCCTTGCGGGCGTGAAATCAATCGTCGGTCACAAATATCACACAGTAACCCGTCGCAACGCTGCTACTGTCACAGCTCCACTGTCACCGCCTGCCACTGCTCTGCCACCGTCACCGCCCTCTGCTGCCCAGCCACGATCACCGCTCTCCACTGCCCAGCCACCATCACTGCCCAGCCACCATCACCGCTCTCCACTGCCCAGCCACCATCACTGCCCAGCCACCATCACCGCTCTCCACTGCCCAGCCACCATCACTGCCCAGCCACGATCACCGCTCTCCACTGCCCAGCCACCATCACTGCCCAGCCACCATCACCGCCTCTGCACTGCCCATCCACCATCACCGCCTCTCCACTGCCCAGCCACCATCACCGCCTCTGCACTGCCCATCCACCATCACCGCCTCTCCACTGCCCAGCCACCATCACCGCCTCTGCACTGCCCAGCCACCATCACCGCCTCTGCACTGCCCAGCCACCGTCACCGCCTCTGCACTGCCACTGAATCGGCCACCGTCACCGCCCCTCTGCTGCCCAGCCACAGGAAGCTCACACAGCTGCTCCGTCTGCCCTGCACCCTCCTTTCCCGTGTGCGCGTTTTGTAGCCGCTCACTGGCTGCTGGCGTTCTATACCAAGCTCCACCGACCGGCCATCGTCCTCCTATGTGTGGGTGGCGCAGGCTGTGCGGTAAACCACTCGTCCCACTCCTCCCACATGCAATTTTGGTGCACAGTGCTGTGTGCATGGCGGGGGGGGGGTTGTCCTTAACCAAATGTCTTCCAGAAGTCTCCTCCCCCTGAGCAGAGCTTGCGTCTCCGTAGCCCAGGCGGTGAGACGTCGCGTGCCTCGTGGTCTGGGTAAACAAATGGACTCCCCCCACACACACACCCCACTTGTTACCTGTGGAACATACGAATCTGTCCGTTGCTGTGGCTTGCCAGAAATCTTGAGGGGGGGGCGGGGGGGGCCTTTCACGTTCTCTGTTACAGAACCTAGTCAAACGTCCAGCCCTACCTACTTACCCTGTACAACAAGCCCAGCCCTGCACAAGGGGAAGAAGAGACACCACAGCAAGCCCCATGACACCACAGCAAACCCCATGACACCGCCACAACCAGGGAGTGCCCTTTGACTCGCCTCACTCTGCATGCGTTATTCTCAATGGGTCATGAGTTGGCTTCGCCAGCCAGGTGTGAACGTGGAGCTGTGTTTATCGTTGTCAAGGCTGAGCGGGTGATGGTGGCGATGGGTGGAGAATGTGAGGAACTCAACCCCCGACTGCTGTACAAATCGGCACAAAGTAAACCAGCCGTGGAAGGAGCGGGGCGAGAGTCTTTGCCACCACCAGGGAGTGTCCTTAACTCTTCGTGCTTCACAGCCACACGGCAACATTTATAATTGTTTATCAATGGTGATGGGCCTTGGCTCTTTAGCCCACGAGTGTGAACACGGAGGTTGTGTTTATCGTTGTCAAGGCTCGGCAGGTGGTGGTGGTGGTGAATGTGAAACGCAAGCTGACGCACAGAGCAAGCGGCCGCACTGCTGTACAACACCAACCCAGCCCTGGGTGGAAGGGGGGAGAAGCCGTACGGCCATTACCATCCACCAGGGAGTGTCAATGTCTCTTGCTACCCACAGCAGCAGCAGCAGCAACATTATTTATGATCAATGGCAATGAGCCGTGCTCTGTAGCCACGCGTGAGCATCATGGAGGTTGTGTTTTATTATTGTCAAGGCTGAGCGGATGGTGGTGGTGGTGATGGTGATGGGGAATCAGACACGCTGGCATCCGTTCCTGCCACCCCCAACTTTGAGAGAGATGTCTGGGCGAGTTCTCAACCCAGGTAACCGTGCGAGTCTCCGGCCCGATCCTCGGCCTTGCTCACCAAATGAGCGACGTGTGGATGTCTGTTTGCGCACCAAAGGGACATTAACTTCTCCCAAACACAGCTGTCAGAAGTGGCAGTGCTTGCTTGCCAACAAGGACATTCAATTGATTTTATCCCGTTGAAGCGTTATGCGGAACTAATTATTGCTGGCCAAGATTAGTTGGAGAATTGAGAATTCAAATAATTTCAATCGCTATGATGGCTACAGACTCGGCACAGCCTGGAAGCTTCTTAAATCTCGACTTAAAGCTTTAGTGGCTGCAGGAATTCATATTCTTTGGGTCTTTCGGTGAAGCCGCATGACTTTACCGAATGTATTAAGTAATACACAACACACATTGCAATGCCTTACATGTGTGTCACATGCTAAGTGGCTGATTACTGATCTATTACTTAGTTGCATAGCCCCTCACCGCCGCCTCTGATCTCGAATCCTGAAGGGGTTCAACAACAACGACGATGACATCGTCATCCTGCACTGTTTGTTTAAGACCAGAAGCAGGTGGACGGCTTCACTTTTCTGGCAAATCGCACCGAAGGTGCCGGATGTAGTTTCCAGCGAAACGTCGCTGTTACTCGGATTGTAAATGTTGTGGATCCACTCTTCAACAAACCGGCGGGCTAAAGTGGTGAACTATTTTGTCTTTGTCAACGTGACACATTTTTTACTGATTGGCCGTGTCGGGTGGTGGCGGGTTTTAGCGACACATTTAAAATATTTACGCGATCCAACCCAAAAGCAACAACTCTATAACGCTTTTACAAACGTTTCGTTGCTACAGAATTAGTGTTCTCATGTCAGGAGTTAGTGCTGGGTAGGAGGAAGGGGGGGTGAGGGTTGTTGTGTTCGCGCCGTGTCTTAGACTGGTACACCGCAACTCCTTTGGCCGTGCGTTTGAATTTGCCTTGCTGCTACTACTACAGGATTTGTTTGTATCGGGGAGGGGGAGGGGCTCCTAACGTTCTATGTTACAGGACCCCAGCAGTTGTGCCTAGCGCAGACGTCTCGTTCAACTCCACGCAACTTCCTCAGTGCAACTCCACACAACCTCGCTGCAACTCCAGGCAACTCGGTCCAACTCCACGTAACCTCAGAACAATTTCATTCAACCTTGCTCCAACTCCTCCACACAACCTCAATCCAATTCCACGTTACCTCGCTGCAACTCTACGTAACCTCAGAACGCCTTCACGCAACCTTGCTCCAACTCCTCGCAACTTCAGTGCAACTGCACGCGTTCTCTGTGCAACTCCCAAGCAACCTCGCGACATCGTACAAGGGGGAGAGCAACAGGGAAGGAAGCGCAAATTGCTTCTCTGTCATCGGCCATTCCAGGCGGTTAACGGGACCCGGTAACACCGTCAACACTTTGACGTTCACATTTGCCTCGCTGCTACTGCTGCTACAGGCCTTGTGTTTGGGGGGGGGGGGGGTTTGTCTCACGTTCTGTCTTCCAGAATCCTCTCCCCGGTCTCTACTCTCGCTCAAACGTCAAACATCTCGGTACAGCTCCAAACCAAGGAAGCCCCAACGGGGCAGAGACCCCAGGCAGTGACGGGACAGGGAGCCAGGTCTGCGTCTCGATGTCTCGGTTCAACTCCACGCGGCTTCGTGTTGCGCAAGCGGAGTGGAGGGCGTGCAGATGTCTGGGGCGTCGTCGTGAGAACCCAGGCCACCATCGCTGCCCAGCCACGATCACCGCTCTCCACTGCCCAGCCACCATCACCGCCTCTGCACTGCCCAGCTACCATCACCGCCCAGCCACCATCACCGCCTCTGCACTGCCCAGCCACCATCACCGCCTCTGCACTGCCCAGCCACCATCACCGCCTCTGCACTGCCCAGCCACCGTCACAGCCTCTGCACTGCCCAGCCACCATCACAGCCTCTGCACTGCCCAGCCACCATCACTGCCTCTGCACTGCCCAGCCACCATCACCGCCTCTGCACTGCCCAGCCACCATCACCGCCTCTGCACTGCCCAGCCACCATCACCGCCTCTGCACTGCCCAGCCACCATCACCGCCTCTGCACTGCCCAGCCACCATCACCGCCTCTGCACTGCCCAGCCACCATCACTGCCTCTGCACTGCCCAGCCACCATCACTGCCTCTGCACTGCCCAGCCACCATCACTGCCTCTGCACTGCCCAGCCACCATCACCGCCTCTGCACTGCCCAGCCACCATCACCGCCTCTGCACTGCCAGCCACCATCACCGCCTCTGCACTGCCCAGCCACCATCACCGCCTCTGCACTGCCCAGCCACCATCACCGCCTCTGCACTGCCCAGCCACCATCACCGCCTCTGCACTGCCCAGCCACCATCACCGCCTCTGCACTGCCCAGCCACCATCACCGCCTCTGCACTGCCAGCCACCATCACTGCCTCTGCACTGCCCAGCCACCATCACCGCCTCTGCACTGCCCAGCCACCATCACCGCCTCTGCACTGCCCAGCCACCATCACCGCCTCTGCACTGCCCAGCCACCATCACCGCCTCTGCACTGCCCAGCCACCATCACCGCCTCTGCACTGCCCAGCCACCATCACCGCCTCTGCACTGCCCAGCCACCATCACCGCCTCTGCACTGCCACTGAATCGGCCACCGTCACCGCCCCTCTGCTGCCCAGCCACAGGAAGCTCACACAGCTGCTCCGTCTGCCCTGCACCCTCCTTTCCCGTGTGCGCGTTTTGTAGCCGCTCACTGGCTGCTGGCGTTCTATACCAAGCTCCACCGACCGGCCATCGTCCTCCTATGTGTGGGTGGCGCAGGCTGTGCGGTAAACCACTCGTCCCACTCCTCCCACATGCAATTTTGGTGCACAGTGCTGTGTGCATGGCGGCGGGGGGGGGGGGGGGTTGTCCTTAACCAAATGTCTTCCAGAAGTCTCCTCCCCCTGAGCAGAGCTTGCGTCTCCGTAGCCCAGGCGGTGAGACGTCGCGTGCCTCGTGGTCTGGGTAAACCAATGGACTCGCCCCACACACACCCACTTGTTACCTGTGGAACATACGAATCTGTCCGTTGCTGTGGCTTGCCAGAAATCTTGAGGGGGGGCGGGGGGGGCCTTTCACGTTCTCTGTTACAGAACCTAGTCAAACGTCCAGCCCTACCTACCTACCCTGTACAACAAGCCCAGCCTGCAGAAGGGGAAGAAGAGACACCACAGCAAACCCCATGACACCGCCACAACCAGGGAGTGCCCTTTGACTCGCCTCACTCTGCATGCGTCATTCTCAATGGGTCATGAGTTGGCTCTGTAGCCACGAGTGTGAACACGGAGGTTGTGTTTATCGTTGTCAAGGCTCAGCAGGTGGTGGTGGTGAATGGGAAACGCAAGCTGACGCACAGAGCAAGCAGCCGCACTGCTGTACAACACCAACCCAGGGAGTGTCAATGACTCTTGTACTTACCACACAGCAACTTTATTTATCAATGGGAATGAGCCTTGGCTCTGTAGCCACGCGTGAGCATCATGGAGGTTGTGTTTATTATTGTCAAGGCTGAGCGGATGGTGGTGGTGGTGATGGGGAATCAGACACGCTGGCATCCGTTCCTGCCACCCCAACTTTGAGAGAGATGTCTGGGCGAGTTCTCAACCAGGTAACCGTGCGAGTCTCCGGCCCGATCCTCGGCCTTGCTCACCAAACGAGCGATGTGGATGTTGTACTTGAGGTTAAACGCCGTTGCCATTGGCATTGTCAACGACTACTTCAGCCTTTGCGTTCGTGTTGGGGGGGGGGGGTCCTGACGTTTTATCTTCCAGAATCCCTCGCGTCTCCTGCGTCCTCGCGACGTCGGCAAAGAAGAGATCATCGGTGAATCCAGGCAGTCGCAAGATCCCAAGTCCCATTTACACAGACGTCTCTCTCGGTTCCAACTCCACGCAAACCCTCTCGTGCGTCCCGTGAAGGAAGTGCAGATGTCTGGGGCGTCGTCGGGAAAACCCAGACAGCGGACCTCCTGGTAACACCGCCAACACCTTTTTGGCCGTGCGTTTGAATTTGCCTTGCTGCTGCTACTACAGGGTTTGTTGGTGGGGGGGCTCCTAACGTTCTATGTTACAGGACCCCAGCAGTTGTGCCTAGCGCAGGCGTCTCGTTCAACTCCACGCAACTTCCTCAGTGCAACTCCACGTAACCTCAGAACATTTTCATTCAACCTTGCTCCAACTCCGTGCAACTCAACGCGTTCTCTGTGCAACTCCCAAGCAACCTCGCGACATCGTACAAGGGGGGAGAGCAACAGGGAAGGAAGCGCAAATTGCTCCTCTGTCATCGGCCATTCCAGGCGGTTAACGGGACCCGGTAACACCGTCAACACTTTGACGTTCACATTTGCCTCGCTGCTACTGCTGCTACAGGCCTTGTGTTTGTATCGGAGTTGGGGGGGGGGTCTTAACACCGTGTCTTCCATAATCCCTCGCATCACCTGCGTCCTCGCAACGCCAGCAAAGAGAGGGAAGAGATCATCGGTGAATCCAGGCAGTCGCAATAATATTGATCTAACAATCACCACAAATGCTACTCGGTTTGTAGACACCAGGGTACTGTGAGTCAAGAATGACATCCTTTAAGGATGGGATCAGATCAGTCCTTGTGTTTGTATCAGGGTGGGGGGGAGGGGGGTCTCTAACGTTCTGTCTTCCAGAATCTTTCCTCGTGTCTACTCTGAAACATCTCGGTGCAGCTCCAACGAAAGGAAGCCCAATGGGGCAGAGATCCCAAGTCCTGGACAGGAGTGGCCAGAGACACCCAACAGCGTCCATCAGGGAGTGTCAATGTCTCTTGCTACCCACAGCAGCAGCAGCAACATTATTACTATGAACTGGTCGTGAGCAGTGCTGCTAGGTAGCC
Source organism: Lethenteron camtschaticum (assembly GCA_018977245.1). Lineage (NCBI taxonomy): Eukaryota > Metazoa > Chordata > Hyperoartia > Petromyzontiformes > Petromyzontidae > Lethenteron > Lethenteron camtschaticum. The sequence continues at coordinate 41,438 of WFAB01001326.1, read as the reverse complement.
ACGAGTGTGAACACGGAGGTTGTGTTTATCGTTGTCAAGGCTCGGCAGGTGGTGGTGGTGAATGGGAAACGCAAGCTGACGCACAGAGCAAGCAGCAGCCGCACTGCTGTACAACACCAACCCAGCCCTGGGTGGAAGGGGGGAGAAGCCGTACGGCCATTACCATCCACCAGGGAGTGTCAATGACTCTTGTCCTTCCCGCACAGCAACTTTATTTATCGATGGCAATGAGCCTTGGCTGTGTAGCCCACACCTGGACATACGGAGGTTGTGTTTATCGTTGTCGAGGCTGAGCGGATGACGGCGGCGGTGGCGATGGGCGGAATGGGAGATGCGCAACCCCCTGCCGCTGTTACAAGCCAGTCCTGGACAGAGGGGCCAGAGACGACCAACAGCGTCCATCAGGGAGTGTCAATGTCTCTTGCTACCCACAGCAGCAGCAGCAGCATTATTTATGATCAATGGCAATGAGCCGTGCTCTGTAGCCACGCGTGAGCATCATGGAGGTTGTGTTTTATTATTGTCAAGGCTGAGCGGATGGTGGTGATGGTGGTGGTGATGGGGAATCAGACACGCTGGCATCCGTTCCTGCCACCCCCAACTTTGAGAGAGGTGTCTGGGCGAGTTCTCAACCCAGGTAACCGTGCGAGTCTCCGGCCCGATCCTCGGCCTTGCTCACCAAACGAGCGATGTGGATGTTGTACTTGATGTTAAACGCCATTGCCATTGGCATTATCAACGACTACTTCAGGCTTTGCGTTCGTATCGGAGTTGGGGGGGGGGGGGGGGTCCTGACGTTTTATCTTCCAGAATCCTCGCGTCTCCTGCGTACTCGCGACGCCGGCAAAGAAGAGATCATCGGTGAATCCAGGCAGTCTCAAGATCACCAAGTCCGATTTACACAGACGTCTCTCTCGGTTCGAACTCCACGCAAACCCTCTCGTGCGTCCCGTGAAGGAAGTTCAGATGTCTGGGGCGTCGTCGGGAGAATCCAGGCAGTTTCCATGGAACCTGGTAACAGCACAACTTTTTTGCCCAAGTTTGTTTTCACTACAGACGTTGCTACTGCGTTAGCATCGCAGCTGGGGGTGGGTTAGGGGGGGTGTGTGTCCTAACGTTCTGTCTTCCAGAATCCTCTCCATGTTCTACTCTCGCTCAAATCAAACATCTCGGTACAGCTCCAGGCAGTGACGGGACAGGGAGCCAGATATGCAACCCCCTGCCCTGTTACAACCAAGTCCTGGACAGGAGGGGCCAGAGACAACCAACAGCGTCCACCAGGGAGTGTCAACGTCTCTTGCTACCCACAGCAGCAGCAGCATTATTTATGATCAATGGCAATGAGCCGTGCTCTGTAGCCACGCGTGAGCATCATGGAGGTTGTGTTTTATTATTGTCAAGGCTGAGCGGATGGTGGTGGTGGTGGGGAATCAGACACGCTGGCATCCGTTCCTGCCACCCCCAACTTTGAGAGAGATGTCTGGGCGAGTTCTCAACCCAGGTAACCGTGCGAGTCTCCGGCCCGATCCTCGGCCTTGCTCACCAAACGAGCGATGTGGATGTTGTACTTGAGGTTAAACGCCGTTGCCATTCTCATTATCAACGACTACTTCAGGCTTTGCGTTCGTGTCGGAGTTGGGGGGGGGGGGGGTCCTGACGTTTTATCTTCCAGACTCGCGTCTCCTGCGTCCTCGCAACGCCGGCAAAGAGCGGGAAGAGTGATCATCGGTGAATCCAGGCAGTCGCAAGATCCCCAAGTCCCATTTACACAGACGTCTCTCTCGGTTCCAACTCCACGCAAACCCTCTCGTGCGTCCCGTGAAGGTGTCTGGGCTTCGTCGCGGAGAATTCGGGCCGGTTTCCGTGGCACCTGGTAAACACCACAAATCTTCTCTGCCCAAATCTATGCGTTTTTAAATCCTTTATATTAAGTTCGCTCGCTTGCTTAGGACCGTGCAAATCTTTCGGTCGTTTTTTAACCCACTTCCCGTGATCCAATTGAACTGACATTTTGCACACAGACTCGTTGTGCGTGACAATTTATTTTCGTGAAAAAAATTTCCGTAGCTACACTTTTTAGGAATTTTTATTTATTATATTTAATATTTAATTACCTATTGCTTAATGGTGGCAGGCAATCATCTGACCCATAGGTGGCAGCCATCTCAAGCCAGAGGACGAGAGGACTCTAGCCGCCACGCATATTAAGGATTTATAGTGAAAAACTTTGTTTTTACGGGTTAATTTTTCACACGTGAGTTTTTGTTATTTTATTTGTGTCCGTATGTCGGGAGTTGACGGGGCGGGGAAGGGGGGTGGGTGTTGTGTTAACGCCGTGTCTTGCAGACTCGCGTCTCCTGCGTGCTCACAGCAAGAACTGCAACGGGGTGGGGGGGGGAAGAGCGAGAGAGTTGACAGAGTTGATGGGCGAATCCGGGCGGTTACAGGAGCCCAGCTCTGATTTTACACAGACGTCTCTTTAACGGTTCGAACTCCACGCAAACCCTCTCGTGTCTCCATCATCGCCTTGTGGATTATTCAAACTTGATTTGAGGCTTTCGTGACTGCAGGAATTACTCTTTGGTTCTTTGGTAAAGTCACGTAGAAAGAAAATAAATTGAATAGAATGCGACGTTTCGATTGCAACACGAGCTGTTGTCATCGGGTATAACTCAGTTTGAGAGAGACAAAACAGACACGGAGACACAGACACACAAGCAGAGAGAGGCAACAGACGCACAGAGACACATAACAGACACACGGAGGTGATTGTGGTGGTGGTGTTGAGAACCGGGGGGTGTGAGTACACCAGGTTAAGAACAACAGGTTTAGAGGCTCTCTCTGTTTTAAAAGTGATGGACGCCTTCCCTCCCTACAATGCCTCCCTCCGATGCTGTGGGTCGTGAGTGCCTTGCTGCTGTAGGAGGCAGTGGCATCGTTTAACAAGTAGCAGCAGCAGCAGGGGGCTTTTCGCGACCGACTTACGTAATAGAGGTTGGTTTTTGTGCGTGTGCTAGAACTAGTGACGAATTGGCACGTTTTGTTCACGCGACAAACCTTACCCAATTGGCCGTGTCGGGTGGTGGCGGGTTTCAACGACACATTTAATATATTCACGAGATCCAACCCAAAAACAACAACAACTCTGTTACGCTTTTACAAACGCTGCGTTGCCACAGAATTAGCGTTCTCACGTCGTGAGTTGGGGCTGGGTAGGAGGAAGGGGGGTGGGGAGGGTTGCTGTGTCCACGCCGTGTCTTGCAGACTCCCTCGCGTCTCCTGCGTGCTCGCGACGGCGGCAGCAGCAGCAGAGAGAGGGATCGTCGGTGAACCCAGGCGGTGGCAGGTGCACCACCAAGTTTGATTCACACGGACGTCGCTCTCGCTTGGAACTGCGCGCAAACCCTCGTGCGTGAGTGTGTGTGTCCGTCGTGCGCCGATGTCTGGGCGTTGTCGTCGGAGAATCCAGGCCGCTGTCTGGGGCACCTGGTGACTACGGAATAAATCCTCTGGCACGAATCCATTGCTGTTACAAACGTCGCTGTGTTTCTTCGGAATTTGTGTTCGTGTGTCGTGAGTTGGAGGTGCGGGACTGGGGGGGTGTTGTGTTAACGCCGTGTCTTGCAGACTCCCTCGTATCTCGGCTTGCTCGCATCAACAGCGGCAAAGGGAGAGAGAGATCATCGGTGAATCGAGGCGGTTACAGGAGCCCAAGTCTGTCTCACGCAGATGTCTCTTGGGTTCGAACTCCAACGGGGCAGAGATCCCAGGCAGTGATGGGACACCTGGTAAAGTTATAACGCCGTTGCCATTGGCATCGTCAACGACTACTTCAGGCTTTGCGTTCGTATCGGGCGTTGGGGGGCGGGTCCTGACGTTTTATCTTCCAGAATCCCTCGCTTCTCCTGCGTCCTCGCGACGCCGGCAAAGAGGGGGAAGAGAGATCATCGGTGAATCCAGGCAGTCTCAAGATCCCCAAGTCCAATTTACACAGACGTCTCTCTCGGTTCCAACTCCACGCAAACCCTCTCGTGCGTCCCGTAAAGGAAGTGCAGATGTCTGGGCATCGTCGGGTGAATCCAGGCCGGTTTCCGTGGCACCTGGTAACAGCGCGACTCTTTTGCCCAAGTTTGTTTTCACTGCAGACGTTGCTACTGCGTTCGCATCGCAGCTGGGGGTGGGTTAGGGGGTGTGTGTCCTAACGTTCTGTCTTCCAGAATCCTCTCCATGTTCTACTCTCGCTCAAATCAAACATCTCGGTACAGCTCCAGGCAGTGACGGGACAGGGAGCCAGATATGCAACCCCTGCCGCTGTTACAACCAAGTCCTGGACATGAGGGGCCAGAGACAACCAACAGCGTCCATCAGGGAGTGTCAATGTCTCTTGCTACCCACAGCAGCAGCAACATTATTACTATGAACTGGTCGTGAGCAGTGCGCTAGGTAGCCCACGAGTGTGAACACGGAGGTTGTGTTTATCGTTGTCAAGGCTCGGCAGGTGGTGGTGGTGAATGTGAAACGCAAGCTGACGCACAGAGCAAGCAGCAGCACTGCTGTACAACACCAACCCAGCCCTGGGTGGAAGGGGGGAGAAGCCGTACGGCCATTACCATCCACCAGGGAGTGTCAATGACTCTTGTCCTTCCCGCACAGCAACTTTGTTTATCAATGGCAATGAGCCTTGGCTGTGTAGCCCACACGTGGACATACGGAGGTTGTGTTTATCGTTGTCAAGGCTGAGCGGATGACGGCGGCGGTGGCGATGGGCGGAATGGGAGATGCGCAACCCCCTGCCGCTGTGACAACCCAGTCCTGGACAGGAGGGGCCAGAGACAACCAACAGCGTCCATCAGGGAGTGTCAATGTCTCTTGCTACCCACAGCAGCAGCAGCATTATTTATGATCAATGGCAATGAGCCGTGCTCTGTAGCCACGCGTGAGCATCATGGAGGTTGTGTTTTATTATTGTCAAGGCTGAGCGGATGGTGGTGGTGGTGGTGATGGGGCATCCGTTCCTGCCACCCCCAACTTTGAGAGAGATGTCTGGGCGAGTTCTCAACCCAGGTAACCGTGCGAGTCTCCGGCCCGATCCTTGGCCTTGCTCACCAAACGAGCGATGTGGATGTTGTACTTGAGGTTAAACGCCGTTGCCATTGGCATTATCAACGACTACTTCAGGCTTTGCGTTCGTGTCGGAGTTGGGGGGTGGGGGGGGTCCTGACGTTTTATCTTCCAGAATCCCTCGCGTCTCCTGCATCCTCGCAACAACAGCAGCAGCAGCAGCAAAGGGGGAGAGAGATCATCGGTGAATCCAGGCAGTCACAAGATCCCCAAGTCCGATTTTCCACAGACGTCTCTCTCGGTTCTAACTCCACGCAAACCCTCTCGTGCGTCCCGTAAAGGAAGTGCGGATGTCTGGGGCGTCGTCGGGAGAATCCAGGCAGTTTCCATGGAACCTGGTAACAGCGCAACTCTTTTGCCACCCGTTCAAGTTTGTTTTCACTACAGACGTTGCTTCTGCGTTCGAATTTCTGCTCGGGGTTAGTTGGGGGGTGGGTGTCCTAACGGTTTATCTTCCAGAATCCTCTCCCTGGTCTACTCTCGCTCAACATCGACCATCTCGGTACAGCTCCAAACCAAGGAAGCCCCAACGGGGCAGAGACCCCAGGCAGTGACGGGACAGGGAGCCAGATCTACAACCCCCTACCGCTGTTACAAGCCAGTCCTGGACAGGAGGGGCCAGAGACGACCAACAGCGTCCATCAGGGAGTGTCAATGTCTCTTGCTACCCACAGCAGCAGCAGCAGCATTATTTATGATCAATGGCAATGAACCGTGCTCTGTAGCCACGCGTGAGCATCATGGAGGTTGTGTTTTATTATTGTCAAGGCTGAGCGGATGGTGGTGGTGGTGGTGATGGGGAATCGGACACGCTGGCATCCGTTCCTGCCACCCCCAACTTTGAGATGTTGGGGCGAGTTCTCAACCCAGGTAACCGTGCAAGTCTCCGGCCCGATCCTCGGCCTTGCTCACGAAACGAGCGATGTGGATGTTTGAGGTTTTATTGACGTTTTATTTGTAATTTGGCCATGCGGGAAAAGTTGTCGCAGGACTTTGACAGTTTTAAACGAGGCAAAACTTGAAACCTTTATCAGCAAATGACCACGGTGTGAAGTTTACGTAATGTGACCTGAAGATTGAAATCTGTGTTTTCTTACGGCTGTGCTGAATATTTCCCTAAGCCAGCAAAGGGCGTTGATGGTGACATTGCTAGCAAGCGGTGTGCAGTGTTGGCCCTTGTGGGTCTGGGGTGGGGGAGGGGCTCCTAACGTTCTATGTTACAGGACCCCAGCAGTTGTGCCTAGCGCAGACGTCTCGTTCAACTCCACGCAACTTCCTCAGTGCAACTCCACACAACCTCGCTGCAACTCCAGGCAAACTCGGTCCAACTCCACGTAGCCTCAGAACAATTTCATTCAACCTTGCTCCAACTCCTCGCAACTTCAGTGCAACTCCACGCGTTCTCTGTGCAACTCCCAAGCAACCTCGCGACATCGTACAAGGGGGAGAGCAACAGGGAAGGAAGCGCAAATTGCTCCTCTGTCATCGGCCATTCCAGGCGGTTAACGGGACCCGGTAACACCGTCAACACTTTGACGTTCACATTTGCCTCGCTGCTACTGCTGCTACAGGCCTTGTGTTTGTGGGGGGGGTGTCTCACGTTCTGTCTTCCAGAATCCTCTCCCGGTCTACTCTCGCTCAAACGTCAAACATCTCGGTACAGCTCCAACGAAAGGAAGCCCAACGGGCAGAGATCCCAAGTCCTGGACAGGAGGGACCAGTGACACCCAACAGCGTCCATCAGGGAGTGTCAATGTCTCTTGCTACCCACAGCAGCAACATTATTACTATGAACTGGTCATGAGCAGTGCTGCTCGGTAGCCACGAGTGTGAACACGGAGGTTGTGTTTATCGTTGTCAAGGCTCGGCAGGTGGTGGTGGTGGTGAATGTGAAACGCAAGCTGACGCACAGAGCAAGCGGCCGCACTGCTGTACAACACCAACCCAGCCCTGGGTGGAAGGGGGGAGAAGCCGTACGGCCATTACCATCCACCAGGGAGTGTCAATGACTCTTGCTACCCACAGCAGCAGCAGCAGCATTATTTATGATCAATGGCAGTGAGCCGTGCTCTGTAGCCACGCGTGAGCATCATGGAGGTTGTGTTTATCATTGTCAAGGCTGAGCGGATGGTGGTGGTGGTGATGGGGAATCAGACACGCTGGCATCCGTTCCTGCCACCCCCAACTTTGAGAGAGATGTCTGGGCGAGTTCTCAACCCAGGTAACCGTGCGAGTCTCCGGCCCGATCCTCGGCCTTGCTCACCAAATGAGCGACGTGTGGATGTCTATTTGCGCACCAAAGGGACATTAACTTCTCCCAAACACAGCTGTCAGCAGTGGCAGTGCTTGCTTGCCAACAAGGACATTCAATTGATTTTGATCCCGTTGCAGTGTTTTGCGGAACTAATTATTACTGGCCAAGATTAGTTCGAGAATTAATTGAAATTGAGAAGAATCCTGATGGGGTTCAACAACGATGACATAGTCATCCTGCACTGTTTGTTTAAGACCAGAAGCAGGTGGACGGCTTCACTTTTCTGGCAAATCGCACCGAAGGTGCCGGATGTCATTTCCAGCGAAACGTCGCTGTTACTCGGATTGTAAATGTTGTGGATCCACTCTTCAACAAACCGGCGGGCTAAAGTGGTGAACTATTTTGTCTTTTGTCAACGTGACACATTTTTNACTGATTGGCCGTGTCGGGTGGTGGCGGGTTTTAGCGACACATTTAAAATATTTACGCGATCCAACCCAAAAGCAACAACTCTATCGCGTTTTTTCAAACGTTTCGTTGCTACAGAATTAGTGTTCTCATGTCGGGAGTTGGGGCTGGGTAGGAGGAAGGGGGAGGAGGGTTGTGTTCGCGCCGTGTCTTACAGACTTGCCGTGCATTTGAATTAGCCTTGCTGCTACTACTACTGGATGTGTTTGTATCGGGGTGGGGGGAGGGGCTCCTAACGTTCTATGTTACAGGACCCCAGCAGTTGTGCCTAGCGCAGGCGTCTCGTTCAACTCCACGCAACTTCCTCAGTGCAACTCCACACAACCTTGCTGCAACTCTACGTAGCCTCAGAACAATTTCATTCAACCTTGCTCCAACTCCTCCCAACCTCAATCCAATTCCACGTTACCTCGCTGCAACTCTACGTAACCTCAGAACGCCTTCACGCAACCTTGCTCCAACTCCTCGCAACTTCAGTGCAACTCCACGTGTTCTCTGTGCAACTCCCAAGCAACCTCGCGACATCGTACAAGGGGGAGAGCAACAGGGAAGGAAGCGCAAATTGCTCCTCTGTCATCGGCCATTCCAGGCGGTTAACGGGACCCGGTAACACCGTCAACACTTTGACGTTCACATTTGCCTCGCTGCTACTGCTGCTACAGGCCTTGTGTTTGTGGGGGGGGGGGTGTCTCACGTTCTGTCTTCCAGAATCCTCTCCCGGTCTCTACTCTCACTCAAACGTCAAACATCTCGGTACAGCTCCAAACCAAGGAAGCCCCAACGGGCAGAGATCCCAGGCAGTGACGGGACAGGGAGCCAGGTCTGCGTCTCGATGTCTCGGTTCAACTCCACGCGGCTTCGTGTTGCGCAAGCGGAGTGGAGGGCGTGCAGATGTCTGGGGCGTCGTCGTGAGAACCCAGGCGTTAACGGACACCTGGTAAACAAAGCTACCACGCCGTTCACATTCGTTCGAATTTTCAATGTCTAATTCAGGCTTTGAGTCCGTATCAGAGTTGGTGGGATTGCTTGGGCGGGCGGGTTGGGGGGGGGTCTTAACGTTCTGTCTTCCAGAATCTTTCCTCGTGTCTACTCTGAAACATCTCGGTACAGCTCCAAAGAAAGGAAGCCCCAACGGGGCAAAGACCGCCTGTCAAAAGGTTCTGTTCGCTGCTCGTGAAACGTTTAAAAATGGAGGATGAATTTGCGGAGATTTTTTTTAATTGCTGGGATGAAATGTCTCCATGAAACAAACTCTTCATCCCGAGTCATCGCGGCCACTTCACGTCAGTTTGGCAACGTCAAAACCCCGGCACGCGTGAAGTCTGGAAGGTTCCGGGAAATTAACGATTGGACAATGAACGCTCGACAAATTGTGGAGGAATTTGAAGTGAAATTTTCCAAACTCAACCTGCTTCCTCAAGTGCTTCTTGAAGGGAGGCAGCCCCCCTCTTGGGGAAAGATTTAACAATTGACTTTTTACGAATGTGGAAATTGCGCACCGCTTGAGAGACTTGGAGAGGGCAAGGCTGGGGAGCATTGCAAAGCGACCAACAGCAACTCTTGTCGGCCTGATCTTTTGCGCAGCTTGCCCGAGGGGAAGTGGGCATCGTCCAGGAGACGTGTGAAGCAGAGGGTCGGGGACGCAGATGCACCGGGCTCGCTCGCACAGGCGGTTCCTTGCCGGCGTGAAATCAATCGTCGGTCACAAATATCACACTCAGTAACCCGTCGCAACGCTGCTACTGTCACAGCTCCACTGTCACCGCCTGCCACTGCTCTGCCACCGTCACCGCCCTCTGCTGCCCAGCCACGATCACCGCTCTCCACTGCCCAGCCACCATCACTGCCCAGCCACCATCACCGCCTCTGCACTGCCCAGCCACCATCACCGCCTCTGCACTGCCCAGCCACCATCACTGCCTCTGCACTGCCCAGCCACCATCACCGCCTCTGCACTGCCCAGCCACCATCACCGCCTCTGCACTGCCCAGCCACCATCACCGCCTCTGCACTGCCCAGCCACCATCACCGCCTCTGCACTGCCCAGCCACCATCACCGCCTCTCCACTGCCCAGCCACCATCACCGCCTCTGCACTGCCCAGCCACCATCACCGCCTCTGCACTGCCCAGCCACCATCACCGCCTCTGCACTGCCCAGCCACCATCACCACCTCTGCACTGCCCAGCCACCATCACCACCTCTGCACTGCCCAGCCACCATCACTGCCCAGCCACCATCACCGCCTCTGCACTGCCCAGCCACCATCACCGCCTCTGCACTGCCCAGCCACCATCACCGCCTCTGCACTGCCCAGCCACCATCACGCCTCTCACTGCCCAGCCACCATCACTGCCTCTGCACTACCCAGCCACCATCACCACCTCTCCACTGCCCAGCCACCATCACCGCCTCTGCACTGCCACTGAATTGGCCACCGTCACCGCCCCTCTGCTGCCCAGCCACAGGAAGCTCACACAGCTGCTCCGTCTGCCCTGCACCCTCCTTTCCCGTGTGCGCGTTTTGTAGCCGCTCACTGGCTGCTGGCGTTCTATACCAAGCTCCACCGACCGGCCATCGTCCTCCTATGTGTGGGTGGCGCAGGCTGTGCGGTAAACCACTCGTCCCACTCCTCCCACATGCAATTTTGGTGCACAGTGCTGTGTGCATGGCGGGGGGGGGTTGTCCTTAACCAAATGTCTTCCAGAAGTCTCCTCCCCCTGAGCAGAGCTTGCGTCTCCGTAGCCCAGGCGGTGATACGTCTCGTGCCTCGTGGTCTGGGTAAACCAAAGGACTCGCCCCCACACCCCCCACTTGTTACCTGTGGAACATACGAATCTGTCCGTTGCTGTGGCTTGCCAGTAATCTTGAGAGGGGTGGGGGGGCCTTTCACGTTCTCTGTTACAGAACCTAGTCAAACGTCCAGCCCTACCTACCTACCCTGTACAACAAGCCCAGCCCTGCAGAAGGGGAAGAAGAGACACCACAGCAAGCCCCATGACACCGCCACAACCAGGGAGTGCCCTTTGACTCGCCTCACTCTGCATGCGTTATTCTCAATGGGTCATGAGTTGGCTTCGCCAGCCAGGTGTGAACGTGGAGCTGTGTTTATCGTTGTCAAGGCTGAGCGGGTGATGGTGGCGATGGGTGGAGAATGTGAGGAACTCAACCCCCGACTGCTGTACAAATCGGCACAAAGTAAACCAGCCGTGGAAGGAGCGGGGCGAGAGTCTTTGCCACCACCAGGGAGTGTCCTTAACTCTTCGTGCTTCACAGCCACACGGCAACATTTATAATTGTTTATCAATGGTGATGGGCCTTGGCTCTTTAGCCACGAGTGTGAACACGGAGGTTGTGTTTATCGTTGTCAAGGCTCGGCAGGTGGTGGTGGTGAATGTGAAACGCAAGCTGACGCACAGAGCAAGCAGCCGCACTGCTGTACAACACCAACCCAGGGAGTGTCAATGACTCTTGCATTTCCCACACAGCAACTTTATTTATCAATGGGAATGAGCCTTGCTCTGTAGCCACGCGTGAGCATCATGGAGGTTGTGTTTATTATTGTCAAGGCTGAGCGGATGGTGGTGGTGTGGTGATGGGGAATCAGACACGCTGGCATCCGTTCGTGCCACCCCCAACTTTGAGAGAGATGTCTGGGCGAGTTCTCAACCCAGGTAACCGTGCGAGTCTCCGGCCCGATCCTCGGCCTTGCTCGCCAAACGAGCGACGTGGATGTTGTACTTGAGGTTAAACGCCGTTGCCATTGGCATTATCAACGACTACAGGCTTTGCGTTCGTATCGGAGTTGGGGGGGGTGGGGGTCCTGACGTTTTATCTTCCAGAATCCCTCGCGTCTCCTGCGTCCTCGCGACGCCGGCAAAGAGCGGTAAGAGAGATCATCGGTGAATCCAGGCAGTCGCAAGATCCCCAAGTCCCATTTACACAGACGTCTCTCTCGGTTCGAACTCTGGGACATTCGTCGGGAAAACCCAGACAGCGGATTTCCTGGTAACACCGCAACTCCTTTGGCCGTGCGTTGGAGTTTGTCTTGCTGCTACTTACTACAGGATTTGTAGTTACCTCGATGCAACTCTACGTAACCTCAGAACATCTGAGGGGAAAAACCCCTATTATGTTTTGCTTTTCGTAATCGGCCACGCGGGGAAAAGTTGTCAGGCAGGACTTTGTGAAAGTTTTAAACGAGACAAAACTTGACACATTTATTAGCAAATGACCACAGCGTCAAGTTTACGTAATGTGACCTGAAGATTGAAATCGGTGTTTTCTTACGGCCGTCCTGAATATTTCCCTAAGCCAGCAAAGGGCGTTGATGGTGACATTGCTAGCAAGCGGTGTGCAGTGTTGGCCCTTGTGGGTCTGGGGTGGGGGAGGGGGAGGGGCTCCTAACGTTCTATGTTACAGGACCCCAGCAGTTGTGCCTAGCGCAGACGTCTCGTTCAACTCCACGCAACTTCCTCAGTGCAACTCCACGCAACCTCGCTGCAACTCCAGGCAACTCGGTGCAACTCCACGTAGCCTCAGAACACGTTCACGCAACCTTGCTCCAACTCCTCGCAACTTCAGTGCAACTCGACGCGTTCTCTGTGCAACTCCCAAGCAACCTCGCGACATCGTACAAGGGGGGAGAGCAACAGGGAAGGAAGCGCAAATTGCTCCTCTGTCATCGGCCATTCCAGGCGGTTAACGGGACCGGTAACACCGTCAACACTTTGACGTTCACATTTGCCTTGCTGCTACTGCTGCTACAGGCCTTGTGTTTGTGTCAGGGGAGTGGGGGGGTCTCTAACGTTCTGTCTTCCAGAATCTTTTCTCGTGTCTACTCTCAAACATCTCGGTACAGCTCCAACGAAAGGAAGCCCCAACGGGGCAGAGATCCTAGTCCTGGACATGAGGGGCCAGAGACGACCAACAGCGTCCATCAGGGAGTGTCAACATCTCTCGCTACCCACAGCAGCAGCAGCAACATTATTTATGATCAATGGCAATGAGCCGTGCTCTGTAGCCACGCGTGAGCATCATAGAGGTTGTGTTTTATTATTGTCAAGGCTGAGCGGATGGTGGTGGTGATGGTGATGGTGGGGAATCAGACACGCTGGCATCCGTTCCTGCCACCCCCAACTTTGAGAGAGATGTCTGGGCGAGTTCTCAACCCAGGTAACCGTGCGAGTCTCCGGCCCGATCCTCGGCCTTGCTCACCAAACGAGCGATGTGGATGTTGTACTTGAGGTTAAACGCCGTTGCCATTGGCATTATCAACGACTACTTCAGGCTTTGCGTTCGTGTCGGAGTTGGGGGGGGGGGTCCTGACGTTTTATCTTCCAGAATCCCTCGCGTCACCTGCGTTCTCGCGACGCCGGCAAAGAAGAGATCATCGGTGAATCCAGGCAGTCACAAGATCCCCAAGTCCCATTTACACAGACGTCTCTCTCGGTTCCAACTCCACGCAAACCCTCTCGTGCGTCCCGTGAAGGTGTCTGGGCTTCGTCGCAGAGAATTCGGGCCGGTTTCCGTGGCACCTGGTAAACACCACAAATCTTCTCTGCCCAAATCTATCGCTTTTTTAAATCCTTTATATTAAGTTCACTTGCTTGCGCGCTTACGACCGTGCAAATCTTTCGGTCGTTTTTTAACCCACTTCCCGTGATCCAATCGAGCTGACATTTTGCACACAGACTCGTTGTGCGAGACAATTAATGTTCGTGAAAAAAATTTCCGTAATTTTACACCTTTATAGGGAAAAATATTTTTTATTATATTTAATTACCAATTGCTTAATGGTGGCAGGCAATCATCTGACCCATAGGTGGCAGCCATCTCAAGCCAGAGGACGAGAGGACTCTAGCCGCCATGCATATAAAGGATTTATAGTGAAAAACTTTGTTTTTACGGGTTAATTTTTCACACGTGAGTTTTTGTTATTTTATTTGTGTTCGTATGTCGGGAGTTGACGGGGCGGGGAAGGGGGGTGGGTGTTGTGTTAACGCCGTGTCTTGCAGACTCGCGTCTCCTGCGTGCTCACAGCAAGAACTGCAACGGGGTGGGGGAAGAGCGAGAGAGTTGACAGAGTTGATGGGCGAATCCGGGCGTTACAGGAGCCCAGCACTGATTTTACGCACGCAAACCCTCGCGTGTCTCTCCATCATCGCCTTGTGGATGGTTGTGGTGGTGGTGGTGATCAGGAGTGGAGTTTGGAGCGAGGATCAGGAGTGGAGTCTGGAGTGAAGATCAGGAGTGGAGTGAGGATCTGGAGTGGAGTTTGGAGTGAGGATCAGGAGTGGAGTTTGGAGTGAGGATCTGGAGTGGAGTTGGAGTGAGGATCTGGAGTGGAGTTTGGAGTGAGGATCTGGAGTGGAGTTTGGAGTGAGGATCTGGAGTGGAGTTTGGAGTGAGGATCTGGAGTGGAGTTTGGAGTGAGGATCAGGAGTGGAGTTTGGAGTGAGATCTGGAGTGGAGTTTGGAGTGAAGATCAGGAGTGGAGTTTGGAGTGAGGATCAGGAGTGGAGTTTGGAGTGAGGATCTGGAGTGGAGTTTGGAGTGAGGATCAGGAGTGGAGTTTGGATCAGGATCTGGAGTGGAGTTTGGAGTGAGGATCAGGAGTGGAGTTTGGAGTGAGGATCAGGAGTGGAGTTTGGAGTGAGGATCAGGAGTGGAGTTTGGATCAGGATCTGGAGTGGAGTTTGGAGTGAGGATCGGGAGTGGAGTCTGGTGCAAAGTGCCAGCAGACCAGAATAATCAACGACTACTTCAGGCTTTGCGTTCGTATCGGAGTTGGGGGGGGGGGGTTCCTGACGTTTTATCTTCCAGACTCCCTCGCGTCTCCTGCGTTCTCGCGACGCCGGCAAAGAGGGGAAGAGAGATCATCGGTGAATCCAGGCAGTCGCAAGATCCCCAAGTCCCATTTACACAGACGTCTCTCTCGGTTCCAACTCCACGCAAACCCTCTCGTGCGTCCCGTGAAGGAAGTTCAGATGTCTGGGGCGTCGTCGTGAGAACCCAGACAGCGGACCTCCTGGTAACACCGCCAACACCTTTTGGCCGTGCGTTTGAATTTGCCTTGCTGCTACTACTGCAGGGTTTGTTGGTGGGGGGGGGCTCCTAACGTTCTATGTTACAGGACCCCAGCAGTTGTCCTAGCGCAGACGTCTCGTTCAACTCCACGCAACTTTCTTACTGGATCTCCACACGGTCTCTGCTGCTCAACGCAACTTTGATGCAACTCCAACAGCGTCCATCAGGGAGTGTCAATGTCTCTTGCTACCCACAGCAGCAGCATCAATATTATTACTATGAACTGGTCGTGAGCAGTGCTGCTAGGCAGCCACGAGTGTGAACACGGAGGTTGTGTTTATCGTTGTCAAGGCTCGGCAGGTGGTGGTGGTGAATGTGAAACGCAAGCTGACGCACAGAGCAAGCAGCAGCCGCACTGCTGCACAACACCAACCCAGCCCTGGGTGGAAGGGGGGAGAAGCCGTACGGCCATTACCATCCACCAGGGAGTGTCAATGTCTCTTGCTACCCACAGCAGCAGCAGCAGCATTATTTATGATCAATGGCAATGAGCCGTGCTCTGTAGCCACGCGTGAGCATCATGGAGGTTGTGTTTATCATTGTCAAGGCTGAGCGGATGGTGGTGGTGGTGGTGGGGAATCAGGCACGCTGGCATCCGTTCCTGCCACCCCCAACTTTGAGAGAGATGTCTGGGCGAGTTCTCAACCCAGGTAACCGTGCGAGTCTCCGGCCCGATCCTCGGCCTTGCTCACCAAACGAGCGATGTGGATGTTGTACTTGAGGTTAAACGCCGTTGCCATTGGCATTATCAACGACTACTTCAGGCTTTGCGTTCGTATCGGAGTTGGGGGGGGGGGGTCCTGATGTTTTATCTTCCAGACGCCCTCGCGTCTCCTGCGTTCTCGCGATGCCGGCAAAGAGCGGGAAGAGAGATCATCGGTGAATCCAGGCAGTCGCAAGATCCCCAAGTCCCATTTACACAGACGTCTCTCTCGGTTCCAACTCCACGCAAACCCTCTCGTGCGTCCCGTGAAGGTGTCTGGGCTTCGTCGCGGAGAATTCGGGCCGGTTTCCGTGGCACCTGGTAAACACCACAAATCTTCTCTGCCCAAATCTAATGCTTTTTTAAATCCTTTATATTAAGTTCGCTTGCTTGCGCGCTTACGACCGTGCAAATCTTTCGGTCGTTTTCTAACCCACTTCCCGTGATCCATCGAGCTGACATTTTGCACACAGACTCGTTGTGCGTGACAATTTATTTTCGTGAAAAATTTTTCCGTAACTTTACACTTTTTAGGAATTTTTTTATTATATTTAATTACCAATTGCTTAATGGTGGCAGGCAATCATCTGACCCATAGGTGGCAGCCATCTCAAGCCAGAGGACGAGATGACTCTAGCCGCCACGCATATAAAGGATTTATAGTGAAAAACTTTGTTTTTACGGGTTAATTTTTCACACGTGAGTTTTGTTATTTTATTTGTGTTCGTATGTCGGGAGTTGACGGGGCGGGGAAGGGGGGTGGGTGTTGTGTTAACGCCGTGTCTTGCAGACTCGCGTCTCCTGCGTGCTCACAGCAAGAACTGCAACAGGGGGGGGTGAAGAGCGAGAGAGTTGACAGAGTTGATGGGCGAATCCAGGCGGTTACAGGAGCCCAGCTCTGATTTTACACAGACGTCTCTTTAACGGTTCGAACTCCACAAAAACCCTCGCGTGTCTCTCCATCATCGCCTTGTGGATGATTGTAGTGGTGGAGGTGATTGTGGTGGTGGTGTTGATCACCAGGGGGTGTGAGTACCCCAGGTTAAGAACAACAGGTTTAGAGGCACACCACTTGTATGTGAGCGTGTGCTAGAACTAGTGACGAATTGGCACGTGTTGTTCACGCGACAAACCTTACCCAATTGGCCGTGTCGGGTGGTGGCGGGTTTCAACGACACATTTAATATATTCACCAGATCCAACCCAACAACAACAACAACTCTGTTATGTCTTCTTGGTTCTTTCGGTAAAGTCACGTAGAATGGAAATAATAAAAATAAAACAATAAAATAATTCTCACGACGTTTCGGCCACAACGCAAGCAGCCGTCCTCAGGTGGAGAACAGGTCTGTCGAGAAGACAGCGTCATTCTGATTATTAATTAATTGTTTTATTTTATTATTTCCCTTCTACGTGACTTTACCGAAAGAACCAAGAAGATGAATCCCTGCAGTCACGAAAGCTTTAAATCGAAATTTAACTCTGTTACGCTTTTACAAACGTTGCGTTGCCACAGAATTAGCGTTCTCACGTCGTGAGTTGGGGCTGGGTAGGAGGAAGGGGGGTGGGGAGGGTTGCTGTGTCCACGCCGTGTCTTGCAGACTCCCTCGCGTCTCCTGCGTGCTCGCGACGGCAGCAGCAGCAGCAGCAGAGAGAGGGATCGTCGGTGAACCCAGGCGGTGGCAGGAGCACCACCAAGTTTGATTCACACGGACGTCGCTCTCGCTTGGAACTGCGCGCAAACCCTCGTGCGTGTGAGTGTGTGTGTCCGTCGTGCGCCGATGTCTGGGCGTTGTCGTCGGAGAATCCAGGCCGCTGTCTGGGGCACCTGGTGACTACGGAATAAATCCTCTGGCACGAATCCATTGCTGTTACAAACGTCGCTGTGTTTCTTCGGAATTTGTGTTCGTGTGTCGTGAGTCGGAGGTGCGGGACTGGGGGGGGGGTGTTGTGTTCACGCCGTGTCTTGCAGACTCCCTCGTATCTTGGCTTGCTCGCATCAACAGCGGCAAAGGGAGAGAGAGATCATCGGTGAATCGAGGCGGTTACAGGAGCCCAAGTCTGTCTCACGCAGATGTCTCTTGGGTTCGAACCCCAACGGGGCAGAGATCCCAGGCAGTGATGGGACACCTGGTAAAGTTATAACGCCGTTGCCATTGGCGTTGTCAACGACTACTTCAGGCTTTGCGTTCGTGTCGGAGTTGGGGGGGGGGGGGTCCTGACGTTTTATCTTCCAGAATCCCTCGCGTCTCGTGCGTCCTCGCGACGCCGGCAAAGAGGGGAAGAGAGATCATCGGTGAATCCAGGCAGTCGCAAGATCCCCAAGTCCCATTTACACAGACGTCTCTCTCGGTTCGAACTCCACGCAAACCCTCTCGTGCGTCCCGTGAAGGAAGTGCGGATGTCTGGGGCATCATCGGAGAACCCAGGCAGTGAAGGCACCTCCTGGTAACAGCGCAGCTCCTGTGCCACCTGTCGCTTTCAAGTTTGACTGGGAGTTGGGGCAGGGGGGGTTCCTCTAACGCTGCAGCCTGCAGACTCCTCCACCCCGTCTACTCGCGCTCAAACTTGAGGAGGAGGAGGCCCAAGGTCTGCGTCAGTCGGCGATTCCAGGCGGTTGTACCGGTACCTGGTAACACCACAAATACTTTGGCGTCTGTTTGAATTTGCCTCGCTACTACCGGAGTTGTGTTTGTATCAGGGGAGTAGGGGGGGGGGGTACTCTAACGTTCTGTCTTCCAGAATCTTTCCTCGTGTCTACTCTGAAACATCTCGGTACAGCTCCAACGAAAGGAAGCCCAACGGGGCAGAGATCCCAGTCCTGAACAGGAGGGGCCAGAGACACCCAACAGCGTCCACCAGGGAGTGTCAATGTCTCTCGCTACCCACAGCAGCAGCAGCAACATTATTACTATGAACTGGTCATGAGCAGTGCTGCTAGGTAGCCACGAGTGTGAACACGGAGGTTGTGTTTATCGTTGTCAAGGCTCGGCAGGTGTGGTGGTGGTGAATGTGAAACGCAAGCTGACGCACAGAGCAAGCAGCCGCACTGCTGTACAACACCAACCCAGCCCTGGGTGGAAGGGGGGAGAAGCCGTACGGCCATTACCATCCACCAGGGAGTGTCAATGTCTCTTGCTACCCACAGCAGCAGCAGCAGCATTATTTATGATCAATGGCAATGAGCCGTGCTCTGTAGCCACGCGTGAGCATCATGGAGGTTGTGTTTTATTATTGTCAAGGCTGAGCGGGTGGTGGTGGTGGTGGTGGTGATGGGAATCAGACACGCTGGCATCCGTTCCTGCCACCCCCAACTCTTAGAGAGATGTCTGGGCGAGTTCTCAACCCAGGTAACCGTGCGAGTCTCCGGCCCGATCCTCGGCCTTGCTCACCAAACGAGCGATGTGGGTGTTGTACTTGAGGTTAAACGCTGTTGCCATTGGCATTGTCAACGACTACTTCAGCCTTTGCGTTCGTGTTGGGGGGGGGGGGGCCTGACGTTTTATCTTCCAGAATCCCTCGCGTCTCCTGCGTCCTCGCGATGCCGGCAAAGAAGAGATCATCGGTGAATCCAGGCAGTCGCAAGATCCCCAAGTCCCATTTACACAGACGTCTCTCTCGGTTCCAACTCCACGCAAACCCTCTCGTGCGTCCCGTAAAGGAAGTTCAGATGTCTGGGGCGTCATCGGGGAAATCTCAGACAGCGGACCTCCTGGTAACACCGCTATCACCTTTTTGGCCGTGCGTTTGAATTTGCCTTGCTGCTACTACTACAGGATTTGTTGGTGGGGGAGGGGGAGGGGCTCCTAACGTTCTATGTTACAGGACCCCAGCAGTTGTGCTTAGCGCAGACGTCTCGTTCAACTCCACGCAACTTCCTCAGTGCAACTCCACGTAACCTCGGTGCAACTCCAGGCAACTCGGTCCAACTCTACGTAACCTCAGAACACCTTCACGCAACCTTGCTCCAACTCCATGCAACTTCAGTGCAACTCCACGCGTTCTCTGTGCAACTCCCAAGCAACCTCGCGACATCGTACAAGGGGGAGAGCAACAGGGAAGGAAGCGCAAATTGCTCCTCTGTCATCGGCCATTCCAGGCGGTTAACGGGACCCGGTAACACCGTCAACACTTTGACGTTCACATTTGCCTCGCTGCTACAAGCCTTGTGTTTCTATCGGAGTTGGGGGGGGGGGTCTTAACACCGTGTCTTCCAGATTCCTTAGCATCTCCTGTGTCCTCGCAACGCCAGCAAAGAGAGGGAAGAGATCATCGGTGAATCCAGGCAGTCGCAATAATATTGATCTAACAATCACCACAAATGCTACAGTTTGTAGACACCAGGGTACTGTGAGTCAAGAATGACATCCTTTAAGGATGGGATCAGATCAGGCCTTGTGTTTGTATCAGGGTGGGGGGAGGGGGGTCTCTAACGTTCTGTCTTCCAGAATCTTTCCTCGTGTCTACTCTGAAACATCTCGGTACAGCTCCAACGAAAGGAAGCCCCAACGGGGCAGAGATCCCAGTCCTGAACAGGAGGGCCAGAGACAACCAACAGCGTCCACCAGGGAGTGTCAATGTCTCTTGCTACCCACAGCAGCAGCAGCAGCAGCATTATTTATGATCAATGGCAATGAGCCGTGCTCTGTAGCCACGCGTGAGCATCATGGAGGTTGTGTTTTATTTTGTCAAGGCTGAGCGGATGGTGGTGGTGGTGGTGGTGATGGGGAATCAGACACCCTGGCATCCGTTCCTGCCACCCCAACTTTGAGAGATGTCTGGGCGAATTCTCAACCCAGGTAACCGTGCGAGTCTCCGGCCCGATCCTCGGCCTTGCTCACCAAACGAGCGATGTGGATGTTGTACTTGAGGTTAAACGCCGTTGCCATTGGCATTATCAACGACTACTTCAGGCTTTGCGTTCGTATCGGAGTTGGGGGGGGGGGGTCCTGACATTTTATCTTCCAGAATCCCTCGCGTCTCCTGCGTCCTCGCGACGCCGGCAAAGAGGGGAAGAGAGATCATCGGTGAATCCAGGCAGTCGCAAGATCCCAAGTCCCATTTACACAGACGTCTCTCGGTTCGAACTCCACGCAAACTCTCTCGTGCGTCCTGTAAAGGAAGTGCGGATGTCTGGGGCGTCGTCGGGAGAATCCAGGCCGGTTTCCATGGAACCTGGTAACAGCGCGACTTTTTTGCCACCTGTTCAAGTTTGTTTTTACTACAGACGTTGCTACTGCGTTCGCATCGCAGCTGGGGGTGGGTTGGGGGGGTGGGTGTCCTAACGGTTTATTTTCCAGAAACCTCTCCCTGGTCTACTCTCGCTCAAACGTCAAACATCTCGGTACAGCTCCAAACCAAGGAAGTCCCAACGGGGCAAAGATCCCAGGCAGTGACGGGACAGGGAGCCAGGTCTGCGTCTCGATGTCTCGGTTCAACTCCACGCGGCTTCGTGTTGCGCAAGCGGAGTGGAGGGCGTGCAGATGTCTGGGGCGTCGTCGGGAGAATCCAGGCCATTAACGGGACACCTGTTAAAGTTAAAACGCCGTTGCCATTCGCATTATCAACGACTACTTCAGGATTTGCGTTCGCCTTCCTTAGTCGTAATGAGCCTAATGAGGTCATCACGTGATTTTACCAAAAGAATCAAGAATATGACCTATCTACACGAGTTCTGAGCGAAAGAAGCAAAAAATTGTACTTTACATTGCCGTGGTGAGGCCTAGTCCCGTGCAGAGCCCACGGCCTTGCCTAGATTGCCCAGCCGGGGGAGGTGGCACGTTGCCAGGCTGGGGACTGGGTCGCTCCCCCCACCCACGCTGCAATAACACTTGTCAACACACTTTTTCTGGCATAAGGTATTCCAACAGTTTTAAGGTAATTTTGGGTGCTGATTCCAAATATGCCATCAGTTTTTGTCCGTCACATCAGGTTTTTGAGCTATCAAATATTGCATTTTCAATAACTGCAGAAGAAAAATATTAAATAAATGTGGATATCTACATAACAGGTCCCTGCGGGGTGGGCTGGTAGGAACGAATAACCAAAGAATATAAACATAATGTATTATTACACTTGTTTAGCCAGGAAAGCCTCACTGAGTGTAAAGGTTTTTGTAGGGTCCTGCCAAGTGTTTGCAGTAGGGGGCAATGTTGCTACACCTAATCGGACAATACGAAGGGAGAGTTTGAGGCCTAGTTCTAGGCTTTAGGTCTAGCTGTAGGCTTTAGGCCGCTGTGAGTAATTTTTTATTTAAATGTTTTAATTATTAATGTAAAAGCTTTAAATGTAAATGTTTCTATTAAAAAACATCAGGGAATGTAACATTGTTAAACATTAACTCCCTTTCACACATGCGGGGGTACAATATGAAGGGAGAGTTTGAGGCCTAGTTCTAGGCTTTAGGCCTAGCTGTAGGCTTTAGGCTGCTGTGAGTTAATTTTTTNAATTTAAATGTTTTAATTATTAATGTTAAAGCTTTAAATGTAAATGTTTCTATTTAAAAAAAAACATCAGGGAATGTAACATTGTTAAACATTAACTCCCTTTCACACACGCGGGGGTACGATACGAAGGGAGAGTTTGAGGCCTAGTTCTAGGCTTTAGGCCTAGCTGTAGGCTTTAGGCCGCTGTGAGTTAATTTTTAATTTAAATGTTTTAATTAAAAGCTATCTCAGGGAATTATAAGGGAATGTTACACTTGTTTAGCCAGCGTCACCGAGTCTAAAGTTTTTTGTAGGGTACTGCCAAGTGTTTGCAGTAGGGGCGATGTTGCTACACGGACGGACGGACGATATAATCTATTGTAGGCTGGTTCACTTCGTTCCTACCAGTAAAATGATATTATAAGCGCACCATTCTAAAGCAGTCACTGACTCGCATCAACTTGCAATCATAAGTGACAGAGTTAATTTCGGGTAAAATCAATGAAAATGGGGTATGCCGATGGCATAAAAATGAGATGTGATAGAGCAAATCTGAGCAAATCAGATTTGGAATCGGCACCCTGAAATTAGTCTGGAACAGCTGCAAAAGTCCAGGCCATAATTTTTGTTGTTGTTGACCTGTGTAATGCTGAGTGCTCTAATATTAATATCTACGGACTTTATTGCAGTAACTGCACGCATTGAGGTGGGGGGGGGGAGAAGATGACATAAGACTGTGAAGAATGAACCTCAGCGTTGTGTATATTTTGTAAGCGTTGTGTGTTTTGTAAGCATTGTTAACGCGAATGAAAATTTTGCGCGATGTGTGTGCGTTGCTAGGGGCAACTGTGGTGCCACGGCAACGGAGCAAGTCAGCTGGCGCCTCCATCTCCTCGCACCCCTCCACACGAACGCACGCACACCCCCACTAAACACACACACACACATGCACACCCCCACTAAACACACGCACACTAAACACACACACATGCACACCCCCACTAAACACACACACACACCCAGGGTCTCGTGGGTGGGGTCACCTGGTACCCTGGGTTTTTACCCGAGGGGCCCCTATCGGGGATGTCCCACGGTTTCCCAGTGCCAGGAATTGGCCGTCCCCCCCCAGGCCAAATTGCATTGCGGCCCCCGTGAATTGGCTTAAAGTTGTATGGGCGCGATAAAGCTCGCCGGGCTAACCGCAATGAGACACGGCACAGGGACACGGGGCCTCGAGGGCAAACACTCTACGGGCAGCGCGTAGGAGGAGGTGGGAGGGAACTTCCTGGACCCACTGCAGATGCGTATTCTGCGGGACGCCCACCCCGATCAAACCGGCTGACAATAGATCGAAGCGTAATGGAAAGCAACGTGTAGGGGCGGGGTGGGGGCATCCGTTTAAAATCACCACGTGACCCTGGCTCTTTGGATTCCGAGGGCATAAAACAGACGTCGCAAGCGGGTACCCGATGCCCGTACCCTACCCGATACCTGGCCGGGTACGGGTAGACCGTGAGTCACTGGTGAGTCGCCGTTTGTCACTCATTTCCCAACGTCTTGTCTGTTCTCACAATTCAAGTTCCTAGAATCAACCCACCCGCGCTGAAACATGGCTTCATCCCAGAGGTCGCAATCGGGTACCCGATACCCGTACCCTACCCGATACCCGGCCGGGTACAGGGTAGCCAGGTAGCAGGTAGGGTACGGGTAAGGAATCAAAAACCCGTTTGCGAACTCTGGATCATCGTCCTTCCGACTCTCACAGCGTCGGTGCGACACCGTGAGTGCGTCTGCGAGACGACAAGTAGAGTGGGGGGTACACACCCAGGGACTAAAGAGGGACAGGCTAGGTGCTGCTCGTAGAATATTTACTCCGGGCCACGCACACGGGGCTTTCTTTAGACGCGCCATTAATAAACTTGCGTTCAGAAGATCGGTGTCCTGTGATTTCTGTGTGTGTTGTGTGGGTGAACTTCAGCGTGGTGTCTGTGATTTCTGAGTGGAGCGACTGCGTGCGTGCTGGGGGGGGGGGGGTGATAGAGAGCGCGCGGGGCTGGTGTGCGTGTAGATTACCATCTACGACCGCGACAGTTTGCGAGTGATTTTGAGCGTGTGCATGAGGCGCGTTTACTGCAGCACACAGAGCCGGCGACACTTGTGCTTGTTTGCACAGCGCGCTTTAAGCGGCGCGTTTACACACAAGATCCTGCTGCAAGTCATCTTTTCGTGTAGCATCAGTAGGGGTGCGTATTCATACATCCCTGTCCCAGCCGCCCCCCTTCCCGCTAGCATTAGCATCTGTTTGCACGGCGGATTGATGCCGGGTCCACAGGAGGGTAGGGGTGCATGTTCATACGGCTATTTTGTGTGCAAAGAGCGCCTGAAGTGGTCGGCTCACGTGTTAAACACCTGGGGGGGGGTGCTGTAGTGGTCAGCTCACGTGTTAAACACCTGGGGGGGGGTGCTGTAGTGGTCAGCTCACGTGTTAAACACCTGGGAGGGGGGGTGCTGTAGTGGTCAGCTCACGTTTTAAACACCGAGCGGTCTGGGGGGGGGTGCTGTAGTAAACAGCTCACGTTTTAAACATCGAGCGGTCTGGGTGGGGGGGGGGTAGCTGTAGTGGTCAGCTCACGTTTGAAAAACCTGGGGGGGGGTGCTGTAGTGGTCAGCTCACGTGTTAAACACCTGGGGGGGGGTGCTGTAGTGGTCAGCTCACGTGTTAAACACCTGGGGGGGGGGGGGGTGCTGTAGTGGTCAGCTCACGTGTTAAACACCTGGGAGGGGGGTGCTGTAGTGGTCAGCTCACGTTTTAAACACCGAGCGGTCTGGGGGGGGGGGTGCTGTAGTAAACAGCTCACGTTTTAAACACCGAGTGGTCTGGGGGGGGTTCTGTATTGGTCAACTCACGTTTTAAACACCGAGCGGTCTGGGGGGGGGGGTAGCTGTAGTGGTCAGCTCACGTTTTAAACTCGCCTGGTTGGCTTAGAGGCTGAGGCTGAGAAGGCCACCCCACCAACCGGCGGTACAGTTGTAGAGTTACAAAAATGAAAGCGAAACGGATTGCGGACATTCTAAGATGCACGTTTATTTGAATCACCAAACACGAAACCCAACACACACACACACGCAGAGAGACAGCGAGAGAGACAGAGAGAGACAGAGAGGGACAGAGAGAGACAGAGAGGGACAGAGAGAGAGAGAGAGACAGAGACTCCGGGAGAGACAGAGAGAGACACAGAGACAGAGACACACAGAGAGACACAGAGACTCAGGGAGAGACAGACAGGGACAGAGAGAGACTGAGAGAAACTGAGACACACAGAGACACAGACACACAGAGACACAGAGAGACAGAGAGAGAGACACAGAGAGACACACGGAGACAGAGACAGACACACAGAGAGAAACTGAGACAGAGAGACAAAGATGTCTCGATTTACAGAAAATGAAAATGTACGACTCGGTATACAAATCTGGTCTAGAGTCGCGGGGGAGACCTGGGGTCTAGACGTAGTGGGACAGGCCTTTAGCCTAGAGCAGGAAGGGGAGGATAGAGACACAGAGACACACAGAGAGACACACAGAGAGAGACAGAGACACAGACACAGAGAGACACACAGAGACACAGAGAGACCTGGGGTCTAGACGTAGAGGGAGACCTGGGGTCTAGACGTAGCGGGAGACCTGGGGTCTAGACGTAGCGGAGACCTGGGGGGTCTAGACGTAGCGGGAGACCTGGGGTCTAGACGTAGCGGGAGACCTGGTCTAGACGTAGTGGGAGACCTGGGGTCTAGACGTAGTGGGAGAGGCCTCTGGCCTAGAGCAGGAAGGGGAGAATAGAGACAGAGAGACAGAGACGCAGAGGGAGACCTGGGGTCTAGACGTAGCGGGAGACCTGGGGTCTAGACGTAGCGGGAGACCTGGTCTAGACGTAGCGGGAGACCTGGTCTAGACGTAGCGGGAGACCTGGTCTAGACGTAGTGGGAGACCTGGTCTAGACGTAGTGGGAGAGGCCTCTGGCCTAGAGCAGGAAGGGGAGAATAGAGACAGAGAGACAGAGACACAGAGACACAGAGGGAGACCTGGGGTCTAGACGTAGCGGGAGACCTGGTCTAGACGTAGCGGGACAGGCCTCTGGCCTAGAGCAGGAAGGGCAGAATGGCGGTTCGCACGCGTGGGTACTGGGGGCTGAAGTCGCGCTTGTAGCTGCGGTGTTTGCCGAGTGCCCACACCGACATTTGCAGGAAGCCGACAAGGGTGAAGAGAGCTCCTGGTGGGAGACAATTTAACATCATCATCAGCAGCAGCAGCATCAATAACATCATCAGCAGCAGCAGCATCATCAGCATCATCAGGAGTAATAACATCATCATCATCGGCAGGAACATCAACATCATCATCATCAGTAACATCATCATCATCAGTAGCATCATCAGTAACACCAGCAGCATCAGTAGCATCATCAGTAGTAATAACATCATCATCAGCAGCAGGAACATCAACATCATCATCATCAGTAACATCATCATCATCAGTAACATCAGCAGCATCAGTAGCATCATCAGTAGTAATAACATCATCATCAGCAGCAGGAACATCAACATCATCAGCAGCAGGAACATCAACATCATCAGTAGCATCATCATCAGCAGCAGGAACATCAACATCATCATCAGCAGCAGGAACAGCATCATCATCAGCAACAACATCATCGGCAGGTAGTCAACATCTCCCCTGGCAACCGTCGCTACAGGGTCCGGGCGATCNAACCCACGACCTCCTGCGTACCAACAAGGTAGTCAACATCTCCCCCACCACCCAGTCTAGATCAACAATCGAACCCACGACCTCCTGCGTCACCAGACGAGGTAGTCAACATCTCCCCACCACCCTGTCTAGATTAGCAATCGAACCCACGACCTCCTGCACCAGGTGAGGTAGCAACATCTCCCCAGGCCTACCAGTCTAGATCAACAATCGAACCCACACCTCCTGCACCAGGTGAGGTAGTCAACATCTCCCCTACCACCATCTAGATCAACAATCGAACCCACGACCTCCTGCGTACCACGAGGATCAACATCTCCCCAGGCCTACCCAGTCTAGATCAACATCAACCCACGACCTCCTGCGTACCAGGTGAGGTATCAACATCTCCCCCACCNACCCAGTCTAGATCAACAATCGAACCCACGACCTCCTGCACCACGAGGAGTCAACATCTCCCCTACCTCTGATGTCGGGATCGAACCCACGACCTCCTGCATACCACGAGGTATCAACATCTCCCCCAGCCNACCCGTCTTTGCAACAACCCACGCTGCGNCCGGGCAAGGTAGCAACATCTCCCCTGGCCACCGTTGCTACAAGGCCAGAATCGAACCCACGACCTCCTGCGTACCGGNCGAGGTAGTCAACATCTCCCCTAGACCACCGTGATTCAGCATCGAACACACGACCTCCTGCGTACCAGGCGAGGTAGCAACATCTCCTANCCACCGTGATTTCAGCAATCGAACCCACGACCTCCTGCGTACCAGGACGAGGTAGTCAACATCTCCCTAGCCACCGCATGATGTCGGCACCATCGAACCCACGGCCTCCTGCGTCACCACGAGGTAGTCAACATCTCCCCATAGGCCACTGATGTCGGCACCATCGAACCCACGACCTCCTGCGTACCAGGACGAGGTGGTTAAAATCTCGCCCACCGTGTACACAGCAGGATTGGGGTTAAACCCACGACCTCCTGCGTACCACGAGGTAGTCAACATCTCCCCTAGCCACCGTGGCTACGGGAATCGTCAGTGAGGGATTGGAGCTCTCACCTGCGAGTGTCTGTCATGATGGTGAAGCTGAGCCAGGCCCCAACCTGAATACAGCAGCAAGAACACAGAGAGGAACAGAATCAGCTGGATGTGTCCTGGCCAACAGCACTTGCCCCAACAGTCGTGACAGGCTACGCCGGGGGGAGGAAGTTTGTCTGTGTGCGTNTGGGTGGGTGGGTGAGTGGGTGGTGGGTGGGTGGGTGGGTGGTGTGTGGGTGGGTGGTGGGTGATGGGAGTGNGTGAGTGGTGGTGGGTGAGTGGNTGAGTGGGTGGGTGGGTGNGTGGGTGGGTGGGTGGAGTGGTGGGTGGTGGGTGGGTGGGTGAGTGGGTGGTGAGTGGGTGGNTGGTGGTGAGTGGGTGGTGAGTGGGTGGGTGGNGGGGGGTGGTGGGGGGGTGGGTGGGTGGGTGGTGGTGNTGGTGGTGGGTGGGTGGTGGGGGTGGTGGNTGNGTGGTGGNTGATGAGTGGTGAATTAGTGGTGATGGTGATGTGGTGGTGNGTGNGTGGGGTGGNTGGTGGNTGGNTGGTGGGTGAGTGGGTGNGTGAATTAGTGGGTGNGTGGTGGTGGGGGATGGTGGTGNGTGGGTGGTGAGTGAGGTGATGTGGGTGGGTGAGTGGGNGGTGGTGGNTGATGGTGNTGGTGNGTGGGTGGTGGTGGACTGGTTGTGGTGGNTGGTGGTGAGTGNGTGGGCGAGGTGAGGTGGGTAATNGNGTGAGTGGNTGGTGAGTGGGAATGGGTGTGGGTAGTGGTGTGNGTGTGCGTGNGTGTCNGTCGTGTGTCTAGTGTGTGTTGTGTGTGTGTGNGTCNGTCTGTGTCTGTCGTGTCTGTGGTGTGTGTGTNTGTGTCTGTGTGTGTGTGTGTCNGNGTCTGTGTGTGTGTGTGTNTGTGTGNGTGTCTGTGTGTGTGGTGTGTGTGTCANGGTGTGTGTGTCTAGTGTGTCNGTGNGTGTGTCTGTGGTCTGTGTGTGTGTGTGCACNTCAGTGATGTGGTGGGCAGGNCANGAGGAATCNGGTGANGNATTCCTCAGTGGGTGATGTANTTAGCTNACNTNACGCCTCCNCACNGCAAAGCGACNGTGANCTCGAGNTGNCGGGCAANTGGTGNNCANCANCACTATNACNCGACAGCCATNCTCNNCATCTGGTCNCACAAACNCACCACCANCGATCACANCANATCAACCNCCAACAACCANCACCAACCACCAACCACACNCAAAGACAAAAGTCACCCTGACTANACCACCCACCANCACCACCATCACCCACCACCATACATNCCACACCNCACCACCACCACCACCANACNACCATCACNACNACACCNCNCCACACTCACCACCACCCCCACCACCACCATANACCAACATCCACNACCGAGNCCACCACACCCNCCACACCANCNCACACACATCACACCGNCACCCACCCCCCACCACCACNANCACACACNAACCATCCCCCNCACNCNACCACCNCCANNACNNCACNACCCCCANCAACCCNCACCTACACNCCCCCAACTNACCCANNCACNACCGATCNCCACCATCCACCNCACCACCACCCACANACCACCATCNNCACTNACCNACNCNCACNCNCCNCCCACCCACNNCNCNACNCACCACAATCCNACACCNCAACCTACCNCCACNATCCACCACCCCACCCNCNNTACATCCACCACCACCAGCCCAACNACTNACCACCCCCGACCNCCCACCACNCNCCCCTCTTAACACNCNCCACNACCNNCACCCACTNACCCCCNNACNCNACCTNCCACCCNCNATCACCATACCNCACCCCNACCACCNCCNCCCCCTACCACATTCCACCNCCCNCCCCCACATCACNCCTACCCGAGCCCCACNACCCNCNNCTCCACCACNCNACTACACNCCCCCACCACNCTCCACCACNCAACNCCCCCNNCCAACCNCAGTAATCACCCACCCAATCCGACNCACCCCACNCCCCCATCACCCACCGNCCGATTGTTCNACACNCNNCNCACCCNNCTAACNCCCACCNCCNACNNNCGNCAACCCACACTTCACCACNCCNCCACCCACACCNCCCCNCCACCACNACNCAACNACCACCCCACAACACACACCCACACCACACCATCNCTCCCAGCNCACNCCNCCACCCCTACNCCNACCACTCCCNCCGACCCACCACNCCCNCCCATCACACNACNCCTACCCACNCNCCCCCACTACACNATCCCACCACCNATCCCACCACNCCCCNCNNCNCACCACCAGCCACCACNATCTCCCACNNNCCCACCACCANCNACNNCCNCNNCCACNACCCCAACCATCCCCACCNCCACCNAACACCCACCACCCNCNCCAACACCACNANCNCCATGGGCNATCCTNCACCACCCCCACCNCACCATCCCCACCACCNNCNAACCNCCNCACNACNACACNACNCCACNCNCCNCTNAACCTCCNCNCACCACCATCATCACNATCACCACCACNCNCNACCCCNCCCCNCATCCCACNCACACNCNCNAAGCNANCATCACCCANCCCCNCCNCCCNACNCNATCCCACCCAATANNCNCATCACACCTACNCNCNACCACCCAACCACCACCCCACCCCNNCTCCNCTNNCNNCCACCNCNCCACCNNCNACACCNCACCNCNNCCACNCCCNCCCAGCNACATCNCACNAACNACNCAACNCNNCNCATCCCACCNCCCACNCNCCACNACCNCNACAACCCCAGCNACCCAACCANCNCCCACATCCCACNACNACCACNACCTCCCATCNACCTNCCNCNACACNCCNCNACCATCACCCTACACTNACCCNNACCCNCCATCACCAACCTGGACCACCCAACCNNCNCCGCCCACCCACTACCNCACNCNNNCCNCCACNACTNACNCNACCACCCATCACNACCNCCCNCACCACNCAACNCACCCACCANANCATCCCCTNATCACCCACACNAACNACCACCACNACNCCGTCATCCCCGCCAACACTACCCNCACCACCCNCCGACACNAACNNCCCCATNCNATCATGCCCACCACTACNCACCNACACNCNCCTCNATCACACCGTCNCNCCNAGCNCCCCCNCCNCATCCAGCNAAGTGTCNNNCAACCCCCTACCNACCNCAGCACCCACAACCAGCATCACNACNNCNCACNCCAACATCACNAGGCNCCGACNANCATCACCGATCCACCTGACACNCCATCACCCACACACCNNCCCACCTNCCACCGATCNNCAGGCANCTATGCCCTAACACACCACCACNNCCTNNCNCNATCNATCNANCGCCGNCNACNATCNNCNCCACACCNACCACATCNACCCAGCCCNTACCNCCCCNCNACNCNCACCNCNATCACCACTGACCNCACNATCATCNCAACACCATNACNCTACCCNACACNTACACNNACCNNNCNACANCNCTATNATCACNCNNCNCNNTACATCACAACNTACNCCACCCACACNNCATCNACACTNNCNCNCCCCNNCNATCCCTAGCCGNCAACACCGATCACANNCATTACATCACNNCACCCNCCNCCNCACACATCCATCACNACCANNNCCTACNAACCTNTANCAACCCNCNACTACCNCNATCATANATGACNCNAAACNACNACNTACCACCNACCCCNNNNCAACACNCNCNCACCACNACACCTACCCACCGAACNAACCCATCCCACACATACNCNACCCNCACCACNACCCACACACNCNACNACACCAGCAACNACACNACCTACACCCNNNCACCCACCCACCCNNCNCNCCNNCACACACCACACACNACACATCACCACNATACATCATCACCANACCNCNNACCGAACANCCTAGAGATCAACNCNCNTGCCAATCCGACATCCCACAGCCCACACNCATCACNATCNAACNATCCCCCNCNATACCNCATCACCCCCAGCCTNCNCNACNNNCAACNAGCNCNCACNATCCAACNCACNNCNACNCCATCACCATCACNATCACNACCCCACCACNACCACCACCCAACNNCNNATCACGCCTAAACACNCNCACNAGGCAGACCNCACATCACCNANCNCNATCACCNCNCCNTTNNCACCCNCNCCCAACACAACCNNNCNCNATCACNCNCCACNCAGTCNATCNANCAGTCCAACCCATCNACCATGCNCNCCCACCACNCNATGTGCCGCCCACCCNCNAACNCAATCNNCCTNCAGCATCACNACNCCCCNNCNCCCACNATCANCGACNCNATCNATCCACACACCAACNACNATCCGNNCNCNAACANCATCCCCCACNACCCACACACACNACNACAGCACAGCCCATCACCACNACCCACNACNNCTNCCCNCNCNACNNCNNCACCATCACACCNCTNACNAACACNCCAACNACCCACNATCCCCANCATCACAGNATCCCACNCCACACATCACCGACNNCCCCACCCATTAATCTNATCNCCCACCGACCCCACCCCCGNCTNACNNAACATCACNNNCCCTACNACNCAGCNACNACATCNATCNNTANATCACNACACNCNCNATCCCACNACACCCACNATCATCCNCACACATCNACCCACCCACCACNACCGACACANCNCAACACACCACACNCNACCACCGATCACNACNAACNCACCGNCNCNACACNACACACACACNCACCGATTATCCCCACCTAACACACCACGNCACCACNCACCTACNNCCCACNACNCAGGCNACNACCGGGCACCNACCTNNCNATTTGGTCCACACACNACCGNCCCCANCCACACACTCCCACCTACACNACACNCNNNCNCNATTATCACACCCTCACANCAGCCCCCCCTNCNAACCACACACCTNCNCCACACCCACCCCCCNANCGCCCACCNCCCACCCACACCTACNACCACNACCTACCNCAGCCACNNCAATCCNANCNCNACCNCCACCNCAGCNACCGACCAGTGCNCNACCCCACCNCACNACCNACCCNACACCACNCCACACNAC